>CM076576.1:825588881-825981731 GCA_034641835.2 Pinus albicaulis | reverse complement strand
CCGATTATGTCATATATATATATATATATATATATATATATATTTAACCATGGAGATTCACTCTTATTTTACCATGAAGATTCTTAACTTAGAAATAGGCTTTGTTACAATATCATGGGCCAATAGCATGGCTTACTAAAGTGAAATGTCCAAAAAACCATAACTCATGTTTATATGACACATGTTCACATAACAATTTTTTAATGAATCAATTTAATTAAATTAGCATATCTAATTTTGACATAAATCTCAACCTTTGGTTTTTGACTACAACTGGCCTAGATCCATCTTAACTCTGGATCTATCAAGCGCCGAGAGGGATCAAATATCTCCAGGTACAAACCTTTCCTCAAATATCTCCAGGCACAAACCTTTCCTCAAGTTTTGCACTCAAAAAAGAGGTTTGCACCTCTAGATATTTGATCCCTCTAGGCGCTATAGATCCATTGCAATAGATAGATCCAGAGTTAAGATGGATCTAGGCTAGTTAGTAATTTATTTCATGGTATTTGGTCCATAGGCTTCAAATATAATTAGACTTTGATTTCTACTCTTATTTGATATATTTTTATTTATTTACCTTAATTTTTTATACCTATTTTATATATATGGTATTTGGCCCATGGTATTCAGCCCATGGTATTAATAATAATGTGTCCCATGGCATTTGGCCCATAGGCTTCACCTAAATACAACTTCTTTTTTGAGTTTTTTATAAAATACATTTCAAATATTTACTTACATTACATTTCTCACATTACATCTACACATGGCCTTATACTCCGACACGTCAAATGTTTACATTACATTTCTCACATTACATCTACACATCTCCTTATACTTCGACATATCAAAAGTTTACATTACACTTCTCACATTACATATACACATCTCATTATACTCCGACATATCAAAAGTTTACATTACATTTCTCACATTACATCTACACATCTTGTTGTACTCCGACATATCAAAATTTTACACCAACCTAGATCCATCTTAACCCTGGATCTATCAAGTGCCCAGAGGGATCAAATCTCTCGAGGTGCATACCTTTCCTCAAGTTTTGCACTCAAAAAAGAGGTTTGCACCTCTAGAGATTTGATCCTTTAGGCACTTGATAGATCCAGAGTTAAGATGGATCTAGGCTGGTTATTAATTTGTTCCATGGTATTTGGTCCATAGGCTTCAAATATAATTAGATGTTGATTTCTACTCCTATTCGATATATTTTTATTTATTTATCTTACTTTTTTATACCTCTTTTGTATATATGGTATTTGGCCCATGGTATTCAACCCATGGTATTAATAATAATGTGTCTCATGGTATTTGGCCAATGGTATTAATAATAATGTGTCTCATGGTATTTGGCCCACAGGCTTCACCTAAATAAAACTTTTTTTTGAGTTTTTGTAAATATAAATAGGTTTATGAAGTAAATATAAAAATAAGAATCCTTCCCACAAATATTATTTTCCAAATCAATTGCAGTTCATTGACACTCAAATCCATTCCCACAAATATTATTTTCCACTTTAGAACAACTCTAGAAATCTAAATATATTAAATCTAAAAGTATTAATATTACAATATATTAATGTGAATATTATAATTAATATTAATATTTTGAAATTAATATTAGGGTTAATAATGTTTTTTTTGGCATGGTACTAATAATAATTTGGCCCATGGTATTTCGCTCACAGGCTTCACCTAAATAAAGCCTATTTTTTTAGTGTTCCTAAATATAAATAGGATTATGGAGTAAATATAAAAAGAGGTTTTGTTTATTTACCATACCTATGGTTTATTTATATTTTATTTATTTGCCATACCTCTTTTATAATTATGGTATTTGGCCCAAGGTATTTAGCCCATGGTATTAAAATGTTATTTTTTCCATCGGGTTCCTAAATAAAACTTCTTTTTTAAAATTTCTTTAAATATAAAGAGGTTTATGGAGTAAATATAAAAAAAGGTTTTCTTTATTTACCATACCCCCAATAAATAAATAAAAATATATCGCACGTACATTTCAAATGTTTACATTTATTTAATTACCATACCCCTAAATAATTTACCACCCCTAGAGTAAGTATAAAAAGATAGCGAGGTCTGACGGTGCAGGGAGAAGGTTTTCATCCCATCCACCAAGGTTCAAATCTCCGTGGAGACATACGCCTGTTGTGTCTTGGCTAGAAGAGTATGCGACCCCATAGTGGACGTCTCGGCTCTTGTTGAGGCATAAGTTAATTGCTATTGTGTGCGGCTTGTAGGCTGTTGCACCTAGCCTAGGTTTATAGTGGCAGCCAGTGGGATTTGAACCCGGGCCTTGCTCAGGCAACTCTCACCAGTTACCGATTGTCCTAGATCTAAAAAAAGTATAAAAAGATATTTTATTTATTTACCATCCTCCCGGTAGATAAATAAAAATATACCCATGGTACATTTCAAATATTTACTTACATTACATCTACACATGTGCCTTATACTCCGACACGTCAAATGTTTACATTACATTTCTCACATTACATCTACACATCTCCTTATACTCCGACATATCAAAAGTTTACATTACACTTCTCACATTACATCTACACATCTCCTTATACTTCGACATATCAAAATTTTACACCAGCCTAGATCCATCTTAACTCTCGATCTATCAAGCACCGAGAGGGATCAAATCTCTTGAGGTGAAAACCTTTCCTCAATTTTTGCACTCAAAAAATAGGTTTGCACCTCTAGATATTTGATCCCTCTAAGCACTTGATAGATCTAGAGTTAAGATGGATCTAGGCTGGTTATTAATTTGTTCCATGATATTTGGTCCATAGGCTTCAAATATAATTAGATGTTTATTTCTACTTCTATTTGATATATTTTTATTTATTTACCTTACTTTTTTTATACCTCTTTTATATATATGGTATTTGGCCCATGGTATTCAACCCATGGTATTAATAATAATGTGTCCCATGGTATTCAACCCATGGTATTAATAATAATGTGTCCCATGGTATTTGGCCCATAGATTTCAACTAAATAAAACTCCTTTTTGAGTTTTTGTAAATATAAAGAGGTTTATGAAGTAAATATAAAAATAATAATCCTTCCCGCAAATATTACTCTCCAAATCAATTGCAATTGACACTCAAATCCTTTCCCACAAATAGTATTTTCCACTTTAGAACAACTCCAGAAATCTAAATATATTAAATATAATAATATTAATATTATAATATATTAATGTGAATATTATAATTAATAATAATATAAATATTAATATTTTGTAATTAATATTAGGGTTAATAATGTTTTATTTCGCTCACAGGCTTCACCTAAATAAAACCTCTTTTTTTAGTGTTCCTAAATATAAATAGGATTATGGAGTGAATATAAAAAGAGGTTTTCTTTATTAACCATACCCATGGTTTATTTATATTTTATTTATTTACAATACTTTTTTTTATAAATATGGTATTTGGCCCATGATATTTAGCCCATGGTATTAAAATGTTATTTTTCCCATCGGGTTCACCTAAATAAAACTTCCTTTTGAAGTTTTCTTTAAATATAAAGAGGTTTATGGTGTAAATATAAAAAAAGGTTTTGTTTATTTACCACACCCCCTAAATAATTTACCATACCTCTAGAGTAAGTATAAAAAGAGATTTTATTTATTTACCATACTCCCGGTAAATAAATAAAAATATACCCACAGTACATTTCAAATAATTACTTACATTACATTTCTCACATTACTTCTACACATCTCCTTATACTACGACATATCAAAATTTTACATTACACTTCTCACATTACATCTACACATCTCCTTATACTCCGACATATCAAAAGTTTACATTACATTTCTCACATTACATCTACACATCTCCTTATACTCCGACATATCAAAATTTTACATTAAATTTCTCACATTACATCTACACATCTCCTTATACTCCAACATATCAAAAGTTTACACTAGCCTAGATCCATCTTAACTATGATCTATCAAGTGCTGAGAGGGATCAAATCTCTTGAGGAGCAATCCTTTCCTCAAGTTTTTCACTAAAAAAAGAGGTTTGCACCTCTAGAGATTTGATCCCTCTATGCACTTGATAGATCCAAAGTTAGGATGGATCTAGGCTAGTTATTAATTTGTTCCATGGTATTTGTTCCATAGGCTTCAAATATAATTAGATGTTGATTTCTACTCCTATTTGATATATTTTTATTTATTTACCTTACCTTTTTATGCCTCTTTTATATATATGTTATTTGGCCCACGATAATAATAATAACGTGTCTCGTGGTATTTGTCCCATAGGCTTCATCTAAATAAAACTTCTTTTTGCATTTTTGTAAATATAAAGAGGTTTATGAAGTAAATATAAAAATAAGAATCCTTCCCACAAATATTATTTTCCAAATCAATCCAAATCAATTGCAGTTTGTTGACACTCAAATCCTTTCCCACAAATATTATTTTCCACTTTAGAACAACTCCATAAATCTAAATATGTTAAATCTAATAATATTAATATTATAATGTATTAATGTGAATATTAGAATTAATAATAATAATAATATTAATATTTTGAAATTAATATTAGGGTTAATAATGTTTTTTTTGCATGGTATTAATAATAATTTGGCCCCTGGTATTTCGCATACACCCTTCACCTAAATAAGACCTCTTTTTTTAGTGTTCCTAAACATAAATAGGATTATGGAGTAAATATAAAAAGAGGTTTTATTTATTTACCATACTTATGGTTTATTTATATTTTATTTATTTACCATACCTCTTTTATAAATATGGTATTTGGTCCATGATATTTAGCCCATGGTATTAAAATGTTATTTTTCCCATCGAGTTCACCTAAATAAAACTTATTTTTTAAGTTTTCTTTAAATATAAAGAGGTTTATGGAGTAAATATAAAAAAAGGTTTTATTTATTTACCAAACCCCTAGTAAATAAATAAAAATATACCGCATGAACATTTCAAATGTTTACTTAAATTACATTTATTTATTTACCATATCCCTAAATAATTTACCATACCTCTAGAGTAAGTATAAAGAGAGATTTTATTTATTTAGCATACTCCCGGTAAATAAATAAAAATATACCCACGGTACATTTAAAATTTTTACTTACATTACATTTCTCACATTACATCTACACATGTGCCTTATATTCCGACACATTAAATGTTTACATTACATTTCTTACATTACGTCTACACATCTCCTTATACTCTGACATATCAAAAGCTTGCATTACACTTCTCACATTACATCTACACATCTCCTTATACTCCGACATATCAAAAGTTTACAATACATTTCTCACATTAAATCTATCACATTACATCTACACATCTCCTTATACTCTGACATATCAAAAGTTTACACCAGCCTAGATCCATCTTAACTCTGGATCTATCAAGCGCCGAGAGGGATCAAATTTCTCGAGGTGCAAACCTTTCCTCAAGTTTTGAACTCAAAAAAGAGGTTTGCACCTCTAGAGATTTGGTCCCTCTAAGCGCTTGATAGATGCAGGTGTAAACTTTTGATATGTTGGAGTATAAGGAGATGTGTGTATGTAATGTGAGAAATGTAAACATTTGATATGTTGGAGTATAAGGAGATGTGTAGTTGTAATGTGAGGAGTGTAATGTAAACTTTTGATATGTCGGAGTATAAGGAGATGTGTAGATGTAATGTGAGAAATGTATTGTAAACATTTGACATGTCGAAGTATAAGGCTCATGTGTAGATGTAATGTGAGAAATGTAATGTAAGTAAATATTTGAAATGTACCATGGGTATATTTTTATTTATTTACTAGGAGTATGGTAAATAAATAAAATCTATTTTTATACTTACTCTAAAGGTATGGTAAATTGGGGGTATGGTAAATAAATAAATGTAATGTAAGTAAACATTTGAAATGTATGTGCGGTATATTTTTATTTATTTACTGGGGGTATGGTAAATAAATAAAACTTTTATTTTATATTTACTCCACAAACCTCCTTATATTTAAAGAAAACTTAAAAAATAAGTTTTATTTAGGTGAACCCGATGGGAAAAATAACATTTTAAAACCATGGGCTAAATACCGTGGGCCAAATACCATATTTATAAAAGAGGTATGGTAAATAAATAAAATATAAATAAACCATAGGCATGGTAAATAAATAAAACCTCTTTTTGTATTTACTCCATAATCCTATTTATATTTAGGAACACTAAATAAAGAGGTTTTATTTAGGTGAAGTCTGTGAACAAAATACCATGGGCCAAATTATTATTAATACCATGCCAAAAAAAACATTATTAACCCTAAAATTTATTTAAAAATATTAATATTAATATTATTATTAATTCTAATATTCACATTAATATATTATAATATTAATATTATTAGATTTAATATATTTTGATTTCTGGAGTTGTTCTAAAGTGGAAAATAATATTTGTGGGAAAGGATTTGAGTGTCAACGAACTAGAATTGATTTGGAAAATAATATTTGCGGGAAGGATTCTTATTTTTATATTTACTTCATAAACCTCTTTATATTTACAAAAACTCAAAAAGATGTTTTATTTAGGTGAAGCCTATGGGCCAAATTATTATTAATACCATGTCTATATATAAAAGAGGTATAAAAAGGTAAGGTAAATAAATAAAAATATATCAAATAGGATTAGAAATCAACATATAATTATATTTGAAGCCTATGGACCAAATACCATGGAACAAATTAATAACCAGCCTAGATCCATCTTAACTCTGGATCTATCAAGCGCCTAGAGGGATCAAATCTATAAAGGTGCAAACCTCTAGGCTTCAAATATAATTAGATGTTGATTTCTACTTCTATTTGATATATTTTTACTTATTTAACTTACCTTTTTATATCTCTTTTATATATATGGTATTTGGCCCATGGTATTGATAATAATGCGTCCTATAGTATTTGGCCCATAGGCTTCACCTAAATAAAACTTCTTTTTGAGTTTTTGTAAATTGTTGAGATTCAACAAGATGATGAGCTTAGTGAAAAGTAAGCACCTTCACTAAGTGGGGCCCGCAGGCTATTTTTAGGTGTATGTCTATTTTTAGACATGGTGAGCATATTCTATAAGTTGTAGGATGCTATTTGTAGATGGTTGGTCAAATGTGGAAAATATATGAAATTCTGTTTTTAGAATATTGGGCGAAGTCTATTTATAGATCGTCAATCTAAATATAGATGCATGTTGTTAGTATGAATATTTTGTCGGAAAAAGACCACTTTAGCTACGAATAAAAAATAGCCCTAACATCAATTATGACTGCCAATATCTTCAAATCTGCAATTAGTTGATCAAGACAAAGCTGCACAAATCCATATCTATGCATAAAAAGACATTAGGCGATGAAAGTAAGTTTCTGTATCAATAAACAGGCAGATAATATTTTGGAAAGATTTTTTTTTTTTTTATATTAAAAAGAGGGCACCTGAGAGGAAAACAAGAAAAGTGTTTCCAATTCTCCTCAATGGGATGGGTTCTTGAAAGTCCTCAGCACTTCAGATCTAGAATTTCTCTCTCTTGTTGGTGTAGAAAACCCAGACAAACATAGAACTCAAAGGGAGCTCACAAAGTAAAAATTAGAGAATGTGACAATGATAATGGCTCAAAGTCAGACCAAGAGCATAGATCCAGAGTGATCTAATGAGCGAAAAAAGGTGACAAATGAATGGGAAAACCCTTCTATTTATAACAAAATATTAGGGTAGTCTAGAACTTGGTGCATGAATAAAATATTATTAAACAAATTCTAGAACCACCCTTTAGGAATATTTTATTATATTTGTTGGAGGGAAAAGGTATTTGACTTAGGTCAAATCCCTTTATTTGTAAATAATAAATAAATAAATGATTTCTTTATTATTTTAAGGAAGTGGTTGAATGATAATTAAATAAATAATAATTTATTTAATTATTTATAAAGGATTTAGTCATATTTAACAAGGAATATTATTTAAATAAGATTTAAATAATTATTCCTAGAAAATAATAAGATAAATAAGGATTTATCTAATTAATTTCCTTTTTTTGGGTTAAATATAACTTGGAATAATAATTAAATTATTGTTTAATTGATTATTCCATGAGGAAAATCAAACAAATAAAGATTTGTTTAATATTTCCTTTTGGGGTTTCCTATTTGGACCATAAACAACTTAATAAATGTGTTTTATTAAGTTATTTTACATAGCGAAAGCAATTTTACTTAGGGTAAAATTGGTCTTACATGGTGTACTTGGGTCCATCTAATGATAATAGGTTAGATGACCAAAAAACGGTGTAACAGATTTCCCCCCAGCGTGCGAGTGTTAGGAGCAAATCGTGTGACTGAAGTACGTTGTAAGAACTCAATCACCAGACATCAAAAGGGAAGTCAGAGAGAGAAATGTAAGGTAGCCTAATGTGCTGAAGACCCAAACCTTGAGGAGATGAGACTTACAGATGCAACAAGTCTCTTTTTATGAGAGGGTACCTGTGCTAGAGGCGGCGTGGGAGGCATACCTATGCCCGCCGAGACAAAGTACAAAAGAATAGTGCGTCCAGTAAACAAGGAACCGAACTGTAAAGTACATGCTAGCATAAACAGAAGCCAGATAAAAGATATAATGAGGAATCCCACATACATGCTGTGCCTGGGATAACAGCCAAGACTTATACAATAATATCTGAGTACATGAGATACAAATACAACCCAAATGCCCCCTATACATGGGAAAGGGCTCGCAAAATCTGACTGATACATGCAAATCAAAGAGGCGTTGCAAGCGGTTAAGGCTGACAACATAAAATATATGGAGCTGCATCGAAGGCTGCAATGAAGAGGTCATCCGGGCATGTGGGGGGCTACCTGCAGGGCCACCCCCTCATGAGGGTTGAGACATCTCACACACACTCGGGAATCACCAATATCTGTTGCTGCATCACTGGACCATCAAGTATACAGATCTTGATCATGCTGAAAGGAGCTGAATGTGAGAAACAACCAAGTAAAAGGGCGATAAGTAGTCCCTTTACCTGATCCGGGGCGCCAAACAAGAGTGGAAGCTGGAACCAAGGTATACCGCCCTCTAGATCTGTCTTCTGGAATGAATGAGCTGATGTTGATAGAAGGAGGTCCGCCATAGGTGAGGCAATAAGGAATCCTCAACTAAGGCATGAGAGAAAATAGTGGAGCGACTGACAGACTAACACTGATGATGATAATGAAGTAGGGGATACTGAGTAGCGAATGGACGACTTCCCTTGTTAAAGCATAAAGGGCATGGATGACCTGGCAGCGACTGACACAATATCATGAGGGATAGGGGACAATGGGACTGAAGGCCATAATGTGCGACACGAGAGAGGGAACAAGCAAGAAAGGATGGAGGACTATAGCGGTGTACAAAGGGATGCAGGATAGACTCCATGAATGCGATGATGACTCAACTCGGATGCTCTAAACAAGGGCGACTCGATGGTGCTGCCACATAGTAAAGGTCCAATGGGGGACCATGAAAACATGAGTACAAGATGGTAAATCATGACGAAAATCAACACGAACAAGGAAAAGTATGGAGGCAAAATGGTGCCTCAAGTACAAGTGTTGTAAGTGAGGAAATCCGATTTTGAGGAGAGGTGAAGACACCCTTCTTGGGAAAAATGTGTCCTGGTGAAGAATCAAGGTACTAAAAACTAACAGGTACCCAGAGCTCATGAACAGGTCAGGTCACACTTTTTGGGGTCTGTTCTGCGACCTGGGTAGCAGGTACTGGGCAGAAAACTGTGACCTGTCCCAGGAAATGACCTGAAAAGTGTGACCTGTCAGAGAAAGGGGGTTTCAGTGCTGTTTTTGGCTGAGATCTGGGATTTGTATGGTTGAGGGGCATAGGTGCCCCCAATCATGTTGTGGTCATGCCAAAATGTAATTAGAAAAAGGGGAATCTAACACATTTTAATAATGTGGTGCACCATTTGTTTTTGTTATGGTTATGCAGTATGAGAAAGGAAATGGAGGATTACCAATCTATTTTAGTACTGCATATATGAATCAAATGGACTTTAAGTTTCCAGGTTGGCATACCTGGTGTCACTATCGCAAAGAGAGGATTTGGAGATAATGAACTGATGCTCTCCTAGCAAACCCATAGGTTGGTCAACAACAATGTCTAAGAGACTGGGTTGCTGATGTAAAATGAAGGAACAATAAGGGGTATCATCCCTATAGTGATCTGAAGTGACATGGGAATCTAGAGGTTCGTCTAAATGTGGAAGAATAATGGTACTAAAGTTGACACGACCATATACACTAGGAGAGTTGTGGAGAATTGCTTCGCCTGGTCTCTCAAATATGGGTGCCCCCTTACCCAAACATTGGGTTTCAATGTAATGTCCACAAGGTGGATGTGGTTCAACCGCATGGGTTCGATGTAAGTGGGAATAGATAAAGTTAGGGGTAGGTATTTCTTCCATAATGTCATCATCGTGATAGAAGATGGGGTGACTGGTGGAAGAAAAACCACCTGACGTGGCAAAGCTACCTGACTCATCATCATGAGAAGAGAGGTTCACATGCGCATCGTCAGAAGGGGTGACAGAAGAGTAAGAAGATAAAGGATCTACCAATGTTGAGCCCAGGGTGATCGTGGAAGGAAAGTAAAGTGAAACAACAGGGGAGGATTCAGAGGGAATGTTCCCCGAGGGTCTCATGGATGATGATAGGTAGAAAATGGTGGACGAAGGCTCCGTCATCTCGACATCAGGAGGGAGAATTTCAATGGGAGAAGTCGTGTCTGGTAGTTCTACCGAAGAAAAACGCGCAAATATGGAAGAGGTGGACTCGTTGCACTTGGCCTCGAAGTGGCGGACCGCGGCTAGAGAGGTGCAGAAGTCCTCGAGGCGGGGACAACGGTGGGTGTAATGGCCATGGAGATCACACAAAGCACAGGGGTGGTTGGTGTGAATAGTCTTGGGGTTCTTGGCCGCAGTCGCGGAAGGAACAAAGGCTTTCGAGACCGTGGACTCAAGGAACGCGACATTAACCATGGGCTTGAGATGAGGCAATTCAGGACAGGTATGGGTGGCGTGACCGACAACATCACACAAGGCACACTGGATGGTATGCTTTGGAGGCCGAGGAGGTGCAGGGTTTGTTGGGGCAGCCTTGTCCTTTGATGCCCCTTTGCGAGCTTTTCCCTTCTTACCCTAAGCGGTCGCAATAGGAGGTGGTTCATGTTGAGGTGACTGATGCACTATTGCAGTGGGAGAAGTCATGGGGACCGGTTGAAACGGGGTTAAAGCAAGATAAGGTTTGGGTTGACCAGGCGAGGTTGCAGCTCGAGGATCAAGGTACCAGATGGGAAGCCCAAGGTTCAGGTTAGGAAGAGAGAGGGTGGCCATGACAGGTGCTGTGTACACTCCCGGTGGAGGAGCTAGGAACGGTATCAGACCAGAGGGGTAATGGCCAGGTGGGACGGCTCCTAAATGGCTAAGGCTTGGAGGAACCGTTCCAGGAGGATAAAGAGGCTCATGAATACCAGTTGTAGGAGAAGGCCAGAAGGAAGAGGTCCGGCTGGCTGAGGTGAAGGGCTAGGAGCAGGTTGCGGCGGGCAAGGTTGAGGTTGAGGTTGCTGACTAGCTGAAGTGGGCTGTTTAAGGTCAGCCCGAGACGATTGCATCATGCAAAAATTTGCTGAGTTAGGATCAGAGACATGAGGAGGAGGAAGACCAGGGAAGGTTCCAAGCAAGGAGGAGTCTTTGTAGACGCCGGGGGAGACACTGGTCAAATAATCGACAGTTTTCTTATTGGCTACAGAAGAGATGATCGACTTAGGGGAGGTCTGAGATTTTGGCTCATGATATGTCAACTAGTCAATGGTGACTATCTTTCCATTATGAGGGAAAAAAATCTTGCGGTGGACCGCAAATGGGGCAGTATACATGGCATAGGTGTAGCTACGCCCCAAAAGAATGTTATAATCAAGAGGGGCGTCGATGAATTCAACGTCAATGCAAATAGTCTTGCCTGCAAGAGTGATAGGAAAATTACGGAATAGGCCAATGCGCTGGGAGGCATGGCCATCCCATGCACGAAGGGTGATGGTGGAAGGGGCCAGCTCAGAAGATCTGAGTTGTTTCCAAACCGAAGCAGACATCACACAGGTGGATGCCCCCTCATCAATAATACACCGAGTGACGTTGGCATTCCAGATTTTGACTGGGATTTGGAAAGCAACAAAAGAAGGAAGGGGAGGATGGTCTGACTGACGAGCATCGAAAACAATTAATTGGTCATCAGTAGGATCTACAACGCCCATGACAGATAGTAGAGCCTTCCTTTGAGAAGGACACGACTGGAGGAGTTCCAGTGTTGAAATGGCAGCAGGAGATTGTGCCAAATCATCTGCTATGCAATACGAATGGGCAGCTCGACCAGAAGTAGCATTTCGGCGTAATGGGCCCTTAGGAATCTTGGTATGAACCTCAACTTTGGGCTGAGGGATCTGCAAGGGACCATTGGGTGTCGACAGAGGCTTTGTAGGACCTGAAGATGGTGACTCAGGGATAGACAGAGCAGGAGGCGTGGAGTACTGACGAGACCAAGTTTGAAGGTTAAGGTTGACGGTGAGAGGTTGGTCAGAAGTCATCATGAGAATCTGGTAATCGGAGGAACCAGAAGGGGAGGGTTGAGTGGTTACCGGGGCATGAGGGGGTTGAGTAGCCACGAATCCTTGTTGAGGTAAAGGATTGGTAAACACGGCTGGTTGAGAAGTAGCCGCATTGGGGCGAACAGTAGGGGAGGTATGTTGTCCCCAAAATTTAGCATGAGACTCCCACATCTGCTGCATCTGTGGTAATAGGGGACAATCGTGAGTGTAATGACCGTAAACACCGCAACACAAACAAGGCTTATTGGTGCGAAGAGGCTTGTCCGGCTTGGGATGAGAGCCCCATGGCTGGTTAACAGTGTTAGAATCAATACTTGGAGGATTGGATCCACGATTACCAGGGGCAGATTGAATTTGATTGCCTTTCCGCTTTCTTTGAGAAGAAGGAGGATTAGTCGCGCCCTAATGTGCAAATACTTGTCTTGGAGGGGGTAGTAGTTGCGGGGGTTGAGAAGGCAAGGGAGGTAGAGGTCCAAACGCTGGAGGAGCTGGGACACTAGGCTATGGGTAAGGGTAAGGGTTAGGATGGGCAACATTGAGGTAAGCAGGAGGGTGGGAAAAAGGAGGAGGCATTCCGTATCCTGGATACATGCTACCTGGAGGGGGGAAAGTGCTGGAGGTGCTGGCCCCTCCCGAAGGGAAACCATAGCCCATAGGAGGTTGAGCGTAGGTATGTGAAAGAGCTCCAACGATACCGTTGACAGGGTGAGATGCCCCCGGGGCATTAGCACCACCGGGTTTGGGGAGGTCAGGAAGGACGGTATAAACATAACCAGATTGAGCATATATGAGGTCATATTTCAAGGCTATTTGGAGGGCGGCTTCTTCGATTTGAGGGAACTGGGATGCGACATCTTTGCCGATGGAAAGTAAGAGAGAGTGAAGGAACCAGTCCATATATACCCGATCTTCAAAGGTGGGAGCTTGACATAAGCTCCTTCTTCTCTGCCATTCCTGGACATGAGCGGAAAGGCGGGTCGAATATGATTGACAGAAAGAAGTCAAGAGTTCAGTACCAGTGTCGTATCAGAGAGGGAGCTGGAAATAAGATAATAAGGCTTGGGAAATGGTCGCAAAGGTGGTATGGGAAGAGGTGGTCTGATCAACATACCATTTATAAGCCTTGCCGGTAAGCGTGCGTTGGAACAACCTAAGATGGATGGAATCATTAGTAATGGAATTGGATGAACACCACATGTGGAAAGATCGGATATGGTTGGAGGGATCTTCGCTAGCAAGGCCTTCGAACTTGGGAATGTCAGAGGGGAGCTTGGTTGGCATAGCAGGCCAACTAACATTGTGGCGGATAGGATCGTTGATCAACTGATTGAAATCGGGGAGACTGAGACCAGCCATATAAGGAAGCAAAGGGACAGTCGAGGTAGTTCCCGTGGTGGTTCCGCTAGTAACAGACCCAGCAGTAGGACCTGGATGGCTGCTAGCGTTAGGCCCTGAACTAGACATGGTGAAGGTGACAGGGGGAGAACCAAAAGTATGGGGAGAACCCGAAGAATCAGAAGAAGAGTCGGAGTGCGGACTCGGGGGAGGACTAACTCAATGACGGTGGGAGGGAGTAAGTCGACCAACCGGAAACTGAGGGTGAAGGCCAAGAAGTTTCCGGGATAAGCTCCTTGGAGGTGCAATGATGACAGCACAAGGGAAGAAGAAGGATCAACAAAGGCAGGGAGGTGCAGGATCAAATGACGATGATGTCGAAACGAGGGCAGAGGGGTGCAGTGTCAATTGATTTTAAAGTCTTTGCCTGGCGGTGTTAACCAATCTCTTCTTCGCTTAGGGTGAATGTGTGGCGTGTGTTAATTTTAATTTTTAAACCCAGACATTTTGAGAAAAAATGTGTTGCGTAACTGAAAATAAATCTGCAGAGAACAGTAAATAAGGCTGAAATAACAGAAAATTAACAGCTAACAATGCATTGATCTAACCCAAGAAGGTGAGTCTCTCAAAACTAGTCTAAAAGCAGGAAAAAATATAGTCAAAACACACGAAAAAGGGGGCAATAGATCTAAGGTCAGGAGGGACAGGGATCTAAAGGAGAGATCTGCTGAAAGGAGGTGAAAAAAACAACAAAGAGATAGAGGCAAGGTTGCTGTAACACAGGAGGAAATCAACTAAAGGTAGAAGGGACAAGGAGGTGACCCTAGAGGCAAACCTAAACAAAACGATATGAGGTGATTTGAACGGGAGAAGAGCTGATCTGAAAGGGATCTGAAACAGAGGTATCAGATTTGAAAACAAGAAGGCTGAAACTCTGAAAATTCAGACATATGAAACAACTACAAACTCTTCCACAAAAAGTGGAGGGTAATAAAGCCTTAGGGGGCAAGATTCCCACTTAGTTGAGTAAAATAGATCAGAAACAGGTCTAAACGAGCGGAGAAAGAGGTTGGAAAACCCTGACAGAAGCTTCAGACAAACCCAAAAAAATTGCTTGAAAATTGCAGAAAAAAGTGCAGGTCCCAGGTTTTGACCTGTTTTCAGTCCAGGTCATAGTTTTGGGGTAGAAAAGTGCATCCTCTAGGCCAGGTCGCAAGTTTTGGGCTGATAAGTGCGACTTGCAGATCCGGGTCTCTCGGCGGCAGATTTTAGAAAAAGTTGTCGTCTCAGCTGCGGCTGATGTCTGTCACCTGCGCAATAGGGATAGAAACACACGGAAGTTAAAAATTTTGATGTTTGAGGGTTTTTGAAGTGAAAAATACCATAAAAATAGGAAAAATAAAAAATGAAAGAGAAACCCTATGGTCTGAAATAGCTGGATATGTAGGAATATATAAAACGGTAGCGGTCGTAAAAGAAAACCCGCGTGGAGTCGCCAATTGTTAGTATGAATCTTTTGTCGGAAAAAGACCACTTTAGCTATGCATAAAACATAGCCCTAACATCAATTATGGCTGCCAATATCTTCAAATCTGCAATTAGTTGATCAAGACAAAGCTGCACAAATCCAGATCTATGCATAAAAAGACATTAAGCAGTAAAAATGAAGTTTTGCTCCATGCATCCAATAGACAAGACAAGAACAATATTTTTGGAAGAATTTAATTATATTAAAGGGAACCTGAGAAGAAAACAAGAAAGGTGTTTCCAATTCTCCTCAATGGGATGGGTTCTTGAAAGTCCTCAACATTTCAGATCTAGAATTTCTGTCTTTTGTTGGTGTAGAAAACCCAGGCAAACATGGAACTCAAAGGGAGCTCACAAAGTGAAATGATGGAGAATGTGACAATGATAATGGCTCAAAGTCAGACCAAGAGTATAGATCTAGAGTGATCTAATATGCCAATGAAAGGTGACAAATGAATGGAAAAACCCTTCTATTTATAACAAAATATTAGGGTAGTCTAGAACTTGGTGCATGAATAAACTATTATTAACCAAATTCTAGAACCACCCTTTAGGAATATTTTATTATATTTGTTGGAGGGAAAAGGTATTTGACTTGGGTCAAATCCATTTATTTGTAAATAATAAATAAATAAATGATTTGTTTATTATTTTAAGGAAGTGGTTGAATGATAATTAAATAAATAATAATTTATTTAATTATTTATAAATGATTTAGTTATATTTAACAAGGAATATTATTTAAATAAGATTTAAATAATTATTCCTAAAAAATAATAAGATAAATAAGGATTTATCTAATTAATTTCCTTGTTTTGGGTTAAATATAACTTGGAATAATAATTAAATTATTGTTTAATTGATTATTCCATGAGAAAATCTAAGCAGGTAAAGATTTGTTTAATATTTCCTTTGGGGTTTCTTTATTTGGACCATAAACAACAAACAAATGTGTTTTATTAAGTTATTTTACATAAATACATTTTACTTAGGGTAAAATTAGATGCGTAATTGTACTTGGATAATAATGATAATAGGTTTAGATGGCCAAAAAATAATTGTAACACATGTCGATTATTATTAGCCCTTAATAATAATCCAGCAATAAATATCAACTTATTCTCTTGGAGATTTTTATTTCAATGAACAGATTTGGAAAATCAGTGGGCTGAAGGTTCCTAGGGTGGTTGGTGACTCATGCATGGAGGACTCATTTAGAACTGAAGTGGAAAATTTGTGACAGATTTGGAAGAATAGTTATGGGAGTTGTTATTTAGTTTGACTCAGTTAAGTGAGTTAAACTCAATTGTGTTAGTTGTATCAAGTTCTAACTCAAGATACACTAGTGAGCGTTTAGTGAATTAATTATTTAATTAATTCATAACTAGAGACTCACTTGCAGCTGAACAAATACAACAGTTAACTACTTGCATGTCAGTTCCAGTGGAGACCCAGTGGAGAGATAGGTGAAAGGGTGAGATGGACTATCTGTTGTGACTATAGTGATGCATTCAATGCATATGACACACATTGAAGATGCCAATGAGGATCACACAATAAAAGTAAGGGAAATTTGAATTCATTCAGAGGTCTTCTTCAACATGGATTGCGCTGTGGAGGCAGGCTGTTAGGAGGCAAGAAATTGGTGCATAGATATGCAAATTTCTGCATGACAGTGTGTAATGATTGTTGATTGTACTGAGAGATTGATGCACTAAGCTTTTTATGAGATTATTACATGATCCATTGATATACATAATATATTATAGTTGAGGTTTTTAGCTTTAAGCTTTCCCGTTAAACAACTTTGTTTATGTGCGATTGATTTTCTTCACATGTGTTTGCACTTGAGTTTTAATTTCCGCAAGATTAATAGTGGAAGGATTCTATATTTAGCAAGAAGATAAATATTGTTAGATAAGGAGAATCCAGTAATAAATTAGTATTAATAAATTACTACATGGTATCAGAGTAGTGTTAATCACTGAAGATTGCAATTGTGAAGAGGTGCTGAGTTTGTGCTGGTGGACAATTCAAATTTGTTGCAGAAATTTCTTGGTGAGACAGTTGAGTATTCATTGAAATTTATTTCAATGGGTTGCGATTGGAGTATACCCTTGAGGGTAGATCGAATTACATAGCTTGGAAAGATAGGATGGAGGCGGTGCTTGAAGATAATGGACTGAAAGAGTTCATCAATAGCGATGTTACTAAGCCTACTTCTAGCGATGCTGCATTACATGACGCATGGAAAAAGAAGGTAGCAAAGACAAGGAGAATTCTGTTGGAAGGTGTGAAAGACCATATTGTGTCAAGACTTCATGGGAAATCCACTCCATTTGCAATGTGGAAGGCTTTGACATATATTTTCCAAAGCAGCAGAAACCATAGGAAGTTGGTGCTGATAGATAAGCTCAGAAAAATCAAAATGGAGAAGGGCGACAATATTCCAAAATATCTCATGAAGTTTGTCCAATGTAGAGATGAGCTGGGAAGTGTGGGAATTACAGTTGCAGATGATTACTTGGTGATCTTGGCTCTCCTTGGGCTTCCGAAGAGTTGGCATAGCTACGAAGACTCTGTCAATGGACGAGAGAAACTACCAGATTGGGAGTGACTTTGGTCGGATCTTTTGCTGGAGGAGATAAGGCAGAATACCATGGATGAATCTTCATCGAAGAATGATGATGAAGAGAATTGCACTTTTGCTGCCAAAGAAAGGAAAGGAAGGGGAATAAATCCCATCCAAAATCTGAGGCTAAAGGCAAGAAGCTGGATTTGTCCAAAGTGAAGTGTTTTCACTGTCATGAACATGGGCATCTTGCCACTAAATGCCCACAGAAAAATAAGAACAAGAAGGCTGTTGGAGCTGCAGCAGATGAGGCCTTAGCCTCACAATTTGAACTTGATTTCTCTTTGATTTCATGCTTGGTTTCAAGCACAATGGGATTGGTGTGGTATCTTGATAGTGGTGCTTCCTTCCATATGACGGGAGACAAGGAGTTGTTTAGTGACTTGGAGGAGAAAGATCTCCAAATGCATATAGAGATGGCGATGATGGTAGATACAGTGTGACCAAATTGGAACCATTACCTTTGAGAGGGAGTCAGGTAAACCACTTATGTTTAAAGATGTTATGCATGTTCCAGGCCTGAAGAAGAACTTGTTCTCGGTTGCTATGTTGGAGGATAGAGGTTATGACATTGTTTTCAGCGAGGGAAAGCCTATTGAACCCTTAGTTAAACTGAGAGGGGGGGGTGAATCAGTTTAACACATACATGGACTTTTAAAACTTTTATTTTAAATCTTATTTACACCTTCATTTCATGGTCAACTTAATATGTGAGCAACAAGTATTACTATCAAACAGATTTGTTAATGTAATAGCAGATTGAATATGAGAGCAGCAAGTATTAATCAGATGAGATAAACCACATCAACACATAAACATCATGCACAGAGACACCAGATATAAGTGGAAACCCATAAAAGGGAGAAAACCACATCTTATTATTGTTGTGATGCAAAGGCAAGCTCCAACTCCCTCTCACCACTGTTTTCTGCAGGCACCAACCTACAGGAGGCTCTATCCTCAATTCTGCAAGCTACAACTTGCAAGGAAGCTCCAACTCCCATCAATTTTATGCAGGCACCAACCTACAGGAGGCTCCAACCTCAGTCAGCTACAACTGACATTTTATCAAGCTACAACTTGATGTGGAAGCACCAACTCCCATCTATTTTATGCAGGCACCAACCTACAGGAGGCTCCTACCTCAGTCAGCTACAACTGACATCTATCAAGCTACAACTTGATAGGGAAGCTCCAACTTCCTTATTCTTTCAAAAGAAAAACACTTGCTGATTTACCTTGGATATCAGCTCTGTTCTGTACTTTCTCTTCTACTGTTCATCAACTCTTATATCAGACCTGCATCATATCTGCTCAGCCCTTCCTTCTTCTCTTCTTTTCTCCTCAATTCTTCATACTCAACATTCTCTATATTCACACTCTCTGACCTCTTGCAGCTTTCTTATTTTCTTCAACTATCTTCAATTATGCTGCACACTCTCTCCTCTTCTCATTCTGTTTTCATCAATCTCTCCTCTTGGATATTACCCCCTTTTATACAAGATAGCTTCATGACTATTTGTATTCTACTGGGAATTCGAAATGGACAGTCATGTCTCTTTGCCTTCTGCCTTCTCATCTCTTTTCAGCTTACTCAGAAAAATGTAACTGTAGGTGCTTATTTTAATATTACATTGGGATATTTGCTCTCTTCCGGAGACTTGCCAATGCATCACAAACAATAAAAACAATTAAAACATTTACATTCGAATTACAATGTGAACTCCAGCTCACTCATTTTGTCTCTTGGCTTGCTGCGCATTTGTCTTTTCTCTAACTGTCTTTTTGTCCCTTTCTCTTCTCTGTATGCCTTTCTGTTTATGGCTGCTGCGTAACTCCTGAATTTATGAACTGCATTTTTATTTTATTTTTATACCAGCGCTTTATATATAAATGAATCTGCTGACTGTAATTCAATCCTTTACACGCAACAAGTGTCTTGTTGATGTGGCGAGTTCCGCAGGCCGGAACATACATATATTACAATTGTATTACATTAATAATCGCCCTCCCGTTAAGCTGAGGCCCGTGGGTCTACAGACCACACGGCATGTTTTAATACAACCGCAACCATGTTTTATATATCTCACAACAATTATTTTATATAAACAATCGCCCTCCACCTTAAGCCTTTGGTCTTATATTACAATCCAATAAATCAAATCACAGCCTCTAATATATGAAGGGGTCCGGCCCCACATCTCCGTCGGCGGATCGGTGGTGTCAAACAAAACTTGCGATTGCGATTGATCAAACGGACGCGATGACCACATCAAACATGGCTCATATCGCAATCGAGTCCGAACTTTGAACACATGCAATCGGGACGCATTATAGAAAAGTTCCGATTGCGATCAGAACACGGATGCGATTTGCACAAATTAACTCCCGCATATAATAGGATCGGGTCCGCCACTTCAATCGCAATCGCAAGTATTTTAATATGTGTTGCGATTGGGCACTGTTCATTGTATTTTGCCGATGCGATTGGGAAAGGACTTCAAACAAGTTTGAATTACAATTCATACCTCCATCGGGTCCGGACTTCTAATCGCAAGCGCAACTCATATGTTCTCCGATGCAATTGACCAATGCCGATGTGATTTGACCGTAACTCAAATATGTATTATCCCCCGTTTATACACCCATCGGGTCCGGGCTTCAATCGCAATCGCAACTCTCAGTTGGTTGCATGTTCCGCTGCCCTTGCGATCTCCGATTGCGATTGGGGAGGGGTCCCACCTTATCAAACTTTGTTTTATGCGCTCCATAATTTAAATGCCTTGGACCTTTGTTTATGTGATGCACTGCACATATATGTTTATATATATTTTTGCCGCTGGAGTGAAGCGATTCCCGGAATAAGTTTGTGTTATATTATATGTATAACGCTGGTTGGAGTGTGCGATTCCCGGAATATGGTTCTGTATTATATGCATTGCTCTAATATATGAAGGGGTCCGGCCCCACATCTCCGTTGGTGGATCGGTGGTGTCAAACAAAAATTGCGATTGCGATTGATCAAATGGACGTGATGACCTAAAACATGGCTCATAAGCGCAATTGAATCTGAACTTTGAACAATGCAATCGGGGCACATAGTATAAAAAGTTGGTGCGATCAGTGGATGTGATTTGCACATAATGCTCATATAACGGGATCGGGTCAAGCCACTTCAATAACATATTACACAAGTGTGTGATCTGATGAAAGAGTTGGTGCGTTAAGATCAGGATGCGATTGAACCTATTAAATCCATGTTATAATGCCATCAGGTCAGCCACTTCAATCGCATTATATTACACAGGATTGTCTGATGTTCGGAAAGTTCCAATTGGATTAAAGATCCCAGGATGCGGTGAGCCTATTAAATCCATTGTATAATGCCATCGGGTCCACCACTTCAATCGCAATCGCAAGTCTTTTAATATGTGTTGCGATTGGGCACTGTTCATTGTATTTTGCCAATGCGATTGGGAAAGGACTTCAAACAAGTTTGAATTACAATTCATACCTCCATCGAGTCCGGACTTCCAATGCAATCGCAACTCATATGTTCTCCGATGCGATTGACCAATGCCGATGCGATTTGACCGTAACTCAAATATGTATTATCCCCCGTTTATACACCCATCGGGTCCAGGCTTTAATCGCAATCGCAACTCTCAGTTGGTTGCATGTTTCGTTGCCCTTGCGATCTCCGATTGCGATTGGGGAGGGGTCCCACCTTATCAAACTTTGTTTGATGCGCTCCATAATATAAATGCCTTGGACCTTTGTTTATGTGATGCACTGCACATATATGTTTATATATATTTTTGCCGCTGGAGTGAAGCGATTCCCGGAATAAGTTGGTGTTATATTATATGTATAACGCCGGTTGGAGTGTGCGATTCCCGGAATATGGTTCTGTATTATATGCATTGTATTGCCGCTGGAGTTAAACGATTCTCAGAATAAGTTTGTGTTATATTATGTATGCAGCCAGGTTGGAGTGTGCGATTCCCCGAAAATGTCCACCTTGAATGTCTAGGCTTGGGCGGTCTCAGGCTCACGACTCTGCCGCTGCCTCTCTTCTCGATCGCTACGCCTCTGCCTCTGCTCTTTTTCTTTGCCTACCTGCGTTTATTTCTGTGCCTCTGCCTGTTTCTGCTTCAACACTGCCTCCTTTGTTGCCTTTGTTACTTCTTTGTCTCTTCCTTTCTGTTATATTTGTTGTCTTAGTTTCTTTGTGCTCCTCTCTCTATTGCGTATATAGAATCCACTCCACCTGTTATACTTGTAGCATATCCTATGAGGCTCCGATCTTCTACGCCTTCAATTCAACAGTTCTTTTCCTCAACTTCGAACTCCGCTACGTTACCAGAGTTCTGTTTCTCATCTTGATTTAATTCTACAGAATGAATTGATGTATTATCCCCAAAAGTGCTTCATAGTCTTCCCACTAGAATAATTGTTCCTCATCACTCTGTCTCATTCCTCAGCTACTTGTCTTATGTTTTCTTTGTTTCATCTGCTCCTTGATTGATGCTACTCCTTAATTCTCCTTTTGCTACCTCAGGTGTTCTTCCTTTGCCATCTCCTTTGCCTTGTTGCTGCCTCAGGTGTTCTTCCTTTGCCATCTCCTTTGCCATCAATGAAAACATTTCCAACAGTCTCCCCCTTTGGCATTGATGGCAACACATCCACCAATAATCCAATTCTTCCTCCAAGTCTTCCTCTGTCTAGCTTCTTTTAGAAGACCCTTTCTTCTATTACCTGCTTTTCCTCCCCCTTTGACATCAATGGCAAAGGCTTACACATTTCTTAGTGTAGATTCTATCTTTTCATTTTCTCTCTCTGAGATGTGTTTAGGCATTCTTCTTCTGACTTTGTACCATGCTGCTCTATACTGGTGTACAATATTTGTTGAGAGAACACTTTTGAGAATATTTTAACTTGTATATACACATTAAGTCGATATCATTCCAAAGTAATGACAACTATAATTAGAGTTGTATAATAAGAGATGCATCATTGGATCAAGACTTAAAGATTGTGAATGCTCCGAGTGACATATCAGGCTTGCTTCAACTATAATTTGGTCTATATCTGATGTAGTGTGCCAATATATTTCTGTTGAGGAAGATTGCAGATGGAATATGTCTTCTTCTGCAATAGACATCTGTAGTCAAAATCTATTCCGTTGTGATGATGCCAATATATCTTCTATTGCTATGGTTCACCTGTACTGCCTATTGTTGGTAATCTGTGCTAAACTGCTGACATGGATAATACACTTAAAGACTGAAAGGTCCTTGTTGTTATTGTAAATAAATGAATCACACCAGAGCTTACAACTTATTGTGAGGATAGGCAATATCTTTCAATATAAGAGACTAATGACTTTCACTGCTTACACACTCTTCCAAAACAACCCCTGCAAATCCTTTGTGCTTGAGGTTCTTTTTCCATAGTTCTTTGATCTTGAGGACCTGTATCATATTGCTGTTCCATGATAACTCTTGATATTCTATTGATAGATATGCGACCTGTACCTAGTACCAATTGATATTACCTTGATAAACCATGCAGAGATTTCATTTTATCTTGCACATGAACCCATAGTTTCCACTATTGATCTTCCCACTGTTCACACCAACAATCATCAATATACTAAATCTGATCTTGGCATCATTAACCTGCTACTTATTTTGTCATCTTGATTTGAAAGAATGTCACTGCATTTTATTTTCTATGACAGTTCCAGAATCACTGCTGCTTTATACACTACTTTATATACCAATTCAAATGTTACCATGGCTTCTTGATGCCTTTTTAATAATCGCAACCAGACTTCATAACAAACCTTTGAAGATTTGAATATACCACTCGCTTTATAGTTCGCCGCCCGACCTTGTATTAATACTCCATGCTTTGAAAAACAAACTTTATAATAAGACTTTCGGACTGGCCCACCTATGCACCGTACCTCCTCTATCTTCCGCGCACTTTTATTAAACTTCGGGTATCTTCATCGAATAGTCACCGCCGGATGTCCCCTTTTCAAATCAACGGTCCTGAGAAATTCCGCTCGGTGTCCCGGTACTGACGTTAACTTGCGAAATCGCAGGTTAAACGGTGGCTTCCAATACCACCTATGCCACGTGTCAACAATATTATGGAATCGCTAGCCCTCTAGATAATACTGCCTCCGTACCAAAAGTGGTGCGAAATAATCCGGAAACCATAAGTGGTTTTGCTACAGTGTTTCACCAAGGTTCCGGTCTTCTTTATTAAATAGTCGTTTTTCAGTATATTATAATGATTCGAACCCACTCACGAAGGTTTTGCTCCACCATTCACATTGCGCATTTGACTATGGTTCTGCTTCACCATTCACAACCCTTGCACCATACATAACCTTTGCAGATTTCCACCATACATAACACGGTTTCGATTATTCTTATGCAGAGGTTTCTTATGCATTTCTTATAAATATTCTGCTACAGGGTCTCATTCATACAGAATTCTCGTCACAGGATTTAACTAGTCAAATGCCTTTGCTGCCTCTATTATCCTTCTAACAATTTTGCTAGCTATTGTGAGTTTCAGATGGTCTTCTTCTTCCATAGATCTCTGTTAGAGAAACTTCCTTTCTCTTACTGATCTCATAGCTGTTATCATTCCAAGGAGATCTTCTTAGACTACTTTCATGGGGTAAATATATGAGCTGCTCTCCCCCTGGGATGTTGCTTCATATTTGTCACTGGATGGATTTTTGCTTTGCTTCCTAGAGCAGCTCCCCCTGAGACTATGGCGGATTTATTATGTTATTGATATGATAGACTCCCCTTTTCTCTTTTCTTTCCATACTCTATTGGGGTTCATCATAATGTCTGCACTCCTTTCTGATTCATAGTTTTGTTTGATTGGATTGGATTTCATCATCTGTCTGGAGTTCTTTAATATATATGGCATTTTACAGTCTTTAGCTTTGTGACCACGCTTGAGGCATACATAACATCTTATTTGACCAAGGTGCATTTGAGCTGATGTATAATATTTCATTCCCCTTTTTGAACATAATTTACAATCAACATATTTATGTCCAAATTCATTGCATGCATAATAGTAGCCATGGAAATGATTTGTATACCTGGTGGAAGATTGTCTTTTCCCTTTGCTTGCTTGAGGGGTTCTTCTCTTTTGCTACATCTTTTGCTGGTTGGAGTTGATAGACCTTCTCTTACATTGTGCTGCATTATGTCCTGGTTTATGACAAGAGAAACATGTGCTATTTTTCATAGGAGGAAAAAACCTCCTTTGACAACTTCCAAATTTATTCACTTCATCCTTAGGAGCATGTGAGCCTTTAGTAGCTGATTGTTTCATCCCTTCATTCTTTGTCTTCTCATGTTGTTGCTTGGTTATGTTTGTTTCTTTACAAATCTTGTTCTTGCTGGCTTCTTCTTCATTGGGAATCTTCTGAGCTGCTTCATCTTCCTTTGCTGCCTTTACAAAAATGACATTCCTTTTATCTTCAATCTTGGACTTGCTGGTTTCCCCTTCATATCCTATCCCAGCCTTTATGTGAGGTGGTCTTTGAGCATTGAGAATTTGGTCCAACTATCTAGAGCTTTTCATTAGAGGTGTATTCATTAGTAGTTATCTTTGGGATTTTTCTAAGTTCTTTCTTAGGCTCATCACTTCTTCTTCCAATCTTTCACATTCCTGACTTTTCTTTCTCATTTGTTGCAGCAGAGTGTCTTCTATCTTCCTTGCTTCTTCAAGGTGTGTCTTCAGGCCAACAATTTCTTTCTTATCTTCAAATTCTCTCTCATCACATATTTGCATCATTGTCTTAAGGTCTTTGTTTTCATTCTTCAATCTTTCTATTTCAGTCAAAGCAGTGTCAAGTTTGGCCCTTTCTTCAGCTGCAATTTCTTCATGGTTCTTACTACCATTCACACTAGCAGGTACTTCATTTGATTGAGAATCTTCTTTTTGACATGAATTTCTCTTTTTATTAATTCTCTTATCCTTCTTGTCAATGCAGTCCTTAGTGTCTACTCCATGTATGAAGTGCAGTCTATCCCAGATTTCTTTTGCAGAGGTTAAATCCATTATCAACTCAAGGTCCTTGTTATGAAGATTGTCATATATCACACATTTTGCCTTAGCATTCCTCTGTTGTTCTTTCACTGTGGGTGAGTCTGTGCAGTAACCATCACAAACAAGCTTCCATACCTCTGGATCATCAACCATAAATCCTATCTTAACCTTATCTCTCCATTCAGGAAAGTTAGTTGTATTTAGCACAGGTACATTTTGATAGTCCATGACTCAACCAGATCTCCTTCAAGCTATTAAGCTTACACCAAAGGAACTGGCTCTGATACCAATTTTTGAACCCTTAGTTAAACTGAGAGGGGGGGGTGAATCAGTTTAACACATACATGGACTTTTAAAACTTTTCTTTTAAATCTTATTTACACCTTCATTTCATGGTCAAATTAATATGTGAGCAACAAGTATTACTATCAAACATATTTGTTAATGTAATAGTAGATTGAATATGAGAGCAGCAAGTATTAAGCAGATGAGATAAATCACATCAACACATAAACATCATGCACAGAGACACTAGATATAAGTGGAAACCCATAAAGGGAGAAAACCACATCTTATTATTGTTGTGATGCAAAGGCAAGCTCCAACTCCCTCTCACCACTGTTTTCTACAAGCACCAACCTACAGGAGGCTCTATCCTCAATTCTGCAAGCTACAACTTGCAAGGAAGCTCCAACTCCCATCAATTTTCTGCAGGCACCAACCTACAGGAGGCTCCAACCTCAGTCAGCTACAACTGACATTTTATCAAGCTACAACTTGATGTGGAAGCATCAACTCCCATCTATTTTCTGCAGGCACCAACCTATAGGAGGGTCGTACCTCAGTCAGCTACAACTGACATCTATCAAGCTACAACTTGATAGGGAAGCTCCAACTTCCTTATTCTTTCAAAAGAAAAACACTTGCTGATTTACCTTGGGTATCAGCTATGTTCTGTACTTTCTCTTCTGCTGTTCATCAACTCTTATATCAGACCTGCATCATATCTTCTCAGCCCTTCCTTCTTCTCTTCTTTTCTCCTCAATTCTTCATACTCAACATTCTCTATATTCACACTCTCTGACCTCTTGCAGCTTTCTTATTTTCTTCAACTATCTTCAATTTTGCTGCACACTCTCTCCTCTTCTCATTCTATTTTCATCAATCTCTCCTCTTGGATATTACCCCCTTTTATACAAGATAGCTTCATGACTATTTGTATTCTACTGGGAATTCGAAATGGACAGTCATGTCTCTTTGCCTTTTGCCTTCTCATCTCTTTTCAGCTTACTCAGAAAAATGTAGCTGTAGGTGCTTATTTTAATATTATAGTGGGATATTTGCTCTCTTCCGGAGACTTGCCAATGCATCACAAACAATAAAAACAATTAAAACATTTACATTCGAATTACAATGTGAACTCCAGCTCACTCATTTTGTCTCTTGGCTTGCTGTGCATTTGTCTTTTCTCTAACTGTCTCTTTGTCCCTTTCTCTTCTTTGTATGCCTTTCTGTTTATGGCTGCTGCGTAACTCCTGAATCTATGAACTGCATTTTATTTTATTTTTATACCAGCGCTTTATATATAAATGAATCTGCTGACTGTAATTCAATCCTTTACACGCAGCAAGTGTCTTGTTGATGTGGTGAGTTCCACAGGCCAGAACATACATATATTACAATTGTATTACATTAATAATCGCCCTCCCGTTAAGCTAAGGCCCGTGGGTCTACAGACCACGCGGCATGTTTTAATACAACGCAACCATGTTTTATATATCTCACAGCAATTATTTTATATAAACAATCGCCCTCCACCTTAAGCCTTTGGTCTTATATTACAATCCAATAAATCAAATCACAGCCTCTAATATATGAAGGGGTCGGGCCCCACATCTTCGTCGGCGGATCGGTGGTGTCAAACAAAACTTGCGATTGCGATTGATCAAATGGACGCGATGACCACATAAAACATGGCTCATAGCGCAATCGGGTCCGAACTTTGAACAAATGCAATCGGGGCACACAGTATAAAAGTTTCGATTGCGATCAGAACACGGATGCGATTTGCACATATTAACTCCCGCATATAACAGGATCGGGTTCGCCACTTCAATCGCAACATATTACACAAGTCGTGCGATCAATCAGAAAGTTCTGATTGCGATTAAGATCCTGGATGCGATTGAACCTATTAAATCCATCGTATAATGCCATCGGGTCTGCCACTTCAATCGCAACATATTACACAAGTCGTGCGATCAATCGGAAAGTTCCGATTGCAATTAAGATCCCGGATGCGATTGAACCTATTAAATCCATTGTATAATGCCATCGGGTCCGCCACTTCAATCGCAATCGCAAGTCTTTTAATATGTGTTGCGATTGGGCACTGTTCATTGTATTTTGCCGATACGATTGGGAAAGGACTTCAAACAAGTTTGAATTACAATTCATACCTCCATCGGGTCCGGACTTCCAATCGCAATCGCAACTCATATGTTCTCCGATGCGATTGACCAATGCCGATGCGATCTCCGATTGCGATTGGGGAGGGGTCCCACCTTATCAAACTTTGTTTTATGCGCTCCATAATATAAATGCCTTGGACCTTTGTTTATGTGATGCACTGCACATATATGTTTATATATATTTTTGCCGCTGGAGTGAAGCGATTCCCGGAATAAGTTTGTGTTATATTATATGTATAATGCCGATTGGAGTGTGCGATTCCTGGAATATGGTTCTGTATTATATGCATTGTATTGCCGCTGGAGTTAAGCGATTCCCGGAATAAGTTTGTGTTATATTATATGTATAACGCCGGTTGGAGTGTGCGATTCCCGGAATTATGCATATGAATGTATCTGCCGGCTTGGGCGATTCTCGGAATTTTATAACGACTCTGCCTCTGCCTCTGCTACTCCTGTCGCTTTGCCTCTGCCTCTGCTTCTTTTTGCTGCCCTGCCTCTGTTCTTCGCTGTGCCTCTGCCTGTTTCTGCTTCAACACTGCCTCCTTTGCTGCCTTTGTTACTTCTTTGTCTCTTCCTTTCTGCTATATCTGTTGTCTTAGTTTCTTTGTGCTCCTTTCTCTATTGCATATATAGAATCCACTCCACCCGTTATACTTGTAGCACATCCTATGAGGCTCCGATCTTCTACGCCTTCAATTCAACAGTTCTTTTCCTCAACTTCGAACTCCGCTACGTTACCAGAGTTCTGTTCCTCATCTTGATTTAATTGCAGAATGAATTGATGTATTCTCCCCAACAGTGCTTCACATTCTTCCCACTAGAATAATTGTTCCTCATCACTCTGTCTCATTCCTCGGCTACTTGTCTTATGCTCTCTTTGTTTCATCTGCTCCTTGACTGATGCTACTCCTTAATTCTCCTTTTTGTCGCCTCGTGTGTTCTTCCTTTACCATCTCCTTTGCCTTCGTTGCTTGCCCTGCGAGCGACTATTCACTTTGCCATCTCCTTTGCCATCAATGACAACATTTCCCAACACCTCATGCTAAAAGTGCAAAAAATTAAATCCTCTCCAGTAGATTTTGTCTCGTGAAATTCACGATAGTCGAGAGAAGATTTGGATGAGTCAACGGATTGTAGTGGACGATGCGAGTGGGCACCCACTACTTTCTGACGGAAGAAAAAGAAGCGCAGCAGTGCCAGCGCAGTGTTGAAATATATTCTTTCAAACCACCGCTTAAAGATGCATGAGATGTAAAGAAAACCTTTATCAATATAAAAGCCGAGAATGATCCACTCAGACTCCAGGCTGACAATCGCATTTGAAGAGTGGCTCCTAAGAATAAAGAAAGATTGATGTCATCTTATGACATTCAAGAGTAAGGAAAAAATGATAAATGAGTCGCTGCCTACACCCAAAAATGCAGTTAGATTTCCTCAAACAACTACAGATTATATTAGAACACATTTTTAAGTCTTAGAAAAGGATATTCATCCTTTAGATCAGATTGAGCTACATGGCTAAAGACGGTGGTGAAATGCTGATCTATTCTACTTCCTCGAGCTTTACAGGTTAGGAAATTATGGCAACTCAAGTTGCGAGGATTCTTTGGAGAACACTAATGCTGCAATTGCATCTTGAAAAAGCCTCTTCTCTCAGCCAAAGACAAATGAGGATAAAAGCACATTGGAGGAAATAATCATTTGTCGACGTCACAATCCTAAATATGTCAAAGGTATAGAGGGAGCCCACACAATCAAGAAAAAATATGATGATATTTCGGCTTTGAGAAAGCGATTGAAATGTACCCGGCTGCAAGACATCCACAAAATGAAGAGATGATAAAGAAAAATTACGCAAGAAGAAATGATGGACTTGCTTTTTGAAAGCTGAATGAGCAGCTAAATGAAACAGTAAAAAGAGCTTGAACGAGGCATTAAAGAACAAGAAGTCTCACTATTCGGCATCGACAACGGGCGATTACGTGTATAGGTACATCCACGACAAAGTCGACCAATTGCGAGCTATCACGGAGGTAAATACTTCCAATTTGAGTTCGAAGAATTGATGAAAGAGTACAGATGAATGAATTGAAACTTGCTAGTAACATAACTCCCGAGACACAAATTTACTGACTTTATTAATTTAGAACAAAGATATGATCTCTCACGTAGGTGAGTGTAATGATAAAACGAGAGAGGTCGAAAAGATTAGAAAAATTGGTTGAAAGCATTGGAAAAGGATCTCACATTGGTGAAACCTTTAAAAAGGAAATAAAATAAAATTCTTTATGACAACATTAATCGACTCGACTAGAGGATGTCTGCGTCTCATTTAGTTTGTTCTGACGCAATGTACTCAGATTTAGTCAAAATTGGCTATCGAAGAAGTTCAAAGTACAAGAGAAGAATTGAAATAAAGGCCCGAGGAAGCTCAATCAACTCATACAGACTTTCTAAACACTTGCCAAAATAGAAGCACCAACTTGCAGAACTTTGGTATTCGTGACAAAGACCTGGGTAAACAATTTTGGAAATAAAAAGATTTTTTTACTAAGAGAACCCTTGTGCGGAAATCTAGAATCTGAGGTGCTTAGATATGCAAGAAGAAATCATTGGCTCTCTCAGAGAAAGATTTGATATTTTGTTGAAAAAAGGATCGCTCGCCTATAGTTTCAGGAGGATAAAACTAATGGACCTCGAAAGCTGCATGCTGAAAAATTGGACAAAGTATGCTAAAAAATCAGAGCCAATTTCTTTCGACGAGTACATCTGAGCGAGATTGCCGACGAGGAAAAAAATCTTCTATGTACGGTTGGAGAGAATTTATTTTATCTTGAGCATGTAGAAGTAAATCATTATCAGTCAATGAATACCTATTACTAGGACATACTGTCATTTGATGAAACATTGAGAAAAATTCAATGGACGAGGAATACCCGGAAGATAAATGGTGGGAAGAAGCTATTGGAAACTCTTTGTAAAATTCTATCCTTATATGTAAAATTTTTTCCTATTTACTTTGATTTTATTACGTCCTCGCCACAAGCCTAAATTTTTATGATTCTCGAAGACTACTTGGATAAATAATGCTTTCCAAAAAATGATGAATATTCTTTAGCATTCGGCCAGATCATATGATGGCTGGAAATCCATTTCAATTTTAATATAGGCGATGCCTCCTTTGCTTTTCCTCTTCCTTTCTGTATGCGATGAAAGCGTTTTCTAATCTCCCGAGGAATGCCAACAAGACATAAGCTGAGGAATGCCAATATCCCGGTATGGACACTACTAAGGTTACACGTGCCACCCAAGGATAGCCATATTGCAGATTATTTTTCACTTCTGATATGGAAAGAACCACATCCATACCATAGTCAGCTAAATCTTAACATAAATCCCAAGTATTTGAAATGGTGTGCACTGGGTTGATTGCTTTTTCTAACATATCTTCCAAATCATTGAAAGTGATGGTAGACTTGAGTAGGTTTACTTATATTCCAAATGAAAGCTCCAAAATGATTTTGAGAGCTCTGACGAGATCTTCACATACTAGTCCTATATCTACTATATCCCTTGAGGAAAAGTAGGACAACATCATCCACACAGAAGGTGTGTGCATAACATGCATATGTAAATGTGTGAGTGATCAAAATAGTAGCATTTCTTAATTTGTTTAGGCATGTATCTCTTGTTTTTCATCTTCCGTATTCAAAAACTAATCACTTGACTTTGGATGTTGATGCCATGTATATTCTAAATGGATTTGGTGATCCATACCTTCCTTTCCGGATGCCCCCACTCTGCGTACGGGTAAATTTTATTTTTTTAACATACTAGTTAAACAAATATTGTTGTAATATATTTTCTAATCTCTCTCTCTCTCTCTCTCTCTCTCTCTCTCTCTCTCTCTCTATATATATATATATATATATATATTATTTTATATATAATTTGTTTTATTCTTAGATCATAGGCATAGATACATCGTATACTTTAACACCCAATTATTACAACTAGATACAAGCAATAGTTTTATGTAACCATCATGTACCAGCTTAAGTTACTGTTGTTGTTCCATTACTCAAATAAAATAATTCTTGTATAAAGGTTGTTGTCGTGTCTCCTATGCGTAAACCTCAATATTTACAAGGAATTGTTACGTATAATGATCTCTTAATATATATACTTTATTTCATATATAATATTTTTTATTCTAAGTCACTGATATCGTATCCCCAAGCCACAACTCCTACGACCTCAAGCCATAGTTGGCGCAAACTTTACGCATAGTTACCGCATAAATGACATACGAAAATGTTACTATGGAGCGAATTGTTACAACCTGGGTTACAACTATTGTTCCTCATATTCAAATAAAATACTCCCGTATAAATATTGCTACGAGTATGGTATGCCTCAACTTCAATATTGACAAGTATTTTTCGAGCATAATAATCTCTTAATGTATACATATATATATATATATATAAATGTGTTTTATTCTAAGAAGTCGGAAGTATGTTGCATCCCCAAGTCACAGCTTCCGCAACCTCGAGTCACACGACTGTTGCAACTTTAATCCATAGTCACAAGACTCGGTCTGTCGATTGGTATTCAAAAATAAAAAGAGAGGGAGATGGATCTCCAACTTGCTGTGATGGCGTTGAAATGGGAGAGTCAGCAAAGTAGATGCCGACTGGTGTCGACTGCAGCTACAACTTGCTTCCTTCCGCGTGAAAAATAAGGAGACGATAGATATTCTTAACAAACCGCTGAGTAATATAAAACAAATTTTACATTTCCTTATTTTAATTTTGCGGGTGTGCGTCACACTCGCGTCGTTGAGGTAGCAATAGTGACGCTCGGCCCGATTCAAAGAGTAATTTGTTTCGATGGTCTTTCGACTTGTCTTCGGGACGTACTCGTGGAGTCGGCGGGACGAAAACAAAGGTCGCACGAGGACAAATTCGGGGCAGAGAGAGCGCTGCACGCAGGCGAACGAGTAGATGCTGAAATTCGTGGAGTAGTGTCCGATTTGCGGCGAGATCGATAGAGTGAAGTTGAAGAGACTACGATTGGTGTTTAGTAGACATTCGTTTGAGCACGAGAGGTTGAAACACAGAGGGCGAGTAGCTTAATGAGGTTTGAAAGGGCGATTTAGAGAGAGTTAGATTTTGATGTCGGGAAAGGTTACACATGTGATCAACACCATCGACGTAGTTACAGTGTGAATCTTAGTAGAGAAAGTACGGGAAAGGGCTTCGCGAGACCAAGAGCAGTGATTTGTCATGGGGGCGGATCCGCTCAGGAAATAAACCGCAGTCATGGAAAAGAAAGAGGTCTTGGTCGTAGCCATTACACCGTGAGGTTACCAACGAAAGGTGAGAGAGCAAGCTTTCTTGTTTGCCAATTCATTAGCACGTTGTGGCAGGAGCTCAAGGGCATGGTAAAATCGTATCGCCTTTCTTCATGGCGAGTCGAGAGATTGGCATCGCTATATAATTCTGTCGTGAAATCAAGTTTTGGGCTTCTTCTCGTTATTTCTTACCATCGTGACCAATGGACAGTTAGCGGTAGTCTCCAATTATTATAGCCTTGGCTATACCAAGTTTACGAAGTCGGGAGAAAACCTCGTGAAAGAGGGTGAAATATTTAGCTCGTTGTTTGAAGCGGAGCCCGGACCCCATTCATATTCGACTAACACAACACCATTAAGATTTGCAGAATAAATCCTCCGGCAACCATTCTTGGGTTGGACTTGGAGGCTCCATCTAAAAAGAGATAATGGGTGTTGCGTGCTTCCGAGCTTTCATCGAGAAAATTCTTCTTCTTTCATCCTAATTTCTTTCCGACCACATCCGGAAGTCGCTCTCTACTACCGAGATTACTCTCGTTTTTTTCTATGTTGCTTCGCTCTCAGAATATGCCTATGTAATTCCTTTCGACATGTAGGTCCAGCCACCTTCGTATTCCATGACATTTTGTGCGGACATAGCTTCCAAGTTGAGATTCCAAGCTTTGTTATAGAGTTTTCTCGATGTTAGTTTCTTTTTACCTTTGAAGATCATAACGTGTTTCTTGCCAAACTCGAGGATGTTCCCGAGAAGGGCACGTGAGCAAGGCATTCCGGACCCTTCGGAACTGTGTTGTTTGCTTTTTTCCTCACCTCGGGTAGCTTTTTCCCATGTGTGCAGCACTTCAAATATGCTAGTGCCGGGCACCCAAGGGGGATCAGTGGCTCGAAAAGCTTTCCTTCCAACAAGGGCAGAGGGCAAATGGAGCGACGCTATAAATAGATGCCGGCTTGTCTCTTCTTCGACTTTGGCGGTCGGACGGCCCGAGATGGCCCATTTATTCCTCGCTTTACGAGGTTCTGCGGTCGAGGGCTTTCCCTCTTAAGAGGATCCATAAAGAAGAATTTGATTTTTGGGAGTGAGTTTGTGCCTTCTTCGAAACAAGTCTCCAATGTGCCCGTGACAGCCATGGGATATCTCGTGTTGCGCATGTATCCGATGCTAAACGGCCTTAATAGTGTAGATTGCAGCTCGAAAGGGTCCCATCGAAAGTCATCGACATAGGTAGCATTTGGAAGGGTGCTATACGTGAAGATAAAACTTTCAAGTTGTTGAAGACCGATTTTTCGTCGTGTTCCGACTGGTATGTGAGGGAAAGGTCCAACCTTTCCAGTATGGGAGTGGGCTTCCCCATTAGAGCATATGATCTGGAGAGTTTGTATCCTGCCTGACTGCTGGAAAAAAGCCAGAATCCGCTAGCTACCCGAGGCCATGCGACTCATCGTCGTTGCCCCATTATTTTGTCTTCCCCAATTCTTATGCAGCTTTGCCACCTTTTCGGCACTTTGGAAGTGCTTTGTTCAAGAAATGCATAGCTGGCTTTTCACACATCCTCCGCGTTTTTGAGCACACTCTCGTTAGGAAGGCTCATGATCCAAAAGTTGATGCCTTGGGTGAGTCGAGATATTTTTTCTCAGAAATACGTCTTCCACCAAGCACATTCTCGCCGGATATGAGTTCTCCAAACCAGGCTCAGCAGGCAAGGTTTAGAGATTTAGAGGATCTCGATTCCCAGCTCCTCCATTCTCACATGGATTGAGTGACCTACTTCCGCCTACCAAGTTGTATTTTTTTCTCGGTTCTCCTCCTTGCCAAAGAAAGTGGCGAAGGAGAGCATCCATTTTAAAATGAAAATTGGCGGAGGCTCAGACATGAGGTAAAAGCAGGTACAAGGGGCGAGGGAGGAGGAGGCCTTTCTTTAAGAAGAATTATGCACGTTGCAGAAGTTAAGCCAAGAGGTGCCCAATGTTGTATCTTCCTTTTCATCTTCGTCGATGCAACTTCGAGCTACCGCTTTCAAGTTTTCAGCACTCACGAGGCATGCTCATACAAGTAATCGATGCTCCCAAATCGACAGACATGGAACCCAGAGATAATAGCAATCCATGGAGAACTTTGGTAGCCAGCGTTGCCCACCATAACATATGGCTCTTAAGATAATTTATCGGACAGCCTCCGAGAATAGCTCATGTATTTATCCAAGAGAGCTTTGAGAAATGGCGGGCTATGACAATAGCTCCGTAATTAGAAAGAGTATCGTCGACAAGGCGAGAGTGATTGATGTTCTTGACTCCATTATCAGAATTTGATCCGATGATGATGCCACACGATGATCAGTAATCCGCAGCTCTGCTAAAAGATTCAACCATCTAAAATAAAGAGATAAGGTGAAAGGGCGGCACTGTGTCTGCAAGACCTCCGAGAAGATTGGAAGTGGGTGGGCTGTGTCACCGCCGTAGTGAGAGAGAGACCCAAGGTCACGTCGATGCGAGGCTTTGATAAAGGCCGATAAAGGATGTGGCAAATCCCATTTTTCAAGCACACTGAGAATTAGGAAGGAACGTCTCCGACACGATCAAAAGCATTGGCTAAGTCTAGCTTTAAGATGAAGCCTCCTCTCATTTCGGTTTGCGTGATGTGGATAGCCCTCTTGGGACGAAGGATGATGAGTCCGAGATTTGCCTATTGGCCACCCCCTTGATTTTCAGAAATGAGAGAGGGGAGGAGCAGGTTTTTAGGGTGAGTAGCCAAGATTTTTTGTCAATATTTTATATGATGAGTTACACAACGATATGTAAAGCAGCGTGAGAAGGTCAAAGGTTGATTTTCTTTAGGGATAAGAGCAAGGTGGGTTGCATTAGGTGAATCCTCCTATTTTGCATTTGCGTTGAGTCCATCTTTAGCATCTTAACAAGGTCTTTTTAATTATTCGATATGTTCTACTAGAAACAGCATTGGAAAGGCTGTCTGAGCACTGCTTTAATCCGATCTGAGAGCCCGGATGGCATCTTGTACTTTCTTCTTCATTGGATTTCCTTAGTCGAGTGTGCATCGATATCCTCACTAATTCCTTTGGGCATGTGCGCAGAGGAGGTCCCTCGAATAATCCTATGTTTCCTTTGTCTCGCTTAAAAGAGTGTTGTAATATGCTTTGAGGCAGCTTTTCTTTCATAGCTTCTTGGGTTTTTTGAGGCGTGCCCTTCACTCATCATTGAAGTCATGGTGACATTATTTCGACTTTCGATGCTTGCTTGCTTATGGAAAAAGTGCATCGTATTTTTGTCTCCTCCTTGAAGCCAAATATGTCTTGACTTAATTCTCCACTACGTTTCTTCTTCTCTATTAGCGGCGTGCGATAATATATATCACTTTCTAATGCTTTATCCTCGTGGGGATAGCCCGGATCTCCTCTACATTTTCCGTGGCTTTTCTTTCAATTTATTTTTTAGCTCATCTTTGGCATTTTCTGCCTCTTTGTAATGCTGTTTCACCCATTCCTTCGAGGCATGTTTGTATTTTTTCGCTGGCATTCAAATGAACCACGGTGATCCTTCTATGTGATGCTGCGATCTGCATTTGACAACTCGGTCCACAGTCGGGATTCGTCGCGCCAAAGAGAAGTTATATTTGAAAAGGAAACGGCGACTGGACAATGTGCTTTCAAGGGCAATCTTGGTGGGGTAGTGATCGGAAGCTAAATAAGGCGAGGATTGCGGCATGACGATGGAGGTCCCGGAGAGGAAAAGAAGTGTTTACCATAATTCTCGTCAAGGCTCTCCATTATGCTATCTCCGCTGCCTCGCATTTGTTCCGAAGTGTACCTCCGATTTTTTGGGATGATATCAACTAAAGCACACTCTTGCATGATGCTTCAGCTTTGCTCTTTATAAGGATCATGCGTAAATACCTGCCTCTTTTTTCTATTGGAGTGTAATACAAGATTAAGGTCTCCTCATAGGATGATATTTCTGTTGTCTTCAACTTGGGTGTCTTCTTGTGAAGTGTGCTGCAGCTCGTCTCTTTGTCTCGCGAAATGGTTCGGTGGTATAAATTTTATAAATGACTATTTGCTTGTGCTCTACTTGCTTTTCTAATATGGCGCGATCCAAAGTATTGATTGATAGTATTGGATGTGCATATCCAAATATCTCGCGTACGTGATACCACGGAAGCTCCTCTTGCTTCACATATATGTCCCTCATAATGCCGCGCAGTCGCTATACCTCTTGTCATCTCTTGCGAGCTCTCTTGCTTAGTTTCACTCGAATCATTACAATTCCTTGCTTCTGCATGGTTTGTAAGATCTTTCAGAGAGCAGGCACTCTGAGGGGTGCCCCGGTCCTACAATTCCACAGATATGACTTTCAACATTTACGTGTTGGGTTTCGGAGAGATGCTCGTCTTGCTCCTTATGTGTTTTTTCTTTCGCTATTTGACCCAAAGTATATAAGTTTCTATGGGATTTTGTGTTCCCACAGCAAATGTCTTTTTCGAGCATTTTCATCTCTTTGTCAAGCTTTGCTCGCATTTCTCGCCGTGTCCTGGAGACTCTTGATTGACTCCATGCTCTTTCGAGAGCTTTCTTAGTAGTTCGGGGTTGTCGAATGGGAGGGAGAGGGATTGAGAGAGAGAGGAGAAAAGGGATGGGGGATCATTTTCAAGGATCAAGGGGTCATTTTCGGCGGAGAGAGAGGCGCCAAAGGGATTTGAAGAGGTTGGGGAGAACTGCAGTAGGGTTTTCACGGGAATGGGGAAGATGGGTGGGCCAAGAGAAGAGGAGGAGGAGGCAGGTACCGGTGTGAGAGGAAGCTTTGGAGGGAGCCGAAGGGGGATTGGGCTTGCAAGGTTGAGGAGGAGCTTCTTCATGGTTTAAGCCGCCGGGGAGTGTGCGCTTTATATATAGTTTCCCATCGCTCCTCGAGACTGAGCGACGGCGGGTTCTACTCGTCAACTGTTTTAGAGCGGCGATAGAGCAAAATGGTCGTATTCGTGACATACCTTGCATTTGAAGCAAATTTGTTCGTAGTCCGATGGTCTTGACGTGCGCCCATTCGTCCACCTTTAGTTTGTTAGTTTCTCACGGAAGACCCTTGCCGAGACTGACTTTCAACACATATACACGCACACACTTGCATATTATCCTTGGGATCACTCGGTCAATGTATTTTCCAATGACGATCGTCGATGGCTTCCGAGCTGAGTCATCTCGACGATGGAGCTGAGATGCGGACAGACAAACCCGGACGGGAACGACGATGGGGACACTCCAGCTGGGGATCGTGGTTCGGAAAAAGGTCCATTTGTTCGAGATACAATGCCGCGAGAGTCCATGAAATACGACCCATTTCTAAAGATTAAGTCCTTTTCTGCATCTAGATTCGAAATGGAAAGTGTAATAACCTTTTCCATAGAAACGAATGGAGATTTTACCATTAACTTTGTCACGCGAGCTTTCTTTCGATCCCATCGTTGAGTCGTTTTCGTGAGGAGAAGGCCATAGGTGCTGGTGAAGCGGGCGGCAGTGAGCCCCCGTTCAGCCAAAGAGGGTGCAGGCCGTGATTCGAGGAAGTGTGGTGAGTAGATCGACACTCTGGTAAACCTCGCACTAACTTCTTAACAATCTTGGACAAAGGCCGCGAGCGCGCAGTTCTCCGAGAGCTGTGAGTGATTCGACCGATGCCGAAAACACATCTGCACGAGCAGACTATTCAGCAAAGCCTCCGTCGCGGCATTTAGAGCGCCATGACGAGGCCGGAAGCCTCGCGCAAGAGGGAAACCCGTGCCACGGTCGGTTGCTGAGTCTGAAGAAATGCGCGAGCGCAGCGCGCGCTCGGCCCTTGCTATGGTAACAATATGAGAGTTGAGCGATGCAAATATTAAGCACTTTAATCCATAGTTACTGTAGTCGGATACAAGTAATTGTTTTATGTGAACCATTGTTGCAACCTTGTAAAGTTACTACTACTATTCCCTTTACTCAAATAAAAATAATTCTCATATAAAGGTTGTTGTCATGTGCCCAGTGCCTCGGCCTTCAATATTTATAAGGACTTGTTAGGTATAATGGTCTCTTTAATTCCCCATTTTTTTCAAAGTGAAATATGGTTGATTGTAAATCCCTGCACCATTTTCCTCTCCCACCATACTTTCCACTATCTTATAAATTAGTTGCAGGTGTGGAAGGGATTATGTCACTCTTTGAACTTCCACATAATCCGCAAATTTAATTCGACATTTAAAATTCCGCAAGTGTGGGCAGTATTTGCGGCCATATTTCCGCACGAGGATTGTATTTAAAACACAACAACCGTACATTAAACACAATTCACCAAACCAGAGAATTAAACAAACAGAAATTTACAGCTTTGTAAATTCAAAAGGAGTGACACGTGTTGCATGAATATTGAGATCGCATGAAATTGAAGGGAATACGAAAACTTGAAAACCGGACCCGAATTTTTTATAGGCACATTGGATTGAGAGTCGCGTTACAAATTAGGCGGACGTACGACATCCACATTTTGGAATGCGACTTTGGTTTGAAATTCAATCTATTCAAACTTTTGAAGTCCGTGACGAGTGCGTTCTTTAATGTTTTGTGGTAATTTAATTTTTATGTGTGCTTTAATATATACACATACGTAAACATATGTTATATATATATCATATCTTGGCGAAATGGTGGGTGGGCCATAGAATTTGAGTTTTAATTTTATTTTTTTAAAAGAAGGGTTTATTATAATATGTTTTATATGTTAGCAGCATATAAAAATAAAAAAGGACAAAAAATCTTGGTAGCTTCTTTTCTCATGCAGGCTTAGTGTAAATTTTTTATTACACAGATAGTGTGTAAAAAGTGAAAAGACCGAGTGTAACTTTTGAGCGGTGTATGCACTAGTTGATGCATGGAAAGTGACAGCAGAGTGTTTTAGGGGACGCGGTATGTTTGTTTTTGAGCAGTACAATGAGTTGGTTTTATGCACTTTGCATTTTGTGCGACCATAATACTCGTAATCCCTCTCGAGTGAGGAAGAAGTATAATAGTTTCTGAGTTATTGAAGGGAATAGAAGTTTGTTTTCAAAGTATCGAAACTGCGTACTCCTGTCAAAAAAATTTTTATTTTCCGTGTTGGAAAAGAAGGGAGATTTATTCTCCATTCATTGTTGGAATTTTTCAATATTCCAACATGTGCAAGAACAACTTGATGTTGTGGTTCCATCTGCCCAAATCATTTGTCTTCTGTCAAGCATCTCATCTCTTTATTTCAACTGGCAATATTTTCAAGCGGGTCCTCTAATTCAAACTAATAAAAAAGGCCAAAACCATAGCATTGAGATACATTTCATTACACTTTGTCAATAACGATAAAATTTTTACTCAACCATAACCCTTTCCTTTTATTGTTGTGAAAAAGATTTATGCACTACTCTAATGTAGCCAGTCCATAGGCCAAGTGAGACCGCGGCAACAAATATGTTTCCTTTCACCTTTGATTTTTCAAATTATGCCTACCAAATCTAAGACATTTAAGAGGAAACCATTTACAACGTTAGAAAAGAAAACGGGAGCACACATCTACAAAGTACACTCCTTAGCTATCGTCACACCATCATTAACTATTTTCGGTAGAACCATGCTTTGCTCTCCAAGACAAAATTCTTCTCCTTCGCCCCAAGGGTGACTCCAACAAGATCAACAAGTTTGTTCACACCGCTTGCAAGACAAATTGACAATGCTTTTCGGTAAGTGTGCAATTGAATGCTAGACCATATGCCAAAACAAACCTCCATGAAAAAATTAAAATAACACATTAAAATCGAATATAAGTGGACAAGGGAAAGATCCCACACGTGCTGAAGTTTCACGCACGGTGACCTTCCTTTAAACGCCATTTTTCTCTCGACACTCGCAATTTTTTTGTGCTCGAGCCATCCTTGTTGAAGTAAAACTCCTTTTCCATAGCTCTTGTATTAACTACCTTCTCTCTGTCAGCATCTCAAAGTCCTCTTACGCTTTGAGCGATTAAAGGAAATGGGTGAAAAAGCCGAAAGAGAAGGCAATTGTCCGCCCATAATTATCAAACATTGCACCCAAATTTCTTTCCCTTTCCATTGTTACCCAGTGAGGTAGATGTGGCAATTGCTTTAGTCATGTCGCGAAAGAAAGAGGCCATATTCTCTTCGTCCCGAATGTAGAATTACAAGATCTTCATATTATTGTGACCTTTAAAAAACATGACTCCCATTAAGCTAAAAATCCACTTTTAAGTTGTGTCGAGCAAACTTAACAACTGTCATGCAACTTTTGGAAACTTTTAGGAGCATTAAGAGAGAAACAACCAAAGAGAAATACAACCACAATCTCATTTAATGAGGCGAGACTATATATTTTCATTAAGATAATAGGAAATAAAATTACGACTATATTAAGGCCAACACAAAACAATCTTTAACAGTGTCTCTCGTGGCCCTCGTGCTGTCATGCTAGAGAGTTGCATATTTTTAATTTAATTTCTTGACCTATCGTGCCCATCTATGAATGCATCCGATGGGACGTCTCAGCATCAAAATGCTCCTTTATATCCCCAAAAAGCTCATTCCTCACTACAAGAGCAACCGATGTTGATGGATCACACACACCATCCCACCCACCTAGAAACGGTGAAAAAGGAAACTCGCAGAAAAACTTATGAAATATCTCTAAGATGACTATATGGGTGGTGTCTTATGAATCTAACCAACCAGTCCTAGACATGCTCATCATAGTCCAAAACCAAGGAGTATTATGTGACGATATTCTGCGTTATGGTCCCGGATCTATCGGAAGCCATGTTAGAGAAAACCCTAAACTCTCACATGAAAACAGGTGAAATGTGGCACCACTCGGAGATTGACATGTGCCAATTGGTACAAGTGGTAGACAATTGGCATGCTTAAACGACGAGGTGATGCGGGGAAATTGCCATGAGGAGAAAATATCGAGAAAAGCCCCAAACGAGAACTAAAGCTCATCACCAACACGAGATTGACAACTTTACATAATGTAACCTATGAAATCGTAAATGGAGAAATCATAGTAAAAATAAAGTAACCTATGCAACAATAAAGTCGGATTCAGCTCCCGGGGAGTGGCGTGGGAGAAATCATAGTGAACAACGTGAAACATGTAGAGTTGCTAACAATCAAATAGATGAAAAAACACATACAAAAAAGCCTGGATACACCGTGAACAAGCTTAATATTGAATTGTGAACTCGTAGAGGAACTTACAAAACGTGACACATGCAAACTTGAGTCAAGTGCACAAGCAAAAATATCTTACTTGGACACGACCCTGGTTGACAAGTTGTATTGCTCATGATGTAAGAGGATTTGTCTGCTCTGTGACCGGCCAAGTCAATCAAAATCCATCTCATTATCTATACAATAAATACAAGTAATTGATGTAGCATATTTTACTCTAAGATGCATTCTTATGATAATGTTAGAACATATGTTGAAAATGTCAAAACATGCCGAATAAGCTCCTCTTCGTTTCAGAGAACGATTTATTGGAGTCGCATGAACTTGGTGGTCAAGCCTCCCACGATTCGAAAGAGTAGAAACTAAGTCAACGGTGACTTTTTGTTGCTATCGGCGGATCGAGAGGTTTTCTCTCAAGATTAGTGCTCCAATAAATTATTCTCTACTAAACATGGCCAACCACGTGGCGTGGGAAGCCTTATGGCCCCTCCCCCTCACATCACTCTCGATTCACCCAATACCCAATCTATATTTCATTTTTACTTTCATGAGCATGTATTTTTCAATAAAACTAATAAAAAAACAACTCAACAAAAAGTACGCAAAGGAAACATTGCAATTAATGACTGACATAAAAATAGTAATAGATAAATGAGTTTTTTATATAATCGCAAAAAAACGTTCCAAGTATGGTAACGCTTGTCTTATAATAATACAATATTTTACATTATCGAATTTTCTTTTTCTTTCTTCCTATTTTCTAAAGCTCCTAATTACATCATCAATATCATCATGCTCGCTCCTTTGTTTCGTGCCTTTCGACGCACCGCCGACCTGGCCGCATAGGCCGTGATGTCCGAGTCTCATCGATGTGACGGCATCGCCTACACGATGATAATATTAAATTTTAATTTTTCGAGTTTTTAAATATCATTGAACTAGTTCGGTAATATTAATAAAAAAATTTGCACCGAGATTATTTACCCTCGGTGCACCAGCTTGTCGCCGCCGACTCCAGTTGCGTAGTCACGATAGGTGCGGGTCTCATCCCGAGGACGAGCACCGCCCACAAAAACAAATAATATTAAATTCTTAATTATCGACTAAATATCATTGAACTAGTTTGGTAATATTAATAAAAAAATTGCACGAGATTATTTACCCGGTGCACCAATTGCTCGCACGCCGACCTAGTCGCATAGTCACGATGTACGCGTCTCATCCAAAGGATGCATCGCTGCAAATATTACAAACGGATAATATTAAATTTTAATTGTCGATAAATATCATTGAACTAGTTCGATAATATTAATATCGCAATGAGATTATTTACCTCGGTGCACGATTGTCGCCATTGGGACACAGTGCCTCCGTTCTCTCCTCTACGGTGGTAAGATCCTCCAGTGAAAGCATTCTCCGTCATTTAAACAAAAAAACGCTCATAAGGAAGACCATCAAGGCATAATTAGAAAAAAATTGTAAGTGGAAATTAATTACCGGCACGGCACCTCACCGATAGTAGCATTGCTCTGTCCGGTCTCCACTACAATGATCGTGTTGCATGTGAGGATCATCTACATCCGGCTCTAAAAGCTCGGGTTATTTGCCTCGTCGGTTTGTCTCAAGCCTCCCCCACTCTGCATGAGGTTGTTAGAAATTAAATTTATGGATGAAAACAAACATATTGAAAGGATTAATGTTTTACCTTATCGAGGCATTCCCAGATCTTGGGGACTCGCCCAAGTCACGCGACGTTCAACTCCGTCGCTTGATAGCCGAAATGGAAAGTGATATTTTTATCTTCCTACGTAGTTTTTTCCTAAGTCATCACCCTACATTACATATGATTGTGTATTTTTAATCATGTTGATAGGATTACAAAAACGTTGGAAGGCGATACAATTAATTATAAGATGTTTGGCTACTTAATTACACTCTTGCGACTAATTTCTAGCAGCCGCAAGCCCTAGCCTGTGATGGCCCTCAATCCTAGCTTTGGTTGCCTTTAAGGTGTCGAGGTAACCTAGCATCAAAATATTGAAGTCGGATATGTGACGTAGAACACTTTTATTTTAGACATAGCAGAAAATTAAAGCTTATTGAATTAAAGTTGTACTTGTACCTTGCGGATCCGATTTCTGGCATTTTTCCTTCTTTTCTTTGCCCTTTTCTCTTTTCCATCATGGATGAGTGCTCTCCACTCACTGAACTCTGCGAAGAAGGACACTCATATCTAGGGTTAAATTACAATTGCATCCCATAGTGTCCCCGGTATATTTCAAATATTTCTGCCGGCTACCCGGGCCAGCGCTATATTCGTCGAGTGTGCTCGACAAAAAGGGTCTTTCAGATAATCTAGAAGTTCTTTTTCAGAGTTGGAGATTTGCGGAGCTTTCACCCTCGTGCGTGTGGTTGGGCCAAAATTACCAACGCATGGTCTCCCCGTAAACTCAGCCAGAACTCATTTTTCCTTTGCCACTGTCTAAAAAATAAAAGAATATTATCATTAATTTAAAAATAAAAATCATGATAAATATGTTTTAGATAAAGAGTACATGAAATAGTTAAAATATTAAAATTTACCTGAGAGTTGTACATGCTTTAGCCGCCTTCCTTCGTCTACCAACGTCTTGCCATTAATGTTCGTGGGTAGTCAGCACGTGTAGCTCCGGGAAACACAATAATGTAGTTGGCCATGTCGAGCTCTCATCATTGCCAACACGTTCGCCGGTTGGTCGGGTGTCTTCTTGGGCGAGGTGTGTTTCTTTGGTCGGCACCTAAAGGAGGTAGAAGGTGGCACGATAGCTGGTGGGAAATCTCTTTCCCTTGTGTCCCACTACCACCAACACCCGGTTTTAGCAAGTGCGAGAAAATGCTACATACAAAAGAAATTTTTGTTAGTTTAGTCAATGTAAAAATTAAAAGCAAACTATCATTCAATCTGGCTTGCTGAGAACAAATACAAATATCCTCTTTTGACTTTTTATTATTACGATATCTTTCTAGGCCGGCCCATAAGATGTTTTATCCTCTTCTCGTTTCGGTGTTTCGAGGCACGTTTATCAAAGCATGTTCGTCGACCTCTGCATCTCGTGCCTTTTTACTTTAGCACAAGAACATCGCGGAGATAGGGATGAAGAAAGCTCTTCCTCAAAGAGAATCATGCGGACATGCATGGCTAGGGGTCCGCATATTTGAACAAAATTAATATTATTTCAATTATGTAAATAACTAAAATATCTTCGAAGATAGAGAAACTGCCGGAACTTTACATGTTCTATCGGCTAGCTCTTTCCGCGACTCATCCCATCTCGGGGTTGCTGCCTCTAAGCTCGATCGATGCGCACATTGCGACAAAATTATAAATGTAAAAACTTGAAAACAATATCTAACTTGAAAACACAAAAATGAGCTCGAAACACTTTCTAATAAGACAACTGAAAGAAAGAGTTAGAGTTTCAAATATGCCTTGCACCGAATCTCGACCACAGAAACATGTCATTGCACATTAAGGCACCCAAACGAGAGACGAGTTGACAATGAAGACCTTATTGAATATATTGTTGGAGAAACTTCTAGTAAACTTGTTGTGCAAGACCTTGAGGATAATTTTGGAGCAACATTGTTGAAGCTAATGGCATAGTCACTGTTGGTAGCGATCTTGAAGGGCCCTGAAGTGAAGCTTTTGGAGCAACTGTCAGAAAAATCCTTAGAAAGCGAGAAATGACCCAAGAAAACTATCGTGATGTAACATAACAAAAGCAAGCTGCTATGGCCATTTTCAAAGACAAATGATGTCCATTGAGGACATGGCCTCTTATTTGGTTCCCGCGATATAGGAGTTTCGGGTAGAAATGGAGACTCCTGTTGTACCATTTCGCATGTTAAAAAGGAAAACCTTCTTTTTCCCATGGGAAATAATTTACCTTTCCTTTTTTAAGATAATCTAAATCACAAAAAATATGAACTATCTCAGCACACATTCTTGGATAATGTGAAAGTGGAAAAGGAATACCCTACACAAGTGATGCACACATGTACGTTTGAACACTAATAGATTTTTGTGGATTGAAATGCAATGCTTGTTTTGATTTAAATGTAGGGTAAAAGTAGGGGAGAAATAATGGGCCGCCAAAATTAATAAGTGTTTCTTTGAAAAAATTTAAATCTTGTATTGGGTGATGAAGATAATAGAGGTGTCGAATATTGATTCTTGACATCTAGAGAGAGCCTACGTGACCTAACACGATCAATGGAGTTACCAAAAACCCATGAACTAGAGTCAACTACTTTATAGGAGGAAGGGCACCGCAGTGAGAACGCTACCATTTTTGCAAGAGTTTCGAGGGCGAATGTTGTTCTGCGAGATGCGAGGGCCAATGCTGTGCTCGCAAGGGCCGGGGGCGAATGCAGCGAGTCGTTCGCACGAGAGGGCGAGGGAAAATGTAGGCGAATGGCCGTTTGCGCAAGAGCTCGTGGCGACGTTGAGGGCGAATGTCGAGCCTCGAACGCAAGAGCTCGGGGGTGAATGCCGAGCGACGGTCGTTTGCGCGCAGAGCGAGAGGCGAATGCCGTTCGCGCATGGCGGAGGGTGAATGCACGATGATATCGTGTCGTTAATGTAGCACACATGTACATTTGAACACCGAATAGATTTTTGTAGTTGAAATGCGTACTTGCCATTTTCATTTATGAATGTAGGGTTTTTGTAAGCTGAGGAGAAATAATGGTCGCCAAATTAATAAGCGTTTCTTTGGGGAAAAATTTAAATCTTGTGATATTGGGTGATGAAGATAATAGAGTATTGAATCTTGATTCTTGACATCTAGAGAGAACCCTGCTGTGCCTAACACAATCCGTGTTGGAATTGACCAAAAAACCCAACAGAGTCAACCCTAACTATAGGAGGAAAGGGCTTGCGCATTAACTTACCATTTTGCAAAGAGCTCGAGGGCGCAATGTTGTTCTCGCAAGGGCCGAGAGTGAACAACGAGGGAAAATGTCGAGGGTGCAATGCGGCTACGCAAGAGGGCGAGTGAACGTCGCGAATGTTGTTCGCAAGAAGCGCCGAGGGCGAATGCGCGCGTGATATCGGACGTTAATGTAGCTATCGCGATCCCGGACACGAAACAATAAAATCATTTTTATGTAGCGCACATATAAGTTTCATATTTTTATGTATGCGCGCATATAATCGTCGGCATCACCGGTGGTGGAAAAGTGTCGCTATTGCGGCGGTGTGCCTCCAAACGTCGGCAGACTGCGACCGCAGACATTGTGTCGCACTTGCGACGTTTGGAGGCGAGCCGTCGCGTATAACGCTTAGGCTAGTGTCGCGATGTGTGTGACATGTTCCTCCAAACGTCGCAATTGCGACACTTTTCTGTAAAGCGTCGCATAGCGACGCGTTTCGGGCGGGATGGAAAAATTTTGGGGAAATTTCTAGCATTTGGTCAAAAGCGCTCGGAACTAAGTGTTGGAATTTCCGGCAAATGTTGTAGTGTGGGCAGCGGCACTGGCATTTCGCATGCCAAAAAATGTATTTGATATGAAAGTATAGGCATTGTATTTATCTTGCAGATGATGTTGGTTTTCTCTAACTAGATACCCATGTGCTCTGCTGCACTCACCATATGAAATTTTGACGACGAACCCATGCTAGCATTTGAATGAATTGTCACTAGTACACTTATGTTCATGGATTCTCGTCTTCATTTTTATTATTATTTTTCCATTTTTGTTAGAATTATGTGAGTGATTTATTATATATATAATTATATAATGTTTTGACAAATTGTATTGACAACATCAAGTTAGTGGTAAGCATTGCCTCTGACCATTTATGCTCATCCATTTCCAATAGTGACCTTGACGAGACCCTATGAAAACTCAGGTCTAAGTACCAAGCAATTGATACATGCGTTCGCGAACCATCCGTGTCAATAATATGTTGCTCACAATTAATGGCACTTCTGTTCTGACACGGAAGACCAATGTTTTATTTTTCCCCTTCTTTTGAAACATTATGATTCTTATTATCGATATAAAGGGATATTATTTCCATACAATTATTGATATCCAACAGCGCGAGATTGGGCTCATATCGACATGGCTTTATTCCGTAATCGGGAAAGGGCACTTCGGGTTTTATTTGGAACAAATGCTTGCCCAATTTATGCTTTTGAATCTGTGCCTAGCCTATTCATTAAGAAAACGTGCTTTTCCAATTTCATGCTCAACAACATAAAGCTGCAAGCCAACAAGCGAAAGAAAGAAACGAATATCTACCTCATCCTCCCCATCCATTTTATGCCCACAACCCTGCATATGCCTAAGTCTTCTCTTTAGCATCATCTCAGTGTTTTATGATCTGTCCTTATGTTCTCGAGATCCACGATAAAATATGTGCATCGGGACAAGTGTCGATCCTTTGTCAGATGTTTAAGCAACCAATGTGGACCTCCCATAAAGCATGGATTTACATATTTGAGCCTTTGTGAGTTTTTTCTAACTTAATTTGGCTTTTCCCCAATATTACATAGAATTGGCAGGATCTCAGCCAGTATAAAATCCATCCGAAAGGAGTTGCATTTGAGCCATGAGTTTTTTCGGCCTATTTTATTGTTTCCTAATCCTACAAGGAAATTGGTGAATTGAGGGATTGAGTCGTATAAAATCCCTTCTGAAAAGTCAATCGTATGAGAATATTGTAGAATTTGAATGGAGAGCTTTTGCACATCCCAATTTTAACTTGTTCAAATATTTGGCTTTCAGTTGCTTCTTACCAATCGATGGCACTTCTTTTTATTTTGTGTGGCATGTGGAATTTACAATGTGACAAAGAATTTTCTCTCGCAAAGAGACAATATACGGTATTTTCATTAAATCCTACGTGATTTCAATATGTAGTATTTTCATTAAATCCACGTGAAGAAATTTGTTTGCGGAATTCAAAATGTCGGCCTTTGCCACATTTCTAAATCAAAACTTGCATTCATGCAAACCCTAACTTTTCATAATATAAATATTCGATCTTGACAAAGGTGCACCAAAATGAGAGGAAATAACAAAATTTTATGTCAAAATGTTATAAGTGCATTGCATGGATGCAAGATATGATATCCATTTTAATTAGACCCGAGAATTTCTATATGCATGGATTTTTCTCTTGCATCTCTAAAAATAGTAATAAAATGGCTTAGTGGGACTCAAAATATTTAATGGATGACAAGAAACAATTATTTGTGGAAAGACATTAGAAATGGGACTTCAATCGCGAGTTCTAGGGGGGTAAAGGATGGGTTTATCATAAGTGAGACTTCAATCTATGTTCTAGTGAAGTGTTAGTTACATGGTTATCATAAGTGAGACATCAAATATGACTTTTAGTGAAGGGTTGAGGATGTGTATCACATGTTGATTTAAATCTAATTGGCATAGTAAGGCTGACTGACGTTACTATAAGTTTAATTTCAGTCTGAGTTGTAGTGACGTTTGTAGATGTTGACGAGGGTGAAAATGTGGAGTTGGGTTACACTTTTGTGCTCTTTTTTGAGATTTCATCTCTATTCTTCAACTTTTTGCAAGCCAAAACAAATTTTCTTCGTTTAGAATTTCATTCTCATATGCAAAATAAAAGTTGTTTCGAAATTTTTATTAGCTTTATATTACTTATTTTTTGGAATTATTTCATATGCATTTGATATGTCAACTTAGCGTTTCTCTGATGTGTGTTTTTTTAACAATCGAAATGATTCATGGCAAATTCATGTTAACACGCTGCTGGTGTATCCCTTTGAAAACTTTGTGTGTTTTTGAGAAAGTCTCAAATGTGTTACAACAATCTAGACGAGAGGCTCTACTTAGGTCTTCATTATATTCTGACAGAAAGCCGACCGATGCATACCATAATTACCAGAATTTTTGAACTCATCCAATATGAAAAAACTACATATTTTCAATATGTTTTATGCACTTGCACTATCTCTCTCAACATATAAGTTATCAACTAAAAATTTAAAAACTACCCATTACAAATGATGGACCAGTGTAATGCACCATGATTTTTTCGATCGTACAAGCAGTATGGAAAGATACATAATATTGATTTCATTGAATCATAATGATCTTCGTAAAGTCGTTTGCACCCGTTTTATTACAAAATTAATTAAAATTAGTAAATATTTATGAAATTCCATCAGAGTTATATTTCCTTAATGTAGATTAAAGTGCTCGCAAATGCTTATCTTGGTTACTGGACGAGCTAATTCACAAAGTTTCATGGAGTTTAATCGAGTCCAAAGTTGAAGTAAAATGTGTTAAGAGCCTTGGCCTCTGTGTAATTGCGTACGTGTTAGTTTGGCCAAATTTTTAAAAAAATGTTCGACCGAATTTTTGTGCTATCGTGCGGCCGTCGAGTCTAACGACACAAAAGTTGGCCGAATTTTTTACAAAAAGTTCGGTACGAACTTATAATTGACTCTATGTTGGCCGGAAAATTCAACGTAGCTTCTTCGAAAAAACATTTCGCGGCATTACAAATAGACGTAAACCGGATTCATTATTTTCGCGTAATTTCGCACATTTTCTTCATTTGCGTGCTGATTTTGCAAAGTGGGTTTTTTTGGGCTTAAGTAATTCTCTTTTGGCTTAACATTCAAAGTGACATTTTCTTTGGAGGTATGTGATACATATTTTGGATGTTTTTGGGCTTCATTTTTTTGAAGGTATGTTTTTAGAGATTTTGGCTTTAATTTTCAAAGGACATTTTTTCGGTCGTATTTTGTTTTTAGAGTGTTTTGGGCTTAATTTCCATAAGACATACTGAGCTTAATTTTCGAAAGGACTCTTCTTAGGCTTAATATTCAAAGAAAATGTTTTGGAGGTATTTTTGTAAGTGATATAGCAGGCTTTTGGGCTTAATTTTCAAAGAAAATTTTTTGGAGGTATAAATGGCATTTTTTACGAAGTTGGGCTTTAATTTTTCAATGGACATTTTTTTCGTGAAGTGACATTTTTTTAGAGTAAGTGCTTTTGGGGTTGAAAGTACGTCTTTTATAATAACTTTTTAAAATGAAAGTTTTTGTCCCACAACCTTTTATGTGAAATTTTTGCACGGCTGGGCTGGAAATATTTTGAGAAGCTTCATTTCATTTTTATAAGACATTTTTTCTCGGATAAAAGTAAGTGTTTTGGATTGAAGTATGTATTTTTTTGCAAAAAAATTAAAATGAGTTTTAATTAAATATTTTGTGATGTTTTTTTAATTGAGTTTTTTGTCTAAATTTCTTGACGGAAATTTTTTGAACTTCATACTCAAAATCACTGCATGGGATATCGAAGGAATCAGGCATGGGAAAATATGATCGAACAAAAATACGTTGAAGAACGGAGAGAACAGAGAGTGAATCTCGCAAGGGGAGAAGAGTGCCGAAATATTGAAAGGGAAAATCAACCTCTACTAGAAGTTGAAGCGGCATGTAAATGTAACTATTATAAATTTGATATTTGAAATTTTCCTAGTGCAAATTGTGAAGCTTAATTTTTATTTAATGAACCAATTTGAAAAATATTTTTCATTGTAAATAGAGATAAATATTCCTCAAAACATTCGATGATGAGGTACTAAGATTTTGAAAGAGAAAGTAGAAAGAGATATTGGAACTGAATGATCGAAGATGGTGAAAATGTTGAGAGAGTGAGATCACGCAAGAATATATATATATATATATATATATATATATATATATATGTTGAACACATGCACATATTATTGAAATTATACATATTTATTAATTTAGTTATTTATTGAATATGTAATCCTTATTATGTACTACTAATCTCAAATATGTACGAGATGAAATCAATATCGATGATGAGATGTTAAAAAATCTTGACACTCACACATATGGAGATAAAAAAGTTGACCATGTTACTATGATATCATGTTAATCACTATCGTGCTTCGCAAAGGAAAATGCTGTGCAGCGCTCAAGCCCAAATGTTGAAAGGTACTCATATTATTAAAGGAAATTAAAAGAAACTACGACCTGGATTGGGTATTCGAATATCAACAAAAGATACTAAAATGAAGGAAATGTGATACAAAATATAAGTAGTGCTATAAATTCAATTAGAATATCTAGACGAGGAAAAATGTTTCGCCTCACGTAGAGCAATACATATGGTAGTGGTTTCATCAAGGCATTAAAGAGAATCTCTAGGTAAAATCTATGGCATGAGCATTGGGGAACCTCACAAAAAACTTTGCACAAACATTGGAAATTTCGGTTGCCAGAAATAGAGTGTAAATGATGAACTCGCTTTGTTAGAGAGATATTTAGTAGGCAACCACGCAAAGATATACTTGGAGAAAATGTAAAAAAACAATATATGAATATTGGATGAAAAATTCACATGTTTCGCCAAATGCAAGGGATGTGATGCGAAGAAGATTAGCATGAAAATTAGCGTCGAAGCACATCCAAAAATTCTCTTGGACACCACTTAGATAGGAGTTTTCTCAGCAATTTCAAGAGAAGAGAATCCTGAAATTGATGTCTCGATCCTAAAAGTACTTTTGTGCAACATAAAACCAAATAGTAAGATGTAAAACCTATCACTTTGTACTGCAGCTTGCTTGTTGTTTTTCCTTATCATGTGGAATCTCAGTTATGTATGGCACACATTCCTTAATTTGGTAGAACAATTTGGAAAGATTCACCTCCTCCTCTCCACTATCCATGATTTTCATATCTCAAATTCTATGCGGAAGAGAAATCCATGAATTATTTTACCAAAAGAAATGTGTTGGTGGTAAAAAATGTGATGATTGTGGAAATTTGACTAAATTTCAAAATGAATATCGTACTCAATATACATGATCAATTATTGTCCAACATGAAAGTGAAATGGAAGAGATATGAATATATCCATACATCGTATTCAAGGTTCAAGTAGTACTACTAGTGCTATCAAAAGAATTGATTTGCAAAGAAGAAAATTTTTGTGATAGAATTTTTTGAAAAAGTTTGAGGCGGAAATTTATAAAATACACGAAGCATTCCCATAGAAGCTCAATGGTAGGACTTGCAATTCAAAAATCCCGTGAATTTTTTTCCACCGAGGACCATTTTGCAGCACTGATTTTGCGCGAAAACTACACATTTTGTTTCCACAAAAATAAATTCAAGAGGTGAATACTATCATTTTGACCAAGTATCCGCTGCTCGTACACATATTATACATAGACATGATGAAGAAAATGTTGATCATATAGAAAGACCACGGTGAAAATCAACGTGTTATTAAATAATATCGCTTTTATATCAACGGGCGATCGTACACATGATACATATTTTGTACAACACTATTTTGGAAAGATTTGCGACTCCTTGATAAAGTGGTAGGAATAAAAATTCGAATGAACATGGGATATGGTTAGATGGTTGCGCGGTCAATTCAAATCTTCATGATCATTCTTTTTAGTTGTTTTCTGGGATCTTTCATATGTAAAAACCCACATTAAACATTGTTGGAATTTCTTTCGATGCGGTCATGGAAAAGGAGAACATGGCGAAAGGCGTGCGACATGCATAAAAAGCGAGCACTTCGAAGATATCGACTGGACTTTCACAAACTAACTTGTGGAGCGACTGTTAGAAGTTGTTCAATGGTGCATCTCCGCACTAAGCCATGAGGTAACCAATCGAAGGAAGCAAAGGTACATCTGGCTTTAATTTTTATTGGATAATTCAATTTTAAATATGCATTTATCACAATGATTATCTCTGATGGTATTTTCGATATCATATTTATATTCTTCTTCACCCTTTCCATATAGAGTTTTTGGCATATCGTCGAAGATGTAGATAGATCGATTAGGAATTACATACGAAACACAACAGGGACTCGAAAATTACATTCAATTAAAACAAATTTGTTCACAAATGTGTTTTCATACGATGGTGGAAAATACCTCGCATTTTGTCATGTTTCGCATGGGACAACACAAAATCTAATGATGTTTGGTGAGAAAAAAATGTATGTAAAATATTAGCAACATACGAGTAGGCTAAACACAAAGGGGAAAATGTTCATTGAAATGTTGTAAAGAAATGCGACCCGAGAGGAGACTACATTATCATATGATGGTGATCTAGCTACGAGTCTTGTTAGAGAAGGTAACATTTTGAATTGCTTTTAAAATAATAGATATCTAGAAATAGATAATAAAATCAAGTACATGTATGTTAATTTTTAAAGTTAATTTTTCATGTTAATTATGATCTAAATTTAAATACATAAGTTTGTTTTATTGTGCGAGGAGATGTTTTTATTGGTAGTGCACCTACTATAAACGATGAAAGATTTCTGAAGTATTATTTGATGTGTTGCACTTTGAATGAAAGATGAAATTATTGGGAAAACTGAAAATGATCATGGGTTTCCACATGACAGGAGGGTCTGCTGCATCAGTTGTTAGGTTATTTTAGACAAACTAATTCAAAATGGGGAGTTTTGTTTACTTTCAAGACTATGAACACAGATGTCATAAGTTGTCGATTATGTTAGTCACTTAGTGTGTGCAGTACGCATAAAGTTGATAGAATTTCAATCAAAAGAAAAAACGAAAAAATTAAGAAATGGGAAAATGTCAAAATTCGATCATGAACAGGATCATTGAAGATGGAATTCCATTGGAATTTTTTGATTGAGTTTCCCAACAATTTCTTCTCTTTGGATTCATGTTTTAGAACTTCCCGAACTCACCTAGAAATTGAGCGCGCCTTATTAAAGTTATCTCGTACAAGTGTTTGCACGTGTGCATTTGTTTTGGTACATGCACACTAGTAATTTATACATGTGTACACATACACATGTCTAGATTATCTCGTCTAGTCGTTGGGAGATACTGCGAGAGTGAATCAGCATTTAGGTGCATTTTTCTCTTTCTTTCTCTCTTAAAACCATATGTTACGCATCGCGTCCAACATATATGTCCAAATGCGTTATTATGTCTTTTACTTAGAGCATTGCATCGGATAAGCATTAAGCATGGGCAGATATAATAGAACAAACCATCGAAACATAAAACAACACATATGAACACGTGATTTAGGGTGGAAACCCAATTCGAGGAGAAAACCACCGCTCGTTTAATCTCGCACATTCAATATTTATTATAGAGAAAACTTCTTACAATATGTGCCGGTGCGTACGGTTTATACCGCACGCATGCACGCCACCTGCAGGCATACACAAACTTCTCTCGTTTACCGGCTTCTCGGAAGGGAGCTACTACGCTGCTCTCATTTTACCGGCTACCAAATGGAAGGGAGCTACAAACCCCCTCTCTGAAGGCTTCGATCCTCGACACCAGCACAACGCGACCGCGTTTCATCGATTTTCATGCTACCAGATCCACCAATTTCCATACGACATACCTTGCTCGCCACCAAATTTATTTACTTTCCAGTATAATCACACTGGAGCTCTTCATGAAGTCGTCCTTCATTCAAACCCATGAGATTCATCACTTTCGCCGGATCATTATATTCATGTGCATCGTAGTGTCGGATTTATCGACTGAGAATAGAGCCTAGCCCATACAGATATTCTTTGGAGAAATTTTTATTCACCACCTATTCAATGCACACCTCGTTCTCTATTTTTCCTTCTCCTTTTATAGTTTTGCCTTTATTAAAAACATGAGTCAAAACCACGAACCGCGTATGGTATTACTCTGTCAGTATTCCTTTTATTTTATCCCACGGGGCTTTTTGATCTCTTTTTAATTTTTATTTATCAATTGTAAAGAAATTGACAAATAAATATATTTAAAACTGAATTCCCAAGCCTTATGTCTAAAGTTTAACCCTTTCGACTTTATAGAAATATCCAATCGCTTCCGGAAATAAATAAATCTTATGATAAACCTTTCGACTCCTCGGGCCCACATACATAGTCAATAGCCAATCCAATACGCCGCGCACCATAGTAAACCTTGTTAGTCGGAGCCGATCCGATCACCGATTAGATTAGAAAGCCTCCGGATCAACATGTACATGTCGCCCCGACCTCGCGATGCCGAACGCTAACGTGCGATGGTCCATCGTACCGTGTTAATCTTCGCGCGCCTTCAACGAAATGATGACCGAGTCCGATGACCCTTCGGCATCCGCGACGCTCGATGATATGTTCGGGTGTCCGGGTTGAGCTACACTCGCAATGGCACGTAGTGAAAAGTGGTTTTGTGAAGCTCGCACAGACGCGTGTCGAGGCACTCTATGCGAATCGCCCTCGCAGGAAATACCGTCTGCTCGTATGCGGTGCGATGAAAACCATAAACGCGCTTCCTCGTTCACTTGGTCATGGTTCCACTCTTCCACATAGGGTTCCATCGCTTTTTCAATGTATTATTATAATTAAGTTGCGCTCTAAGGTTTTTCCTTTCTACTCCTAGTTCCGTCCAACTTCTCGTTCCGTCGTCACCAAGTGTTCCGCTACTCCATTAATCTGCGCCATCTCGGTCAACTCACCTCTTCGATAACGTAGCATCATCCAAAGCCTTCCAATTTCACTGGTACTGTCTTAATCCATTACTGCAGGTCGCTCCTGCAGAGGTTCAGTGATTCCACGCAAGACTTACATCGCCTTCAATACACTTTTCCACACCTCGCATCCTGCTTTCATTCTCTCTGCAGCCTGTGGCTCTCCTCTGTCTCTTCCTAGCAGCTCTCCCTTTCCTTTCCTCTCCTTCCTGCAAATCTCGCATCAAACCCTCACTAACCTCTACTTCTCTATCTCTGGCTCCTCTACTTTCTTCTCGTCGCCTCCGCTACCTCTCTATCTCTTTTGCTTCTGCTGGACGCTTAGGTGTCATCCGCCTCATCGTTGCAATTCCTTTGCCACTCAATGACAACATTTCGACAATCTCCCCCTTGTGGCATTGATGGCAAGGCTCTTTCTTTGATGGCCTTAAAAGAAGCCCTTTGTTGCTTTTCCTCTTTGACATCAAATGGCAAAGAGAGTTTGATCAAGATCCTTTGAGCGACGATGCACCATGCTCTGTGAGATCATGCTTTGCATCTTCAAACATAGTGTGACCAACAATTCATCCTTTTCATATGACCAATGCCTCTGAGCCTGTGTGCCTTCGCGAGATGCCTAACGCAGCGCACATCACAACAAATTTAATCTTCTCAGTATGCAAGTAGACCTCGATTCGTGTACAGCAGTAGACTGCTCGCTGGCCGTATGAGATATTCAAATGCTTCCCTAGGTAGAGGTTTGGTAAATATATTAGCAACTTGTTCTTTGGAGGAAACATACTCCAATTTCACTTTTTGTTCAAGCACTTGTTCACGTAAGAAGTGATATTTGATGGGAAAGTTCTTGGTCTTGGAATGCATAACAGGATTCTTTGAGATACTGATGGCACTTGTATTATCACACATAATGGAGATAGAAGGTGAACATTTGATTTGAAATTCTTGTAAGGTCTGCATCATCCAAAGAAGTTGAGTGCAACATGATGCGACAGCCACATATCGATTCGTTGTGGATAAGGCAATAGAGCTTTTCTTCTTGTCGAACCAAGATACTAACCGGGCCCCATATAGAATGCACCACCACTAGTGCTTTTCCGACATATCCTGAGACCGTCTTTACAATCTGTGGAGAACGTTGTACCTTGATAATCTCATCTTAATGTTTCGGATCCTCTTAGAAAAATCTAAGATTCGAGTCTTTACTTTCTCAAGTTCTTTTCTTAGACTTACTACTTCACACTCTAATTCCTCAATGCGTTTTTCTTTTTCTTCAAGCCGATTTTTCGCAGTCTCTATGATTATTTTACTCTCTTCAAGCCACTTTTGAGTTGATTGTTTTCTATCAAGAAAATCATTGTCTTCTAGAGCATCCATAAAAGTATCCTTTTTCTTCTCTAGATTCTTTTTCAAATGCCATTAGAAGTCTAAGATCTTGGTCGACATTCTTCTCTCACTATCGATAACCCATCAGACATCTTCATGAGCATAGTAACTTTTTCTAGTGCTAAAGTGACTCTTTATTCCTTCTTGTAACTTCCTTTCCCCTTGTTATGTGTTTCTTTATAGAGGACACTTTAGCAGCATAATGACCAACTCTTTCCACAATCAAAAGCATTTGAAAGGGAAGCTTACCTCTGAACCGTTCTCGTGCTAGTTGAAGTTTCTTTACAAAGTTTATCTCATCTTCTTTCTGAGATATATCCTGATCCTTTTGTTTTTGTACCTCTTTCCCTTTTGTAGAAGTTCGAAAAGACTGTCTTCTTTCGACTTTAGATGGCCCTCCTCTTCTCATTTTATATGGAGTTAGTATGCCATGAAGTTGCACCACAATAAGATTTTGAAGATCCTGCCTTTTCTTCAAGAGCTGAAACTTTTGACTCAAATTTTGTCGTTAGTGATCTTAAGACTTTCTCAACCAAAGTAGATTCGGTTATAGTTTTTCCCAAATTTCTCATACGATTCACTATATCATCAAGATGTAAGAAGATATTGGAAATGCTCTCCTCATTCTACATTTTTAGATTCTCATATTGAATTCTGAGAGTTTGGAGTTTAGCACTTTTTACCTTTGCATTACCTTCATAACTTAGAATGATTTTGTCCCATATTTCTTTTTCAGACGTATTCAGCATGACTTTGACAAATTCTGATTCAGGTAGACTTCCCTAATAGATGATGACTACTTTGTGCATTTGTTTCTATAATTCTTTCTTTCAAGTCTAATCCGTTGGCACCACGGTGATATTGATATCCTTGTTCAACGATTGCGTATACATCTTCTCCCAGTCTAAGATAGATCTCATCTTGCCGAGGATTAAATTGACCCATTAAAGAGTGGGCCCTTGGATAGATGTTTATCGTCTCGATTCACTCATCTTGCTTGATCTTCCTTTCAGTGCTAAAGATTTTTCAAGGACTGCTCTGATATCAATTGTTGGGAAAAAATCTCGTAGGGGCGGTGAATCGTATTTAGGGTGAAATTTTTCTTTCTTTTCTTTCTCTTGAAACCATATGTTACAATCAGCATCCAACATGTATGTCCGGATATCTTATTATGTATTTACTTAGAGCATTGCATCGATGATAACATTACATGAACATAAATAACAGAACAAACCATCAAACATAAACAACACATATGAACACCAGAGTTTTTAAGGTGGAAACCCAATTCGGAGAAAACCACCACCTGCTTGTAATCTTAGCCTTCAATATTTTATTATAGAGAAAACTTCTTACAATATATGTGCTGGTGTGAGACTTATACCAACACGCGAGACACCGCTGCAGGCTCCAACCTTCTCTCGTTTACTAGCCTCTCCCCGAAGGAGCTACGACCCCTGTCTGCTTGTTTACTAGCTCACCCGGAAGGAGCTACAACCCCCTCTGCGAAGACTTCGACCCTCGCTCACCGCCGGACCACGTTTCATCGATTTTCACGCGGATCCACCGGGTTCCATACGCACATACCTCTTGCTTCGGTCACCGTATTTGTTACTTTCTCGTATACTCGTCACGCTCTTTCCATGATTCGTGTCCATCATTCAAACCGAGGAGATTCATCATCGTCATATCATTATATATTCATGGGTGTATCGTAGGTGTCAAATTTATCGACTTTAAGAACGCAGCTCGCCCATACAGTATATTCTTTGGAGAAATTTTTATTCACCACCTATTCGATGCACACCCCCGTTCTCTATTTTCCTCCTCCTTTTATAGTTTTGCTTTGATTAAAAACAGTACACAAACCACGAACCGCGTATGGTATTAATCTGTCGACTATTCCCTTTAGTTTATCACTGCTTTTTTTGATCTCTTTTTCAGTTTATTGCTCAGTGCAAATTTTTAAAAGCAAATCGTACATCAACAGCGAAATTTTTGTACTCCCAAGCCTTGTGTCTAAAGTTTAACCCTTCGAAATTTATACAGAAATATCCAACGCTTCCAACAAATTAATCTTACGACAAACCTTTTCGACCTCGGGCCCACATAAATAGTCGATAGCCAATCCAATACGCCATCGTACCACGCAAACTTCGTCAGCAGAGTCCAGCATCCGATCCAGCTGGGTCATTAGCAAGCTTCCGGATCAGCATGCATATGTACATATCGCTCGATTCTCCGATGCCGAATGTTAACGTGCGATGGTGCGCCGTGCTTGTGTTAATCTTCGCGCACCTTCAACAAAGTGGTGGCGTCGACACTCTCCTGCGTCAACGTACGCTCGTCGATCTGTCAGGGCGCGGGTTGAACTATAACGCGCGATGGCGCATAGTGAAAAGTGTTTTTGTGAAGTTGTGTCAGGACGCGTGCCGAGCACTCTCATGGAATCGCTCCTCAACCAGAAATACTCGTAACACTCGCATAGTGCGGTAAAGCGCGAAAACCATAAAGCGCTCACCGTTCGCTTCATGGTCGTGGTTCCACTCTTTCCACATAGTCTACCGTTGCCTTTTCAATGTATTATTATACTGAGTTGCGCTCTAAGGTTTTTCCTTTCTGCCTCGTTCCGTCCAACTTCGCGTTTCGTCGTCACGAGTGTTCCGCTACTCCATTAACTGCTGCCATCTCCCATCAACTCCTCATCGGATACGGAGCATCATTCAAAGCCTTCCAATTACACGGACATCATTCGACTCCATTACGGAGGTTATTCACACGCGAGGTTCAGGGATTCCCACACAAGACTTACATCGACGATACACATATCCCTAACTTTGCAACGATGATTTCATTCTCTCCGCGCATCACGGTATCCTCTTGTCTCTTCCTAGCAGTCTCCTTTTTAATCTCCTTTGAAAAGCTCCGTATTAAACCCCCATCCAACCTCATCTGCTCTATCTCTAATTCCCTGCTCGTTTCATCTCGCTACACTCTTGCTACCTCTCTCGTCTATTTTGCCTTATGGATAGTTTAGGTGTTGCTCTGTCTTTGCCAATTCCTTTGCCACCACGACAACATTTCCAACATAGCGATTTCATTCATTCTAGTGCAATTGTGGCATACAATGTGTGTGTGCAAAAATGTGCATACACGTATGTATCTTAGCATAGTTGATTACAATGCAAATTTGAAAGTTGCATGATTTTGTCGTATGAGCGTGTCTTCGTCTCTTTAAAAGTATATTATAATATTCATTCTCGAATGCAAAATGTGTGGTACGTGTGTTTGTAATTTACGACTTTACTTATCAAGTAAAGTAGCTTTTCTATGTGCATTGATGAAAAAATGTTGCACAGACGCGGATATATATGTTCTAGAATGAAATTAACTAAAAGTAGCTTTTCTATGTGCACTGATGAGGAGTGTTTCACGTGCTTTGTGGATACATATGTTCTAGAATGCAATTTTAAAATTTTATGAGATTGTTTGACACATCTAAGAAGACCCTAGAATCTATAATTGTTTACATATATATATATATATGTGTGTGTGTGTGTGTATTGTACTTCGATTGTTTTAACATATATTCAAACATGTACTTAAATCATTCCTATGTACATATATTCATGTGAACTTTTTTTGTTTGTAGTACGACAACTTGAATTTACATTACTATCGCCATTCACATGCCAAATGTAGTTCAACCATCTAAAACTTGAGTTTATAATTATATCACAACATTACTTCACATGCCAGGATGTAGTTCAACTACGCAATAAACAAAACATTAAATATCACAATCACATGCCAAAATGTTGTTCAACCATCCAAAACTTGAATTTGAAAAACAAAACAAATTATATCACAACATTACTTCACATGCGAAATGTACATTTCAACTATCGATAAAAACAAAACATTATATCGTGCAATCACATGCCAAATGTAGTTCAACCATCCAAAACTTGAGTTTCTGAAAACAAACATTATATCACAATCACATACCAAATATAGTTCAACCATCCAAAACTTGAGTTTTAAAAACAAAACATTATATATCACAACATTACTTCACATGCCAAATGTAGTTCAACCTATCCAAAACTTGAGTTTTAAAAAACAAAACATTATATCGCCAACATGTGATCACATGCCAAATGTAGGTTCAACCTTATCCAAAATATGTAGTTTGTAATTCGGACATTTCTACGGAGATTCATTTTATAGATTTAACAAGTGTTACAAAATGACAACGTGAAATTTTACAAACAAAGCATTATATCACAATCACGATGCCAAATGTAGTCCAACCATACAAAATATACACATGTTGTGAAAATGTAATTTGAAATTTCCATCTAGAGATTAATTTTATATAAATAACAAATAAAAATGACAACTTGAATTTTAAAAACAAAACATTATATTGTAATTTAACAGTGTCATTATATCACAACATGTGATTACATGCCAAAAATGTAGATGCAACTAGATCCAAAATATACACATGTATGTACATGGTTTAAAAAATAAAATGAGAACTTGAGTTTTAAAAACAAAACATTATATATATCAGAATATGTGATCACATGCAAAATGTAACTATCCAAAATTTAAAATCATTCCTCACAAGAGTAAATGTAGTTTAAAACTATATATAGTAAAATATGTCTAAAATTTGTATCCCTACATGATATATATATATATATATATATATATATATATATATATATATATATATATAGTGTTACAAGTATCAAGTTATATATGACTGCATCTAGATAAGACTATGTATAAAAAAGTAGATTTAAGACTAAATCTATCAAATATAATGTTACACGTGCATGTGCATCATACATCAAATACAAATGGATGTAGTGTCTCTCCAACAAAGTCACGATCCTCGAGCTATCTTGCAAAGCATGGGAACCCGCACAGCAATGTGCACTGACATTCACAAAATATACAATGTTTTTAAAATTGAATGAGAATATAGAACCACATGGCGGTAAAAACAAAATGTATGCAGGTAACAATTACCTACTGTTCCTCTCCATTTGTTGCTTATCTCACTAAAACTTCCCCCAGGGAACATCTTCCACAATAAAGCGTATAATATACATGTACGAGTATATATATATATATATATATATATATATATATATATATATATATATATATTAAAAATTTCAAATGAAAATGCACATATAAACTAATTTTCAATAATATTAGTTAAACAACTTGTTCAAATGGTTCAAATGGTGGGCTATTCCTATCTCCATCATACACTCCATCGCCAGAGTCCATGGAGAAAAGAAAATCTGCCTCTCTAGGAACCTAAAGTTCAAAAAAAATTAAAAGTATAAAATAACTCAAGATCCTGGACCCCAATTTATAATGAGAAATTTTTGAACTTTAATTTATAACTTGCACCCTAAAAACACATATTTAAGTGAAAAACTCAACACTTTCAGTGCCGGTGGATTTGGCACATCTCTCGAGTGTGTGGCTGCGAGAAAGAAAATCTCCACCCTAAAATTCATTCTGAAAATAACTCAAGATCTAGATCTCAACTTATATTGAAAACTTTTGGAGCTCCAATTTATAACTTATAACTTAAAAACACAGAATGGAGAGAAAAATTGAATACTTGTGTTGGTGAATTTGGAACATCTCCTACAGAGTGGCTTCAAAAGAAAATCTCCAAAAACCTAAACTTCAAAATTTAAAATAAGTCAAGATCTAGAGATCTCGATTTCTCAATGGAACTTTTTGAGCTGGAGATTTATAACTCAAAAACATATTTAAAAGTGAAAAATTGTTCATACTTGTGATAGTGGATTTGGCACATCTCTCAAGGAAGAAGGTGCCGCCATCCCAAAAGCATCGGAGGGAATCGGAATCGATGTTAACATTTATCATCATATATATATATATATATATATATATATATATATACATGTGTGCACAATTATTTATTTTAAAAATATGTCATCATGTTTCGACATATATAATAATAGATAAAAAATAATTGTACATCATCATGTTCACTTAAAACACGAACATTTGCCGTACATATCCTTTTGATGGTGAAAACCATCTTGATTGTGTGATTTATGGTGAGACCCATCTTGATTGGTTTGAGCTAGAGGCTTCAAACCATGATATTAACATCTTCTTCATCTCTGTCAAGCATGACAACGCGCAAAGTGTGTGTTAACATATAATGATACATTTTGCTGACGATAAAGCATACAAATAAATGCATGTATATATGTATTTATCAAAAATTGTACATGTGTTAGTAATCACTAACCATTAACACATATCGTTCCACACCTCTTACCATGGATAATTAGGTCCTGCCATGACATTGGTAGCAATTCTTTGCATATGTTCTCGAGATCTTCAACACTCATGTTGTCTATCTCTTCATCTCGTATAATACACAAAATTTGCGTGTGCATTCTCACGTGCTCTTTGTCGATTAGGACAAAACATCAACTCCACCCAATCCACGTTGAACATTTTCAATGATGGCATCCCTTGCTTCTCAACTAATTTGAGAAGTGACATCCATCTCTCGACCGCAAAGTTTCGACACGAAGAGGTTGCCCAACCAATGGTGGCTCAGGGCGAGGCAAGTCATAATCACGCCTAGCGCCCCTACGGTCACACAATCGACCTTTCCCAGGACCAAAAAATTTAGAGGGAAGGTCATTATAATTGGGTTTAATTTCCAAAAAAAATTGTGCATAAAATAATTTTGCAAAATAAAGCGAAACCCTCAGTCGTTCCATGGGAGTCTTCCGATAGGCAATATGTTCCTATCGTACAAATAGCTAGCTATATCAGTGATGCTTGAAGTATTGCACCTTTAGCATATTTATTTTCTAGCCCTTCTTCGAAATTAAACATAGACTTGGCCATTTCCGTTGTAACTCTTTGTTTAACAACATCCCATGTATCTAGACCCTACCACTGTTTTCTTTCTTTTTCTTATCACTTCTACAAAAGTATCGTTGGTTGGCCCAAGATTTAGGTACACATCTACTAATTTTCTTAAAGAGTGAGTAACTATTTCCAAGCTTTATCAATTCTCAGTAGTGAGAGTCAAAGACATGAGATCTCTCTTCAATTTTGAATGAAGACTTTGACACCTTTGTAAGGTGCATTGTTGTATGTTTGATTCCCAAGGTATATCGGAAATTTCAGACGGATAACTCGTGGTTGTGTGTACAACCTTATTCTTGAATGATGTATTCTGTCCTACGTATTTTTTCGAGCAACATTTTCACCCTCTCGCATCAATATATAAAATTTTGTATATTCAAAAAACATGTAAACAAATTAGTACAAATTGAATGAAAATAATATTCGTATTGATGGCCACCTCGATATGGTTGGCTAGCAGGTTGGCTAGTGTCTTTCGCCTACCCTAAGATTGTTGAGAACCGTAATGACCATCAATTGGTTGAGAACCAACACAACCATCCATTGATTGGCTCTCTGGGAAATACATATCACCACCTTCATGCAATTCGCCACCACCTATTGATGACCCTCCAAGGGAATGTCTACACCACCAACCTTTACGAGACGAGAGGGAAGCTTTATAAAAAATATGAATTTATAATCAATTCAAAAAATACATTCAAACATATAAATATGTGTACATATTCATTGATTAAATTGTGTGAACCATACCATGATTGCGTGAACCATGGCCATGCTCCATTGATGGAGTAGACACCCTTGTCCTCCTACCTCCTAAAGAAAATAAAAAATAAAACCTATTAAACAAACTAATTTAACTCACAAAATTGATAAAAAAATCAATTCCATATGAACACACATGTATGTATGGAGATAAGATTATATTTAAATACATGAACATCCCTCGATCCAGTCTCTAGAGATATGATTCTATTGATCCCTCGCTCTTCATCCTCCATGATATATATGGATATATCTACAAGTGGACATTTACAATTATTTTTAAATTACTATTTAAAATAATTTCGAAAGAAATTTAAAAAAAATTAATGTAATTTAGTGTACACAAATTATGTAAAAACACAAGTTTCAAAGCACTAATTGATACATGTGAAACTCAATTTAAGCAAAATTTTTTATAAAAAATGTTAAGTTCACCAAATTGCATTTTTACATGGTGGGAGCACAGTTGGTATATAATTGAAAAAACACACTTGGTATATAATTGAAAAAAACACACGGTCATTAAAAAAAGATGCGTGAAACTCCATTTAAACAAAAATTTGTTGAAGTCCTCACATTTTAATTTTATAAAAATGTGAAGTTCACCAATTTGCAAATGTGAAGTTTACCATGTTCCACTTTACATGGTGGGAGCACACTTGGTATATAATTGAAAAAAACACATGGTCATTAAAAAAAGACGCATTTATAAGTAAAAACACACACATATCAAAAATATGTTACAATGTCTATCAATAAATTTTGAAGGGAAAGCTGTCTCAACACTAATTCATCTTTGAGAGATGAATCTGAAATTTTTTGAAGAAGAAGTCTCAACACTAATTCTTCTTTGAGCGATGAATATTGGATTGGAATTTCCCCACAAAGTAGATCAGAGACATCTTATTAACATTTGTACAATTTATTATACTAAAAAATTGAAATTGGCTAACAATATTGTTTGCTTTTCCATGCAATTGTTTTAGCTTCTCCTTCTTAACTTGGTATACCCTTTCATCTCGTTGCACACAAGTTTAGAATTGGTGAAAACTACAATTCCATTTGATCCATATACCTGGTTGTTCCCAAGCCTTCTATCAATGCCATATAATATGTGTCATTGTTTATTGTTCTTCCTAAGTATATTCATTTTCCCCTTTGAGGACCTTATTAGTTTCGCAATATGTCAAAAGCACATATGTAATCACTTCTTTTCCCCGGATTAGGGATAGCAAGAAACAAATCTATGCATAATGTCCATTTTTCAACCATATTTAGTGGGTTTTTTTATCCCCTGGAAAAAAACAAATTCAATAAAATATATTAAATTAACATTTATTGCAAATGTATGGGAGAAATGACATGTGCATGGTTTTGACTTAAAGTTTATGGGAGAAATCACATCTAGAAATGGCATGCCTTAAAGTTTTGCATTTCCTAGAGTTTAAGGGAGAAATGACATGTACATGGTTTTCCTTAAAAATTTTTCTTATAGTTTTATGGGAGAAATGACATAGAAATGACAGAGAAATGACATGTACATGGTTCCAAAAACATTAGCCAATGCCTTAAAGTTTATGGGAGAAATGGCATGTACATAAATGGATATTACAATGAAGAAATTATATTTAGATATATTCCGTAGATTGACCGTAGGGGCATTTACTCTGATATGTCACCTTTGAGAAAGGATGAGATCCAAAGGCTACCTAGCCCTTTAAAGACTCTGCCTTTAGAACTTGTAGAAGTTAACACTCAACGATAGTATCTAAAATCCTATTTAGAACTTGTAGAAGTTAACACTCAACAAACAAACTAAAATCCTATGGAAGTTTAGCCACTTTAGGTTCGGTTTTTTTGGCCTTAAAGTTTTGCCTTGAATAATTAATGAGAGAATGCCTTGAGTTTGGGGGGAGAAATTCTATGTGCACTAGTTTGCCTTAAATTTTATGAGAGAAATCACATCTAGAAATGACATGCCTTAAAATTTTATTCATTTTCCTTAAATTTTTCCTTGATTTATAGGGAAAAAATCTTGGTTTTGTGGGAGAAATGACACATGAACATGGTTTGCCTTAAATTTTTCCTTCAATATTATGGGAGAAATGACATAGAAATGACATGTACATGGTCCCAAAAAATACTAACAAATGCCTTAAAGTTTATGGGAGAAATGGCATGTACAAAAATGGATATTACAATGAAGAACTTCTGTTAAGATATGTTCCAGGAGATTGAATGTAGGGAATTTATTGGATGTGTCACCTTTGAGAAAGGATGAGATCTAGAGGCTACCTAGCCCTTGCGTACTACTGCCTTTAGAACTTGTAGAAGTTAACACTCAACGAGACATACTCAAATCCTATGGAAGTTCAACCACTTTAGGTTTGCTTTTTAGGCCTTAAAGTTTTCCTTGAATTAATGGGATAAAACCTTGAGTTTGTGGGAGAAATGACATGTGCATGGTTTTCCTTAAAGTTTGCCTTAAATTTTATAGGCAGAAATCACATCTAGAAATGGCATGCCTTAAAGTTTTGCCTTGCCTAGAGTTTAAGGGAGAAATGACATGTACATGTGTTTTGCCTTTATAGTTTATGGGGATAAAATGACATTGCCTTATAGTTTATTGGAGAAATGACATAGAAATGAAATGCAGAGCAAATGAGACATGTACACGGTTTTGTCCTTAAAATGGTATTGGTTTTCACTTACTCCTTAAAGTGGTAGTGGTTTTGCACTTACTAAAACAACTAGTAGTAGTGGTTTGATGAAGTTATGTCAAATTTCACACCTTGATGAGTTTGTGGGAGAAATGACATGTACATGGTTTTGCAAAAATTATTTCTATGCACTCACTAAAACAGCTAGTGGTAGTGGTTGATGAAGTTATGTCAAAAGTCACACCTCGATGAGTTATTTTTATGGGAGAAATGACACGTGTATGGGAGAAATGACACATGTACACATTTTTTTGCCTTAAAGGGGTAGTGGTTTGCACTTACTAAAACAAGTGGTGGTAGTGGTTGATGAAGTTATGTCAAAAGTCACACATTGATGAGTTTGTGGGAGAAATGACATGTACATGGTTTGCAAAATTATTTTAGGCACTCACTAAAACAACTAGTGGTAGTGGTCGATGAAGTTATGTCAAAAGTCACACCTTGATGAGTTTGTGGGAGAAATGAAATGTACATGGTTTGCAAAACTATTTTATGCACTCACTAAAACAACTAGTGGTAGTGGTTGATGAAGTTATGTCAAAAGTCACACCTTGATGAGTTTGTGGGAGAAATGACATGTACATGGTTTACAAAATTATTTTATCCACTTACTAAAACAACTAGTGGTATTGGTTTGATGAAGTTATGTCAAAAGTCACACCTTGATGAGTTTGTGGGAGAAATGACATGTACATGGTTTGCCTTAAAGTTTTAGGCTGTCCTTAAATTTTATGGGAGAAATCACATATAGAACCCTTTACATCTATAAATAGGCTAAGAAAATTTAAAAATAATTTTCAACAATCATTAGTTATGTCCTTAATAAGAAGTATGATTTAGCACCCAACAGATTGTCTAATAATTTATAATAATGTCATTTTTTGGCTTGTATAGTATCATTCATCCTTGATATGTACCCGGAAGTTTACAACTTGAACATCAACCTACACTATTATCATATCATCGTACATACATCTAGATTAGTAATATCCATTACATCATAAAACACTCCACTTTTAACATTTTACAAGATTAGAAGCATCATGGAAGGTGTAAATTTAGGTACATTAATAAAAAAATAGCTTAGATAGCATCAAACATAAACCTATAGCAGCATTATGATAAGAATCCAAGGGTTTTTCATTACTCTAATAATCCATTTTCTATCAATCATTCCTATTAACATCATGCCTCCAAATGCATAAAATGATAAACAACTAGCGGTAGTGGTTGATGAAGTTATGTCAAAAGTCACACATGCAACTCTACTCTACATATAGGTATCATGCTCGATCAACCTTACCAATACTTCGTAGCTTAAATCACCATTACTAATCCGGTGTCTTTTTTTAGTATCATAAAAATTGGTAAATAAAAATTAAATAAAAGTTGTCAAGATATATACATCTCACACATTTTATTAAATTTTAAATCAATAAAAATAATAAAATCAGAATCCTAGACAAATCTTATGTAGACCCTAGTATGCATAATATCCACTCTAGATGTATGGAGGTTTGGTAAAAATTTCTTGAATCCCTAAGCGACAGAAAAAAATTTCTCCTATGCAAGAGTCATTAGTTAAATATTGAAAATCACTACAATGTTGAGCGCATTGTAGATATATATGTAGGGTGTTCTACTATTCAAGAGTCCTTAGTTAAATTTTGGCACTATAGTGTTGTGAACTCAGTTGGAAGATTAATTATGAACAACTTATTCTTCCCTTTGCACCTAAGGTGTATATAAAGTATTCAAGTGAACTTCTGAGTTTTATTGGAGTAGATGTGCGGGTAGTAGCTATAGTTTCCCTTTCAATTTTACAAAAGTAAATATGGATTTTTGATTGAGGCTAAAAATATAATGGACCTAGTGAGATCACTAAAAAATCCTAAAAAGAACAAATGTTGAAAAAATTTATACACCGAAGTGACTGAAGTGGGTGTAGAATTCAATTAAATAAAGATCAAAGTGGTTACTTTCTTCCCAAAAAAGATGATCAACACAATACATTATTAAATTCAAGCATGAACCATCGGAGATCATTCAAACTTTCAAATAGTTGGGATTTTTATTTTAGCCAAAGTTCGATGTGGGAGAAATGTTTGCGAGGCTCCAAGGAGGTTCAAAGGTGGTATTAATTCTACAAAACAAGTGTTGAACAACACATATATGTTACTAGAAAATGATCAAATTGATATCCTTGAAACTTGTCATGCTAGTTATACTCTATAGTAGTGAAATATGGGAACCAAGCATGTCAAAATTTCAAAGAGTGGATGAGGAAAAATAGAGAAGTTATAAAAGAAAATCCTTTACGTCCTATGAGATAAATGTACCACATAGCTAAAGCTCTAAATGCTATGGAAAATGGAAGCACAACCGTTGCTGATGTTATAAAACAAGGATTTAACAATACTTGAAGATGTAGTTTGAGCTTGTAAATGAAATGTTGGACACCTAGATGAATTCTGTTGTATATTGATTCAGAGTTGTAATTTTCTCAAAATAAATTAACGGCATAAATGAATTCGGAGGACATGTTGTTGTAACCAGATATTTTCTAGCGGGTGTGCCATATCCACTTGATAATAACATAATAAACTATGGATCATGATTAATGCAACACTTGGATTTCACCTACGAAAAATTAGAGGAGATAACAAGGAGGAAAAAGTTGATGTACCACATAGCTAAAGTTCTAAATGCTATGGAAAATGGAAGCAAAACCATTGTTGATGTTATAGAATGAGGATTTAACAATAAGAAGATGTATTTTGAGCTTGTAAATGAAATTTTGGATGCCTAGAAGAAGTCTATTGTATATTTCTTCGTAGCTGTAATTTTCTCAAAATAAATTAAAGGCACAAATGAATTCAGAGGACATGTTTGCGTAACCAAATATTTTCTAGTAGGTGTGCCATATCCACTTGATAGTAGGAAGTAATCGACTATGGATCATGATTAATGCAACACTTGAATTTCACCTACGAAAAGTAGAGGAGATAACAAGGAGAACAAGGATGATGTACCACATAGCTAAAGTTCTAAATGCTATGGAAAATGGAAGCACAACCATTGTTTGATGTTATAGAACAAGGGTTTAACAATAAGAAGATGTAAATGAAAATGTTGGACGCCTAGATGAAGTCTCATGTTGTATATTGATTCGGAGTTGTAATTTTCTCAAAATAAATTAATGGCACAAATGAATTCAAAGGACATGTTGTTGTAACCATCTATGGTCCGTAAGAGTGAATATAACCTAATATTTTAAAACCATGCTAGCCTAACTATATTATAAGAAAAAAAACTATGATGTAAGTAGCCTAAAGTTCTATTTCAATTCCTTCTAATTATTATGGGAAGTAAATTAAATTATATACATTTCAAAAAAACTATCCCACCTCAATCTTTGTTAAGCACAACAGAATTTGGAAAGAGTGTAACCTGCAATAAAGCGATGGTTGAATGATTTCACTCGAGAATTAGCCACCTGCACGCCATAACCCAGCGAGTACTATGGATCATGTGATTACTGATATATCACTATTGTATAACCTTGATATGTGTTAACTTGATCAGACGTGCTTATACATCATGACTCGCGCGCAGCCTCCAAATGTAGTGCAATCTGCTAACACACTTGAAGTGAATCATTACCCTTATATTGAGACTACATGTTGTTGTATGCCATATATTTTCTAGCGCATGCCATATCCACTTGATATTAACGAGGAATCAACTATGGATCATGATTAATGCAACACTTGGCGTTTCACCTACCAAAAAGGTAGATGGATGATAATAGGAGCTACGATTTGACTCCTCAAAAAGACATACAACAAATACACTGGATGCACAGTAAACCATTGGCTTCGTCCAATGTGGAGCTTTCAAAATCATTTCTCAACCAAAAAAGTGTGCACAATTCTTTCGAGTGGAACAACATCCTACTAATAAAAGAGTACTTAATTCAAAGCTCTACAAATCCTAACACTACTCGATATTTCTGAAGACAGATGGTGTTGGAGATAGTGACACGCATTAGTTGTAAATATGTTGACTATACCGATGGACACGAAGTGCACCAACTATGATAGAGATGCTAATATATGTAGTATAAACATTATAACTAGAAATTTATAAGTTAGACCTGAGGCACTCTACAACAATGTGTGATTGGAACTATTTATTTAATTATAAGCGGGGGCTAAGGAATATGTTGTGCCATATTTGTGGGTGTCACTAAGTTTCATTCGATATTTGGAAAATGCACGATTCTAATAATATCAGCGACTGTGTAATCGAGAACTCTCTAAATTCATTTGAACGCTAGAAAGCCCGAAATGAGCATAGATTCTCGCTTAGTGGTATGATTTCGCTGCGAGATCTGCATATTCTATCTAACTCAACATCCATACTCGTAATTCCTGTAAATTGATTTTTCGTTTTTCGTCGGGTCAATATATATATATACATGCATGTATGGCTCCGCGCGATCTCAATCATTAATGGCTGTGTAGAATGAAGTATTTTAAGTAAAAAGTGTGCACATTTACTAAGTGGAACAACATCGTACTAATAAAAGACGCATTCATAAGAAGCGATGCAGCATTTGTAAGTCACTTTGCTAAAAACAAAGGTCATAGAGTACGCTGGAAAGTCGAGAGATGCGATGACGAGAGTGGAGGAGATCAGTCGAAGGCTTGCCGCAAAGATAGAAAACAAAACAATAGAGAAGAAATAAAACTTGTAAACAAAAAACATAGAATTAAAATTAAAACCAACAAAACAAAAACACACAAAAAATAAACGGATGCGAGCAACGGGTTTATCACCTCGCGACTTTTCTCATAGAGACCGATGACAAGAGTCGTGGAGATCACCGAAGACGTCGCAGAGAGAGAGACAAAAAAGAAGAATTAAAACTCGCAAACATAGAAAATTAAAATTAAAACCAACAAAACGAAATACAAAAAAATAAAGAGATGACATGCAACAACTTTCTCACCTCGCGACTTTCTCATAGATGCGAGAAACAACAACAGAAAAACAAACCTCGCAATAGATGGACATAGAGCAGCAACTTTCTCTACCTTGCATCTTTCGCACGGATACAAGCAACAACAACATAAAACGGAACTGCGTCAATATCAACAACAAACAATAACAATCACCTCACAATACCAACAAAAATACACGATAATCTTTCGCCAAAACCTATTGTGGTTTGTAGGGTACAGTATATTTATAAGCCAAAGTTCGAGCAAAATTATTTTAAAAGTTCGCCAAACTATTAGTGCGACCTCTCGAACTTTGGTTAAGGTTTCGGTTTTCACCCATCTGCGGGCCAAAAAATATATTTTCCCATGTCATCGACACGTCGTCATTGTAAACAAATCGGAGTGGTTCGCCCAGACCAATTTCAAAACTTCGGCCGAGCTATTGGGAAGAATGAAATTTTCGGCCGCGTTTCTCACTGTGAAAAGTGGAACCCACCTTTGCGATTTTACCTAGGCAGTCATATGTGTTCCCAAAGTTTGGATGCCAATAGTGTTGATTCATTGACCTTTCCTATCTATGTGATGCTTCAGATCATTGTCTCATTTAAATACCATGATGTTGCATATTCATCGAAGAGTTATGGATTTCATGTCAACTTATAAGCTATACTATTTCATTGGATTTTACTAGAAGTTGCTTCTTTGTGTTTTTCTTGATCATATATAATCTTGTCCAAAAAATGGTTTGGACTTTGAGAGGAAAAAATACACAAAAAGTAAAGCATTCGATGTGATTGGCATAAAAATGGAATTGGATTTTTACTATTGTTGGAAATATTTGCTTCATAAGTAGTTCTCAAGTCTCGTTTTACGGCTATGAGAGAAATGCTTAAATGGTAATCGATGTATTGTATGTGAAAAAATGTAAGGTTTCCACTAATCATGAATTAAATCAAAAGAAATTTTGTTTCCATACGAAATTATATGTTCAAGTTTTCCGTTTTTGTTATATTTTTTCCTTTTTTATTATTATATTTTTGTGGCTAGCGATTATTGAAAGTTTTATTTCTATGTGGACAAAGAATTTTCGAGCATGCGAGGCCGCAGTTTCTAAGACATTTGGAATGTTTTTCCCGGGTTCCCTTTTAAAATGCTCTCCTAGAGGGTTGGCTTTATTTTTCTCATCACATTTAGTATTCAAAAATGCCAATTTTATTAATATCAAGTGTATTATTTCTAAGACATAAACTAAGTAAAGGTTGTGCCAATATATGGCTAAAGGACACAAATTTTGTTTTTGGTATTAGTTGGTTTTCTAATTCAATGTTGGGAAGCATGTGAGGTTCATTATGAGGAAAAGGGAGTGAATAATGCATGACAAGAACATTTATCCTTTCTTGTATGATCTTTCTCGTGGCAAAGATGGGCATTTTATTATAAGGCTCAGCAACAAACATGAGTGAAAGATATTGGAGTGAACTAGTAGAAAATTCCAAGTCGTATTTGCAGTGAACCACACTTGGAGACTGCTAAGGACAGGCCTTATGATAGTTGTTACGCAAAATCCCAGCCCAATATTTGTTTCATATATAAATATATATTCCCTATTTTGCTTGAGAGTTAAGGTCGAGGGCATGAGTCCGGAAAGTTCGAGCTCGAGTAGTGCTATCGTAGGGGAGATACCGAAGCTCACGTGTAGTGATTGATCTCCCTGAGGTGATTGATTTCATTATTTATTTCTACCTTTAAATGTATTTATTATGCAATGCCTCTATTATTTGTACAATACCTCATGGATAATTGATTTCATTCAATGATTTATATGCGCAAGTTTTCAAGGAAAATATGCTGAGAATTGCAAGATATTAGACGGGGTAGTCTTTGTAGAATTCAATGGAGAGCGAGTAAGGAAGAAATATTGTGAAGAAAAATGGAGGTGGGAGGCAGATTGGAGAAAAATGCAGAAAGGGGAGCATAGGTTCGAGAAAAAGTTATTAGTGTCCCGCAAAATTTCAATTTCGATGGCATTAATTCCAAGTTTGGGGATAGAAATCACATGCTTAATTTTGTAGGAAACATACAATAAATTTAATTGCAAGTATGCATATTGAGACTGGGTGTAAATGCCACCAATGTATGTGAAAAAATAAATGTTCCGTCAGTCAACTCAATGATATGACTGGTAAAAAACACATATTTGCAGACCTTTAGTTATTAAAAGAGATAAAATAACATGTTATATATGAAAAATTAAATGTTCTATTTAATTTCCACAGTTAGAGGAGATACATTGAGCATAAAAAGCTCAGGATGTGAACATTTGTTATTAAAATGGATGAAATAATGTGTTTCCTGTATTTCTTGATCATTATTTTAGTGTTTTTTCCTAAAATGTTAGTTTCCAATATTATTAGTGGTTTGGAATTGCCTGATTTTTACTAAACACATTTATATTAAATGTAGCCAGGCATCGTACACTCCGTATAAGAGAAGAGAAAGAATTATGAATTTTTCCTCGACAAACCATTCCTTTTATGTAGGCATAAATATTGTAGGGAAAAGAAACTCCTCGGTGACATCTCGTACCAGCTGATGCAGAATGCCGCGAAGTCCCAAGTTCCTTACCGGATATGAGGAAAGTGATGAAGCAGGTTCCCGAATAAGTTCTCGAATACATGACCATTGAATGGTGGGAAGCATGTGAGGTTAATTATTAGGAAAGTGGGAGTGAATCTTGTGCGACGAACATTTATCCTTTCTCGGACGATCTACTCGTGGCAAAGATGGGCATTTTAGTGAAGTCGCGCAAACATGAGTGAAAGATAATGGTCAGCGGTATAAATTCTAGCCGCATTTGGTGATCCACCGCAGCTCTTAGAGAGTAATGTTTCGACTTCTTAAGGCCCACCTCTAGCTTTGCTTTGGTGGACTTTAGGCTACATATGTCTTCGGGAAACTAGCTCCAAAAATAGAAGAAAAAGAGATATCAACGCCTTAGAAATAAGCCACTCGAGGGGGAAACCTCCAATACATTACATGAAATGAACCATTCTTGGATGATACAAATTTACAAAACCTCCTTTCTATATATAGGAGTCCATGGGGCCATAATGTAATCCTAGTGGGGCCACAATGTAATCCTAGCCGACCTAACAATAATAATTTAAGAGCACGATAATAACAATATGGGGGTTATAGGGGTACAATAATAACAATAAGGGGGTTACACTAACAACAATAAGGGGACTATACTAGCAATATAGGGACCTAACATGCCCCTCTCCTTCAAAAAGTGTTGTCCTCAATGCTCGAGTAGCCTCGCAGGTGCTTCTATATAAAATTTTCATCCTCCCATGTAGAATCTTCGATGGGTAAGTTCTTCACTTGATGAGATACTCGAAATTGATCGATTTCGTGAGCTCGTCGAGTCCTTGTTTAAACTGTGCATCGAGGGTTCCAATATGATTTTTCCTTCCTCAATCAAGTTCTAGCAATATTGTTTGAATTTGAAGATTTTCACCTACAACCTTCTTGAAGCATGGAAACATGGAAAAACTAGGTACACGCTTTCGTGAAGAAAGCGGAAAGCTCCAATTTGTATGCCATAGTACCACCTCTTTGCTGCACCTTGTAAGGACCATAGTACTTTGGTGATAATTTATTATCCTTCTTAGCTTCTTTAGGGACATTTTTTTGTATGGTCAGTAGCGTAAAAATGGCCGCAAGCTTCCTACATCAAAACTGCTCTTGCTGACGATGTTGATACTGGCTCGTTTTTTCATTCGATTTTGTGCCAAATCTAGGGTTGTCCTTTAAGAGTTGGAGAACTTCTTGCTGATGCTCGATGTGATCTTCCACTACTTGAACCTTCGTATTTTTTCTCTTAAAGATGATGTGATGGATGGTGGATGATATCCATAAAGTGCCATAAATGGGGTCATGCAACGCACATGATGGAAGGAAGTAAGTTATACCACCATTCGCGCGAGATAAACCACTCTGACCCATTGTGTTTTTTTATCGCGATAAAAAACAATCGAAGATATCCTTCCAAAAATTGACTTACTATCTCGGCCTGTCCACTGATTGAGTATGATAATATGAGCTACGAGCTGATTGAGCACCCAAACAAGAAAAATAACCCTGCCAAAAACTTTCCAATAAAAATGGGATCTCCGTCGCACACTGATAACCTCGTGGGTTTCCATGTAGCTTTGAAATGTGTCCATAAAATGTAGTAGCAATTGTACTTGCACTTTAAATGGATGAGATAATACACAAAAGTGTGCATACTCTGGTAAGTCTATCAACTACCACCATGATGACACTCTTTCCTTCGAGACTTAGGTAAACTTATGATAATAATCCATCGAAATCTCCCTCCCAACGTTGACTTGGAAATGGATAAAGGTTGTAGAGAGTCTCGAGGTATTAATTGTCTCAACTTTATTCTCACTGAAAACCAAACATTCCGCCACAAACTTTTGAATATCATATTTAAGTGCCATCCCAAAAAATTCATCTCTTCATCCCGTGGTAAGTTTTTAAAAATCCCGAGTTTCCTCCTAAAGGAGAAGTGTGCACTCCAAAAGAATATTTTGTTTTAGTTGGGAATTCTTACAAGATATAAGTGATCTCTGTACCATAAAGAATCATTTTTCCAACTAAATGTATCATATGTACTAGGATCTCCTTGCGCAACTTTTGAATGAGTGGCCATACTTCTTTTTCCTTCTTCCATCTCATCCCTTGCCTGTTTGTCCAATCTGCTGGATAATAGAAATGGCACAAAGCAATGCTTCCACCTCTTCATTCTTTCTGAGAGTGCATCTCGCAACAACATTCGCTTCCCTTTTTTGTAGATTATTTCTAAAGTCATAACCCAACATCTTTGTGACCCATTTTTGTTGCTCTTTCCGAAGATAGTATTTGTTCCAAAAAGTGTTTAAGACTATCATGATCATTTTTTACCTCGAAGTGTCTTCCCATTAGGTAAGTTCACCATTTCTTTGGTGCATCGCAGTATTGGCTAACATTTCCTTCCTCATAAATAGGTTTCGTAAATGCTTTCTCCTTTGATTGGACGTACTGTACAAAATCAATGGGTCTTCCTTCCTGCATTAAAACAACACCAATTCCATTTCCTAAGGCATCACATTCCACAATAAAGGTTTTTGTGAAGTCTGGTGTAGCTAAGACCAGTTCTAGGCACATTGCCTCTTTAATGTAGAAATTTGAATAATTTGCTGAATTATTCACCGATATTATCTTGATTACACACTATTTAAGCTTCATGCATAATACATAACCTCTTCTACAATTGATCATCAATATGCGGAAATAGAAGCGACTTTGCATGCGCACATAAACACAATAGTCAAGCACACACAAACACAAGATGTGTAATGGGAAAAGCATACGGCTTAAAAACCCCCAACTATCGGTATATTATAATGATGGGGAGCAATGCAACAATCGTAGTACAATACTCCTCACAAATGCTACGATCACTATCTCCAAAAAGTTACACACAAACTCAGCTCGGATACGCAACAAGTCACGAGTTCAAAATCTCCTCCACAAAGTCCGCCCGCCTCATCTTGCAAGCAATCCAAGATGAGTAATGATGAGATCCAAGTTCGAATCCCACTAGCTCCGTGTCGCGCGATCCTCATTGGCAATCTCACTCAATGTGTGTGTGCAAATCTCATGCACGGCGATAGTCACAATGCGACCTAGTAGACTCACCCTTTCACCCACCTCTACCAGACTGGTCTCACCGCTCGTCCATGCATTGCGCTGGTCGAGTGTGTTCTTTTAGTTGACTTTGATGAGTTAATAATTAGTGAATTAATTAATAATTAATTCACAAACCACTCAATCACTAGTCAGTATTTTTTCGACTAGACTAAATACAACTAGTTCAACTAAGCTAAATCGAACACAACTCCACCAAAGTCGTCTCATCAACTCCACCAAACTTTGCCACATGAGTTCTAACTCAAGTCAACCATGCATAGCTAAACCAAACCCTTAGGAAAAGCGTATTTATTGCACATATGCATGTGCCACATCGACATCGACTCGAAGTGCTCCAAGAGGATAAGATAATGTTTATAGTCTAAATATGATTAAGGGTTAATAATATTTGATTGTCTATTTTTAAGCCCGCATGCCTAAAAAATAAGACTTCGACTCATGCCTAAAAACAGAGGTCCATCTATTTTTACCAACTTGACCAATCATCCATAAATAGCATCACACGCTCATAGACCATGATCCACATGTCTACAGACATAGTCTAAAAATAGACTTTGCGCCAAAAACTAGCTTCGAGGCCCACTTAGTGAAGGCGACTTCATTTCACTAAGCTCCATCATCTTGTTGCATTTTTCAAAACTCCCTCTCAATAAGATATGGATTATCCGCAACCCCTATCTCGCTCTCGTGTATTCAAATTTTCTCTACGGTAGCGCTCGTCAAGATATCGGCATCCGATCCTCCGTGGGAATATATGAAAGCAACATGATTCTGCTGCCGCACACAATCTAGCGATATGATGGTACTGATGTCAAAGGTGTTTGGATCTATCATGAAATATTGGATTAGCCAGAGAGTTTAATGCGACTGGCGTTATCACAATCAATCACGGTAGAGCTCAAGTGTAACCGAACAACCCGACGACCGAATTTTCTCATCCATATGGCCTCGCATGCGACCCAAGCTTGCTGCCATATACTCGACTCTGCGAATCGAGTGCACGGGTCTCATGCTTCCTCACGTACCAGATAAACTCTCGTTGTCGGGCCAATCATCGAAAAGATCCTCCTGGATGTGTTCCTTCAGTCTGGGTTGGGCTCCCGCCCACCGCATCCGTGAAGCCACATAGCTTCGCTCATCCTCCTCGTCTGTACCACAAACCATATCCCGATGTGCCTCTGAATAACGCGCATACGTAGCGTTGTCGTCTTCCCAGAGAAGAGCTTGGTAGGCTTAACCATAGCTTGCGAAAAGCCGGTTAACAACATAGCATATCGGTCGTGTATTGACCCGATACATAAGCGACCCCACCAATCGTAAACGGTCGGCATCCACTACCTCGCCTTTGCGAAGTAGCATCCTCCTTCCTCCAACCTCCGTGTAGCAGAGAGTATCAACAAAGCTTGCGGCCCATGCATGTTGAACTTCTCCAATATTTCTCGCGAGCATATCTTACCACGAAACAAATATCCCATCAACGACGCTGCCAAATTTCCAATCCTGGGAAATAATGAAGGATGCCAAGTCCTTCATCTCAAACTCTCTAGCAAGATCCTCCTTGCATGAAAGTATCAGCAGCTCATCACTCAAGTCAAAATCGAGATCATCTCACATTACGCACAATGATCGCATGAACTTCTCCACAATACGGCACGAGGTTGGGATCCGCTACTCTTGGAGAATCCAGAGTCCCGATGGAAATAAGCTGCTCATCCGTGTGTACCAAGCACGAGGTGCTTCTCTGCTTCAACCCATACGATGCTCTCTTGAGTGCCGCACACATGCGACTCAACTAGCCGAAGATCTCTCAAAACCTTTGGGCTTATCTATGTGCACCTCTCCTCCTCGGTGACTCGCTGAGGGAATGCGGTCTTCACATCCATCCGATGGATGTGCGACTGCATCCGCACTTTGAGAGAGCTAGGAGATCATCACCGTATGGAAGAACGCCTTACGACGGAGTGCAAAGCTGTCTCTTACACCGGTCCCTCTGTACGTCGAGTAGCCTCTGGACAGCAAATCTTGCGCAGATGCCCACACTCCCGCTCACCGCCCGTGCTCTGCTTGGCACTTTGTAGATCCCATCTCGAGACCACACGCCGATTTCCTCTCGACATCGTGGGACTTAGTCTCCCATGCACTATTTTCCGTGTTCGAACTGCATACTCCTTCCAATGCCCGATGGCATCTGCAGTGCGAGGTCCTCCACGCCTTCCTCGCAAGAGGATGGCTTTCATCACGAGCAGGCTGCCTCGCAGGCCGCCATGTGTCCGAAAGGTGGGTCACCGTCCACGTGTGTCGGCGTCGTCTGCTGCGTGCCGTACGGACGGTCCGCAGCGCTTCTCTGCGTATCTTGGACGCCGCTCGGCCGCTCGCCCGTGCGCTTGCGCCCTCGCGATGGTTGGCGCGCGCACGAGTGGTGTCTTCCACTCCATGAAATGCGCTCGTGTGCCGATCCACATCCGAAGCTCGTCGTCAGGGACCGCGGCTCCATCCAAGTACGCACGTGTGCGCGCGCGCGCGCGCGCCACCGCACGTAGCTTTCCTCCTCCGCTGGATATCACTCGTCGCACTGTCAGCATTGCGGCGTTCGAAGAAATACACACCATAGTTGTAGCGTGTCAGTGTACCACAAATATCCCATCTCTCTGCGGTTGGATCCAAAGCTTCTTCTCCGGCATCCTTCGTCACCATGCATGTAAGAACGGTGAACCAAAAATCCCTCAAATGGGAAATATCGAGTGCCTCTTACCGAGAAAACGTCTTCCCAGGTGTACTCATGCCAAAGTATCTTGTGGGGACACCGCTCGCACATGGCATCGCGGTGTTCCGTGCCTCCGCTACAAGTGAAGGCAGGTAGCCCCGATCATGCGACATCGCTGCGTGCAACACCCATGATGGGTCGTGTTCTTCCGCTCGGCAACCCCGTTCGCCGTGGGTTGTGGGGTGCTTGTGAGCTCTCTTCGAATCCCTTTTGCGGCCGCAAAGTCTTTGAGTCGCCGTAGATGAATTCACCACCATCGTCGCTCCTAAGAGCCTCACACATGCTTCGGATTCTTTCTCAGTCGGCGCCTAAACTCGCGAACTTTGAGTATGTCTCGCTTCTTCCTCGCACGCGAAGAAGATCTCGAACACTTCCGAGAAAAATCACTGGCCAGCGAATCACATAGTACTTGTTGCTTTGCTCGTCGAAGCTATTGAAAAAGGTCCACACACGTTCCAGGCAGTGAATTTCTCTCCAAGGATCGTCGTGGCGTGGCTATCCTTCTCGTGAGAAAGGTGGCTTTTTCACTGATTTTCTCCCGTTGGCACCCTCACTTGCCGATCGCGTGCAAGAGCACGCGCTAGGAAGCCCAGGTAGAAATGCGATGCAGTATGTTCAAAAAGCTCCGATGGTGAAGGTGGCAATCTGCTGGCACACAACTCGCCATCAGTCCCGCGTCACGCACTCTCTTTCCGGCACCTTGCATGCCATTGCTGCACCGCCATCTGCTTGCAGGCGATAAAGGTTCTCGACTCGAACCCCTGTCTTTCCTGTGGGAGTTTTCTCCGGTTGTCTTATCACATGCAGAAGAGCTTTTCTTCTTCGCCGAAGACAACATCGTACCCTTGTCTATACTAACATCGCCACGAGAGATCAAATTCTTCTTCAATCATGGAACATGCACCACATCCTTCAATACGAAGGGTTTACCGGAACCCTCTTAAAGGAAACTGGTGTCGATACCGGTCGCACCGTACTCACCATCATCGCCCATCTCGTTGTGCACTCAAAGATCTTTCTCATCCAGCATGTCCGAAAACGAGACCTCGATCTCCCGGTCATGTGAAAAGACGCACCACTGTCCAAGAACCATATTGATCCCATCACACTTGAGACCAAGCATGCGATCATCGAAAAATCCAGCTCAAAACTATGAGGCTATATGCGCACGTGAGTATCCAAAGTACCTCGCTTATTTTTCTTCTTACGCGGACACTGTGGCATAATGTCCGTGCCGGGTGATGGTGAAAAGCACTTCACCTTGGACATGTCCCGTCTTGCCCTTTCGCACCGGAATGAGAAGCTTTATTGCTCTTCTTCTTTTCTTTGCGCAGCCAAAGTGCACTTTATTCGGCGTAGCATGCCTTTGATGAAGATCCTGGTCTCGGTATTCCGCCTTATCTCCTCTCGCACGAGGTCCAGGCCAAAGTCGCTCCCATCCCGGCAACATTCTCAGGCCATCGATAGAACTCTGATAGGCATGCCAACTCTTCGAATACCAAGGAGAGCAAGCTCACGTCCTCATCATCGACAGTCCACCCCACACTTCCCGGCTCACCTCATCGTGCACGTGGATGAACTTCGTGAGAGGTACTGGGGCATACCGCTTTCGCCTTTCTCCATCTTTATATGTCGAGCTTGTCCTTGCGCGCAACTTCCTCGCGAGTCACTCTTTCTTTGGAATAAACCGCTGTCAACGCTTTCCACATCGAAGCATGGAGAAGCTTTTCCATGCATTTTGGATACAATGTGATCCTTCACGCTCAGCAGAATCCTACCGACATTTTTGCCATCTTCTTTTGCCAAGCCTCAACTTGAGCGAGCACTAGTGAGCTTTGGAATCTCGCCTTCTGTGAACTCTTCTCGCCCGTTATCATCTAATACCGCGCATCCCGTGCATCCTTCCATGCAACATAATTCAAACTACCCTCAAGGTCATATTCCGCTCGCAATCCGTCGAAAGAGACATTTCCAACCTCCGACACTCAAGAAAACTGGCACGCAAATTCGAATTCCAAAGTGCTCGCCGCAAATTCGACTCCACCGACTCTCAAAAACTAAAGCGCTTTCGATGCAGCGAGAACAAAGTATTTCTAGCGATGTAGATCGAATGTGGGCATTTACCGGATATATCACCTGTCGAAAGGATGGATCCGAGAGGCTACCCAGCCCGCTTACGGACTACGCTCACGCAAAATAAATTGTAATCACCGCCAATAGATCCAGGTGAGTCGACTTAGCACGATACCATGTAGAAATTTGAATAATTTGCTGAATTATTCACCGTATATTATCCTCTGTACACACCATTTAAGCTTCATGCATAATACATAACCTCTTCTACAATTGATCATCGATATGCGGAAATAGATAGTGCGCAGACAAGCACATAAACACAATAGTCAAGCACACATAAACACAGTATGTAATGGAAAGCATACAGATAAAAACCCCCCAAATATTTGTATATTATAATGATAGAGAGCATTGATAACACCATAAGATACAATACTTCCCACAAGTGCTCATGTGTCTCCAAAAAGTTACACAAAACTAGCTCGGATACTGAACGTGTTGCAGTTCAAAGTCTCCACAGGTCTGGCCGCTCATCGCGTTAAATCTAGGATGAGTAGGAACGCAGATCCAAGTTTGAATCCTCACTAGCTCCAAGCTTTGCGCACTCCTCATTGGCAATCTCCCTCAATGTGTGTGAAAATCTCATGCACTGGCTATAGTCACAAATCGATAGTAGACTCACCCTTTCACCCACCTCTAACCTTTGGTCTCCAGACTGCTCCATAGCATTGTAGTTAAATGATGTGTTCTTTAGTTGATTTATGAGTTAATAATTAGTGAATTAATTAATAATTAATTCACACTACTCATCACTAGTGTATTTTTCAGTTAGACTAAATACAACTAGTTCAACTAAGTTAAACTCGAACACAACTCCACCAAAGTCATCTCATCAACTCCACACAAACTACGCCACATGAGTTCGACGAAGTCAACCATGCAATAGCTCAACTAACCCTTAGGAAAATCATATTTCCTTCTATCAGCTGCATGTGCCACATCCAAGCATCAAAGCGAAGTGCTCGAGAGGATAAGATAATGTTTATAGTCTAAATATTATTAAGGGTTAATAATATTGATTTGCTTCTATGGCGTCGCGATCTAAAAATAGAAAACCGCCCAATGTCTAAAAATAGAGGTCCATCTATTTTTACCAACTCGACCAATCATCCATAAATAGCATCCCGCAACTCATAGATCATGATCCATATGCTACAGAACATAGTCTAAAAATAGACTTTGCGCCAAAAATAGCCTGCGGGCCCACTTAGTGAAGGCGACTTCATTTCACTAAGCTCCATCATCTTGTTTCATTTTCAACATTTAAGATGTTCAAAGGCCTTAGTTTCTTTAGGAGTCCATGAAAATGCATCTTTCTTCAATAATGTTGTTAGAGATGTTGCTATTCTCCCATAATTCTTAACAAACTTGCGATAATACTGTAGCTCTGGAAATCACTCTGCGCTTTATGGTTGTGGGGACTTTCCATTCCTTAATGGCTTTAATTTTGTTAGGGTCTACCTTAACACCATCATGAGATACAATATGACGGATATTCCACCTCTTGTACTCCAAAGAAAAATTTGGATGTTTTTTGCATATAATTGTTTTCTCTGCAATAGTTTGAGCACCCTAGTCAACATGTTCAACATGATCCTTCCAAGACACTGTTGTAGATTAGTATATCATCCAAAAAATACTAGCACAAATTTTTCTAAGGAAGGGTTTGAAAATGGAATTCATCATATGAAATGTAGAAGGTGCATTGGTAAGGCCAAATGGCATGACCAAAAATTCATAATGACCCTCATGAGTTCGAAATGCTTCGTTTGGAATATCTTTAGTCTTCATTCTAATTTGATGATATCTTGAACGAAGATCCAACTTGGTAAAATAAATTGCTCCATGTAATTCATCCAATAATTCATCAATCACTGGGAATGGGAAATTTATCTTTAATGGTGAACTTATTGAGCTCCCTATAATCCAAACTACATGCGCCATGATCCATCCTTCTTGTGTACCAATACGACGAGGCGAGAGAAAGAACTTTGACTAGGTTGAATTATACCCTGCCTCTAACATTTCTGCAATCATACGTTCAATTTACGCTCTTTTTGGACATAAGGATATATATAGAGGCGTGATGTTTGGAGGAACACTTCCTAGAATCAAATGAATAACATGATCATGATCACGAATAGGTGGAGTCCTTTCGAGTTTCAAACACCTTGGAATGATTGTCCAAGACTTGTTGGAGATGCTGCGAGAAATAGATGATTTTGATGTTGGAACTTCTAGTGAGCATAATTGTGCAACTATGCCTCGTTGTTCTTTATTTAGAAGATTTGTCATGAAATTAGAGCTTATTATCTTTCCCCGGATTCCTACTGATACCCGTAATTTGACTTCCTTTCCTTTTTGAAAAAAAATTTCAAGAAAAGTTCTTGAAAATTAAAAAGCCTACCGTCCCCAAAGATTGTAACCATTGTACTCCTAGTACAACATCAGCACCTCCCATAGGAATGGAAAGCATTGGACTATTCAATACATATTACCCCATGTTTAGCTTGATATTATGGAATTTTCTATAGAAATTTATAGTTCCTCCATTTGAAACCATCACTTGACATTCTAGTGCTAGGTATAGGAAACAATTCAATTCCTTCGCTACTTTACAATGAATAAAATTATGGGTGCTACCTGAATCAATCAACACTATTACCCTTTTCTTCTTGATATTTCCTTCTATCTTGAGAGTTTGAGGAGTGGTAATCCATGCCAATGCATTACACAATATGGTCGGACTCATTTCTTCCTCTTCTAGGGTCAGTTCTGGTGTATATCCTCTTCTTGTTCATTTTCTTCTTCCTCTTCACGATCTATGTAAAATAATTTCTTCTCGATACACTTATGACCTTTAGTGTATTTGCTATATCACAAGCACGTAGCAAAGCCCTTTTGCTCTTTCTTCCAATTTTTGTGGCATCAACATTGTAGGTTGTGGAAATCTAGGCGTAGCAACACTTCCCTTCTTTATAGAAGTGAGTGGTAGGCTTCCTTGTTGCCATAATTTTACATTCAATTTTTTCTTGCCAACACGAATGCCTTCTCCAATGAATCGGGTTCCAAAATGCGAACTTCATGTTGGATGTTATCCTTTAAAGTGCCTATGAATAGATCAATCCGTGTTCCTCTAGAATATCAGTTACCCTTATATTCAACTTTTGAAGTCCTCAATGTGCTCCCCCACTTAGCCTATTTGTTTGAGGTTTATCAATTGGCTAAAGAAAGGTGTTTCTCTTTGTATCCTCATAATGTGCTATCATTTCCTTCGTAAAATTGACCAAGTGGCAATTTTTTTATGGGGAGAAAAGCCATCGATACCATACAAATGTATTTTGTTCTAAATGTAAAGTTGCAATGCGTATATTTTGTGTGTTTTTCACATTATGGAGATAAAAATATTGCTCCATTTGTAGTATCCATGTTACAGGATCCTTTCCATCAAACTTCCTCATATCCATTTTTGGAATATAGTGGTTCTTCCCGCTAACATTAGAGTTATGAAGTAACAATTAACATTTATTTTGTTCTCATCATGAGTTTCCTCTACTATCTTTTCACCATTAGGAAACATTTCTTGTATCAACTTTGTCAAACCTTCCATGTCTACTTTTAGATCATTCTTCATGTTTTCCATGTTGTCTTTCACTTTTTCATCAATCTTAGCTTTCATGTCATCCATGTTAGATTCCATGCCATCTCTCTTATATTCCACACCTTTCTTCAAACCATCCATCTTCGCTTCCATTCCTTTCTTCAAAACATCCATTTCATTTTTTGTTTCTCTTTGTGAGAGCAAAATTTGGTGCACTTGCTCTTGTAATTTTGATAGATCATGTTGCAATTCTTCATCTTCATGAGTCATAGTAGAGCCTTCTAAAGGCTTAATGGGCGTTGAATTATTTTTATGGGGCATTTTTTTTTAACCTAATACCGATATATCATTCTACAATATGCCCTTGGAATCAATTCAAAATGATTCTTCAAACAAGATTTATGCAATTCGTAAAAAAAAACACACCTTTTTCTTGCTTTTGAGGAGCTCGATATTGAAATTGGATTATCTTTGTGATTGTCGCTCTTCAATATCTAAAATTGGGCACTTAGTTAGCCTTATGAATTATCTTTCGAATGCCATAGGTCTGACTTGATTTGGATTCTCCAAGGAAAAGTTATGTCCAATATCCCACAATGACCTAATTATGGATTTGGTTCGATGAGAAAATTGTACGACCTTCCACGTGTCAACTGTTTCATCTTTTAGCTCTGAAATTGATAGAAAAGAAACCACAGACCATGATACTGCACCAATTGTTTACGGCACTCCAATCCGATGCTCAAAGAGAGATTTATGAAGATTTTCCCACGATCACCTCTTTGAGATGAAATTCAGGAGCTTGAAAAAGCAGTACATTCCACAGATCATATCTCCGAAAATATTGCGAACCAAGCTCTAAAATTTTTTGACACGTTTCCTTAGGATTTCAGCTTCGCGCCCTAAAAATTTCAGATTTGGAACCTTCGTAGTAACAAATTTATAGTGAAAATTCCACGATGACCTGTTTATATTAAATTGAGGAGCACGCAAAAATACCTAACTTCCAAAGATCATATCTCCGAAAATATTGCAAACCAAGCTCTGAAATTTTTTGATGGTGTTCCTTAGGATTTCGGCTTCGCACCCTAAAAATATCAGCTTCTAAAGTTTCATATCAAAAAATTTATAGCGAAAATTCCACGATGACCTGTTTGGAGTAGCGAAACCTAGAATCCAAACCTTCGATACCAAATGTTGTGAAACCGGCTCCAAAAAATAGAAGAAAAAGAGATATCAACGCCTTAGAAATATCCACTTCGGGAAACCTCCAATACATTACATGAAATGAATCATTCTTGGATGATACAAATTACAAAACCTCCTTTCTATATATAGGAGTCCATGGGGCCATAATGTAATCCTAGTGGGGGCCACAATGTAATCCTAGCCGACCTAACAATAATAATTTAAGGGCACATATAACAATATGGGGGTTACGGGGGTAAAATAATAACAATAAGGGGTCACACTAACAACAATAAGGGACTATACTAGTAATATAGGGACCTAACACCATAACCTTTGCTAATTCTTACGATGAGCCTCTAGTGGTGACAGATAATTTTATTGAAGCGACCATAGTCTCAATATAATTAGTACGATGCAGGGGTCTTAACATTTTTATTAGGATCTTAGGGTTTGAAATGGCCGATCTATAAAAAATTTCCAGTTTTCGAAAGACTTATTATACGATGTAGTACTATCAAGTAGTAGATATAGAGAAGTTGGGCTTCTTGGTGTTAAAGGAAGGGATGCTAAAAAAAAATTGTTTCCTTAAACAAAAAAATGCACTAGGAAAATGCGATATTCCTTCATTTTTGGAGATTATACGATGTGAGTGGCATTTTATATATAATGAGTCATATGAAAATGTCTATTTTCGAGGAAGGAAGTCCATTCTTTCTTCAAGGAAAAAAACTTGTATTTTAAAATTCTTGAGAAAGGTTCCAGGTTTTCGTCCTCTTTCACTTGGTCTATTTGATCTTAAGGGAATTGCTTCAAATGTCTCACATTTCACTTAGTATAAAAATATTAATGTTCTTGTCGTTACACCACTCTTTGAATTGTTGGATGGAGGTTCTACTTTATAGGGTGTTCGGATTGATGATTTTTCCTTTCCAAAGGGTTGGTTTTCTTTTCATTAAATGGAAGACGGGATCTTAGAGCTTTCTGTTTATTTCCAAGAAGTTCAAGTAGTAGATACAAAGAAGTTGGGCTTTCCATTTATTTACAAGAAGTTCAAGCGGTGAGATACGAGAGAAGTTGGGCTTCTAGGGTATTAAAGGAAGGGATGGTAAAATGTTTTTGTTTCCTTGATAGAAAATGCAACGAGAAGACCTGATGGTTCCTTCTTTGGAGATTATACTGATCTGAGTGGCTTTTCAATATTTATATATAATGATTCATGTGAACATGTATGTTTTTAGGAAGGAATTACATTCTTTCTTCCAAGAAAAAAAGTGTATTTTAAAATTCTTGAGCAAGTTTTTGCGGTTCTCGTCCTCTTTCACTTGGTCTATTGATCTCAAGGGAATTTCTTCAAAAATTCTCACATTTCACTTAGTCCGATAATCTTGTAATGTTCTTGCCATTACACCGATGTCTGAATTGTTGGATGGAGGGTTACTGCTTTCTAGGGTTTTCGGATCGATGATTTTTCCTTTCCAAAGGTTGGTTTTCTTTCCATTAAATGGAAGACGGAGGTCCTATGGCTTTCTGTTTATTTCCATGAAGTTCAAGAACTCTTGTGTGAGACTCAACTCAAAGTATTTATGATTTATTTTGTGTGATGTTAATGGTGACCTCTTATCAATTCATTTTTTATACTTTTTACGGAATGAACAACATTCTCAAGATTTCAACATATGGGTGATAAAACAAACACTCTGGATTTGAAGATTGATCGTTAAATATTAAAGGTGATCAACTCTTTACATGCCATACATGTGCATCCATTTAAGTACACCATATATTATAAGAGAGTTCTAGTGGTGTTATATGGTTTGATGTTTTTAACAAGAAGATATGTGCATCCAAAAAATCGCACCATACAATTATAAGGATTTGTAGCATCCAATAAAGTATACCATACATTGATAAGGAGTTGCAATATTGTTATACGGTTTGATGTTATTGTGGTAATTTATTTTGAACCATTATATATAGCCATGTTTATATCTCATCTGTGATTAAAGTATGATTTGTTTAGGTTCATATTAACCAGTGTCGAGCCATTATTTTGTAGAATTATTATAGGATGGCCATGTTGTTGAAATGATTTTTTTATAGGATGTACGCATATTTGATAGTAATTAATCATTGTTAGACTAGTAATGCTACCACCTTTTCTCCCCTGATTTTGTGTGTCCTTTCTCTCGATCCATGCTTTCATTTTGTTTCCATGACCCCCTTCAAAGTCCTCTCTTTTGGTGGGGGCATGCCCCTCCCCTTTCGCTACTATTGGTGTTGCTTTCCTGTCCCTCGATATCCTCTCTTGGTCCTCCTTTCGGTCGGTCCTAAGTATCCAACTACATAAAACAATTGGATAACATACCTTGAATGAATTTCCCCACTCCGGTCCTCCCGATGAAAGCCTCTCTCTGGTTTAGCATGGTTTGGTAGGGATACTTAGGAATTTAGACACTCTTGTGTATTGGAACATGATATTTTATGGAATTTAAATATCTTAAATAATTTTAAAACCCTTCACCTTGTAAATGAGCATGCTTTCATTTTTTCTACACTCAACCCCTCTTGTATAATTATCCTAATTTCTTCTTTATTGATTACATCTTCGGGGAATTTATTATGAGGAAGCATGATTGCGGTTAGTAAAAGAACACTTGCTAATATTTCCCGGTGAGATAAGAAAGAAAATTACTACGAGCGATTGATAATTGGCGAAGTAAAATACAAAAGAAAATTATGAAAGGGGCCAAAGGTGTTGGAAAGGAGTAAAGCGAGGAGGCAACCAACCAAATATCATATGTTTCAAGTGTAGATGTTTAGACTTCCCCATGCATTAATATTGTAGCCAACTTAAAAGAAAAGGGAGGCAACTCTTAGTTCCTTTGGCAACATCGTTTTCTTCAAAAAAACTACGTGCAAATGCAAAGGGGAGATGGTTCTTTTCCGGTACAAATGAGATATGTGTGATAAGTGGAAACTTCATTTTCCAACTTGTAGGATGGAAAGGAAATACATGAATAAGCATTGATGACTAGTCTGCGAAGGATAAGAAAATTGCGGGCTTTTTCCCATCAAGTGTCAAATCACTTTGCTTATATGGCACTATTTCGAAATGAAACAAGGAATTTTTTGTGGCTTCACTTAGCATCTATATGTATTCTAATTGAAAGCACCTTGACCAAAATATACAAGGAACTGCACTATAGGAGGCTTTGATGCGGTGGCATTTAAACTTGAAGAAATAGAAAGTAGTTTCTTCTTGTGGATGAGGTACAATATGACCAACTTGGGATTGAAATTGGCTTTAGTCCACCATTCTTTAGCTCTTGTTGTTTATTGGTGCCTTTTATCTTCATGGACAACATTTGGTTTGTACATGTGAAAGTCTAGGCAAAAATGCTCATATGTTGCATCACAAAACATTTATCGAGCGCATGATGCCAACTACATTGTTGGATTTTAAACATTTTCAAATCTGGAGATACCAATTTTGAATGTCAAACAAAGACATGTATACCTAGGGTAAAATGCACTCGACTTGTAACAACTCACCGAGCATGGAACTTTTGAAATTTGGTTGCAAAAGTTGATTCACTTTTTGGAGTCAGGGATGTCGTTGTCCTTAGAGTCGATTGAAACTTGGCTTTTCAACAAAAAATAAGGATTTGATCCCAGTGAAAAAACCTATTACTCATGTGGAAAGCTTTAGTTGAAATTGGATTATGAAAAATTGAGAAAATAATTTTAGAGTTTAGGTCTCCTTGGAGATGGAAATTAGCTGCGAGAAGAAATCCATGGGATTTCTCACCTTCATGGTTTGGAGCTACAACACATGGCATTTCAAATACCATTATAGATATGATTGAAATTTCTACAGAGATAAGAAGTGCATCAAAGTTTCTATTTGACTCATTTCAGGAGGTTTATAGAAATGCTTTTTGGAAAAAGCGAGAAATATAAAGAAGGCAACGATTAAGAGAAATTGTTGACCTCAACTGAAGCAAGGAAACTTCTACGAGTGTATTACCATGGTTTTGAAGAACAATTTCCTTGAAATTTTGATAGAAACAATGTCAACATGAGAGAAAGTTGTAAACTTAAGATGCTTTGAAAATTATTTGCATTGTATAAGTATGGTTGTACCATATTCATTCTGTATTATAATTGAAATTCTAGGATAAACATGTCTTGTTAGTTAAAGGAGATAAGGGTTCAACATCATAGTCAACACGATTCAAAGTGCGGACAAGCTCTCTTAGATGTATGATTATTTATTTTTTGTGGGGGCTAGATAGTCGTTTGGACCTTCATTATCATCAATTCAAAATAAACCATTCTATGGAATTCACTAAGTAATGCACAACTTATTATTGTTGATTCTCAAGAATTCTTTCTAATGGTGAAGATTGACAAGGAGTGGTTGTAGTTTGAATTGTTTTATTTTTGCCACTACAATATTACATTTTATATTTTAAGAATGCAACATAGCGAGTCATTTTTTTATGTGCATCACTTATTGATCCAAATTACTTTGTGTGATGTCTCTTTGGGATTGGTCTTGTATTCATTGGGCTGAGGCGTTGGACAAACCATCCTAAAAAAACTCAATAGTTTTTTTAAAGAAGTTATAAAAATATTTAAATTTGCATACCATGAGATACACAATTTATTTTCTTTCATCCAATTAACAAAGAATCTCTTTATATCACGTTGGGCATAAAAAATTGGGTAACAAAATAATCCAACGAGATAGCCCAAACCAAAGCAAGAAAATTGCGACCAATGTAAACATTGTCATATACATGGACAAACAAATGATAAGTATTGAATACTTCATCCATAATTGTTTTTTTAAAGAAGTTATAAGTCTAATTTAACTTTCATACAATTAGATACAATATTTCTTTTCTTTAATCCAATTAACAAATTATCTTTTTATATCATGTTGGGCATAAAAGGGGGGCAACAACATAATTCGAAGAGATAGCCCAAACCAAAGAAAGAAAATTGCAGCCACGTTGATAGGACATATTTCTAAAAACAATGTAAACATTGTGATATACATGGACAAACAATTGATAAGTATTGAATACTTGCATTCACATTTCTGTCAAAAATGGTTATGATAATTATTGAATACTTCCTCCATAATTGTGTAAAAATATGGTTGAATTTTAATAACTCGCAAATGAAACAAAGTCCGATAGAGAGTATAAAGATATAAGAAAGCTCTCGAGTAAATGAAAGACTTATTTATATTGCAGTGTGAGATCCAAGGGAAGTGGAGAAAGACATGCACTCTTTTAGATGAAGATTCAAGTGAATAATAAAAAAGTTAATGTTTTTTTTCATAGCGATTCTCAATGCAATCTAATTTTTACATATTTAGTTGATGGATTTGGATTGGAAACATATGAACATCCACATTCATGTTCATTGGGTTCTTTAGAGAACATTTGAGGGTTGTTTTAGAGAATATTTGCATTCGAATAATCATAATGCAATATAAACATTTAGTTTCACATAAATCTTAATTTTGCTAATACGATTTGACATAGATCATATTTTTTGTTAATAAAGTGAAATTTCATCTAAACAACATTAATTGCCATCAACACTAAGACTAATATTTCAAATATGATCTAAACATGACCTTCAAAGAAAGGTTAAGAGTTGTGACCTCCCACCTTTTCTCACCACCGACCTATTGTGGGACCTAAAACTTTCCCAAATGGGTGTGTTGTGATCCAAAACAAATAAATAGGAACTACAACTCATTTTATGACATAGAAACTTCAGGTTGGCTAAGTGTGAATGGCAAAAAAAATTATGTTTCATAGTTTAAAAGCCAATAATCCATGTAATCAATAATATGTCCATTTCATAGGTTTTCCCCCTTCAATGTGAGATTTTTGCACCCCATAGGTTGACATTGATTATGTACCCTTAAGATGTAACACAATGAAAAAATTTCCTTCCATTTTCACGACTTTCTCCTTTTGGTGTTCCTTTCCGCCTCTCGGTGCAATTGCTAGTCCTATTCCTTGATACTCTTGACCTTCTTGGGCTTGTCATTCAAATTCATAAAACAAACACCTAAATCAACAATAAATCAATAAATCAATGGAAAGATGATACATATTTTCCCAACCATGGATTCTCTTGACCTTCATTGGGAATGTTTGACCTTCCTATAGAACCAAATTCACATCACACAAAAAGATTAATTTTTCAACCAAATGATCTAAATCAATAAAATTCATAGAATTACCAAAATAGTTATAGGTTTTATTTGAAATTATAGAGCATTATTTTTGGTTGAGAGCCTGTAGCAATCATATCAAAAAGTGTAGAGTATGTATGCCTTAGTAGACTTAGCAATCAAATCGAAAAGTGTAGAGTATGTATGCTTTAGTAGATTTAGCGATCAAATCATTGTTGTAAGGAGAGAGATGGATCTCTTGTTCGGTTTCTTCTAAAAGGTGGAGTATGCATGTCTTCGTAGACTTGGCAATCAAATAGTTGCAAAGAGAGAGGTAAATTCCTTGTCCCACAAACATGAGAGTCTTATACACCAATTTGGTATTGGATATCTTGAGATTAAAATTGGATATAATGATTTGATGAAACTTAGCAAGTGAAATTAAAATTAGATATAATGATATTATTCACTTTGACATTCGATAGCATTAATTATGCCAAAAGGCGTTCTCTTTGTTGGCTTGGGGTGAAGCGGTTCATTTTGACGATGAAAAACCTTCGATCGCCTTTCTATCCACTAAAATTTAGACATGTGACACCTCCTCCAACCAATGAAAATATTCCATTTGGCCTACATTGTGGTTCCAAGTGAGACTAACAAGGTTTTAGTTTAGGAGATATTTTTGTTTGTAATGTCTGTATATCCTATGTTGCTAGGAGGGCCAGCACTCTCCCATGGCACCAAAGGGCGCTCGCAGACTTAAAGCATTAAAACTCATCGTTTGACCTTTGCGTACGCATCGAACTTTGACTGTTGCAGGAAAGAAACAATCAGGAGAACACCATGGGTTTCCAGCCGGGCGGCTACTTCAGTTGCAGTCTATACGAAATCGAACGAAAACCTAGTGGAAATGCTCCAAGACGAGATTCAGTGTGCACTTGAATCAGACCCTCCCACCGAGGTAAAGTAAAAGAAAAACCCCGAAGAGCTTATGATCTTGCTCTGAAGAGTTACATATGGTCATGATTCCTTTGTATTGAATGTGTTTACAGGATCCTAAACCCCCAGGCACCATTTTCTGGGAGATCGAAGATATGCTGGGCAATCAGGGACAACCAGACACTGACACGAACCAAATGCATTTTCCAGCCTCCGCGCCTCTACTATATATGCAAAGGGGAAATATGCACGGGGGAGGAAAAAAAATGTTAATGTTTCTGAAGCAACCATGGGAGTAGCAGCAGAAGTGCCTCATGCTCACCTTTCTCCTCAGCAGATTGAAGGTAATGCAGCGGCAGACGCTGCTTCTGGTCCTCTTCCTACACCTCAGAATGAAGGAGGTGATGTAGCAGTAGCAGTGGGGGATGTGGCTTCTGGATACCTTGCTCCTCCTCAGATGGATGATGGAAGTTGTAGTCCATTGACATGTCCTGTGGTTGTTGTGCAGTCCATCCAACAGCTTTCTGTCTATTGAGGAAACAAATATTTCTCAACTCTTACCCGAGGGATTCCAAACTTGAACCCAGGACCGAGGGCTTGTTATTGCTTCATGGGTGCCTCAGATTCTTGTTCTCTATCACCCATCCACTGGTCATTTCCTTTCTCACTGCGGTTGGAATTCTACATTGGAGAGCATCTCACATGGAGTGCCCATGATCTGTTGGCTGCTTTTTGCAAAACAGAGGATTAACATGCTTCTACTAGTTGATGAGTTTAAAGTGGGAATCCCAGCAAAGATGGAAAGCGATGGTTTCGTAAGGAGAGGAGAAGTGGAGAGAGTAGTTAGGGAGTTGATGGAAGGAGAAAGCAGGATGAGGGTAAGGGCGAGAGTGAGAGAATTGAAGGAGGTAGCCGTGAGTACGTTGAAAGAAGGGGGTTCTTTATACAAAGGCATGGCTGCTGCAGTGTCTGAGTGGACAAGAGCATAGAAAACTCGGGAGCGATAGGGCCCAAAACATGATTTCCATTTGGGGAAAACAACCTCCAGATAGGAATTCTGCATTTCAGTGGTTATCACCAATTCAAATGTAACACCTTGCCTTTCATATTACGATAGTTTTATTTCACTTAGATTAGATTAGAAAGGAAAAAAATGGAAATGAAGTGAGGAAAAATATATCAGGCTTATGGAAAATGTTTCACACCACCACATAAAGGCCATCGACGGAGCGAGTTGTGAACCCATGGCAAACCAGTGGTGCTATGTTGTTTATTTATGTTTTCATATTTCATATTATGACTAGTTTTCCATTTGATTGTAGAGGATTTGAATCCGTCGATTTTTATTTCAAAGATGGATAGATGGGTAGCAGAGTCTGTTCCTGGACCTTTTGAATGTTCTATGTATCTTTTGAAATTCCTAAATTTGAATTGTTATTCTTTATTTTGTTAAATATTTGTCTTTGTACTACAAAACAATTCTAGCAAAAATATTTTTGAACCATGATCAACAATTTGTAGTTCCTCCTGTATTCCTATTTCAAGATTTTGAGTTTCAAGTCCCTCTGTTTCTTGAATTTTAGCATTGAAAACTTCCACCATGTTAAACCAAAACCACTATCCATGTTTTAGAATCCTTTCCTTCTCATGATACTTATGGTTCTTATATAGTCATTGCATTTGTGCTCTACTCCAAGTGACCTTCTCCTAGATCTCTGCTATTGCAATTTTTGGGACTGTGGATCATTTAAAACTACGCCCATAGCTTCCAAATGGACTGAAAATTCGGCATGAAGGTGATATCCCTTGTTTGTATCACCACTGTGAGGTCTCCTTACCAAACTGCTCAGATTTTTCTTTGTCAATATTGTGATTGGGAGGGAGATCACACATATTCAAGGCTCTATCACATATATGACAATTGTATCATCTTCGTTCTCTATATTGGGGGCATTCCAACTGTCACAGAACTTTGATACATCAGAATTTTGGATACCCTTTCTTCATTTGCTATGTCAAGCTTTATGAACTTGTTTAAATGCAAACCCTTGATTTCCATGGATGCTAACATAAGGGCTTGAGTAACATTAGCTCGGTCTTGAAAGATGCCTAAATGCAATTCCTGTCACCAGGGATTCAAATTCATACCCTACTCTTCAAACACGTTATTGAGAACCAAGGAGGAAAGGTTTTCAATTTTCACTTTGCTTAGTAGGTCTACTACGAGGTTGGAGATGTCCTCAACATATATGTCATAAAATTTCTCTTCTTTTTCCTTAAGGTCAAAGATGCATGTCTCATTGTCAGCCTGCACTTCCTTATATGTGCTTTCATCAGCAAGGGCTTCCAAATGATCTCTCAGAACTCCAATTGCTCCATGTAGGAAATTTCAACAAAGAAAGGGGTCTTCTTGTTCACTTCTGAAATGTCCTAATCCATATGCTTGGCATCACCAGCTTCATTGATGGGGCAATTAGAGTTATTTCGCTCAACTTTTGTGTGCAAATCCGCCCTTGGAGCAACAGATACATCATTCGTTTGTATTAGGGTAGAGGCACCCTTACAATCATCACCAAGGTTGGCACCAAAATGTATCCCTATAGGTTTGTCCTCAAAATAAATCTTCAAATATAATTTAGAGCTGCCAACAGTTCTCTTATATTCATCTTCCAGGGGACCAAGACTAAAATCTATCACATGAAGTTTGTCAAGAAATACCCCTCATCATATTGCTTGTCATAAAAAAAAATGGTGTCCCATCAAAACATAGTATATATGATTTGCCTCTATTTTATCCAAAGCACAATCTAGATCAAGGGATATTTGGGCAACAAAACTATCTTCTTTTGGATTTGTGGCTAAAGCGGCTTCTAGAGACCTTTCTCTTCCTTAAACATAAGATGATGTGCAGTCTATTGCTGAATGTGGATTGGGCAGATGCAGAGGCAGAGGCAGAGGCAGAGGCAGCAACAAAGGTAGGGTTTTAAGTAGGGTTACTTTTGGTTTGCTATTCTGGAAATAAATAAGACTGATAGAAGTACAAATTCGCCTGTACGTGGTCAAATAAATTTCCTGGGCAATAGTGGTGTGTTTGATGGTTTCCTTTTGAGCATTGTGTCCTCCTCTTGAATGAGGTACTACCTCCATCTTACCATCTTCTTCAAAAGTAAAAACTTTAATAAATTGTATATGTAATACACCATGTTTAACTATATTAGTAGAATTTATGCATTTAAGCTCAAGCTAGATTTCATGCTATGTTTAAGTTTAGATTTAAAAAAAATGTCATGAATAGGCTCAGTATTGCCCATTCTATGTACTGTATTAGTATAATTTATGCATTTAAGCTCAAGCTAGATTTCATGCTATGTTTAAGTTTAGATTTTAAAAAATGTCATGAATGGGCTCAATATTGCCCATTCTATGTAATTTTGCTGCTACTTAAACAAACCATTCAGAAATACTTTCTACATAAATAAACTAAATTAGAAGTATTAGGGTGGCATTTATCAGAATGAGGTCTTTGTTACCACAGACCATGACTTGAACTACATTGATTTGAGGAGTTGAACAAACGTTGCCATAAAACTAAACTCATTCAAGTTGGACAACAATCAACTTTGCACTTACTAGTTTTTCAAGTTATGCACTTCGCTATTTGTTTTTCAATTTATACACAGACATAATTATACCAAGAAGAAAGAGGCTATCAAGATGCAAGATGTCATCAAGGTGGGGGAGTCCAGAGGAGACATTGATGTCCACAATGAAGGACATACTCAACTGTTTCTCCATGAGGACATCACATATGGAGTAGCGAGAATGAATCCTGGTGGCAAAATTGTTCCCACCAAGAGAAAGTTGTTGCTCAACTTTGTATCTGAGCTATTGTTTAGGGCTACTAGAGTCGTTATTTAGGACTGCTGGTGACCGTTGGTGATATTATTCAATACTAAATTAACAATATTCATTTACTATCAATACTAAATTGCTTTGTCAAAATCAACTTAATCACACTAATTTTCTATTGTTTCGGTGTCAAAAGTACCCAAAACATTATTTAGGTTTTTGAGTTTACGTTATCCTCACCTCTTAGTTGAAATGGTTAATATAAGTATAAATATTTGAAGTATAAAAGTACATTTCAACAAAATAACAATAAAAGTAAAACCTAACTGCATGGAAATTTAGGTGGACCATGAAACAACAGCTTGGGCATCTTTAATGTTTTGTCAAATCACAAAACTAATACTTTTGTGTTGATGTTGAGCAAATAAGATTCAATTACTTTTCTTTCAACTTGACAAATGAGTTACAATGTGGTTGCTTATGGTTGGGCAAAATATCCATTATTCTTGTGCATTTTTGGAACAATGTTTTACTTGGATTATGATAGTGGAGTCTATACCCAACCTGCCTCATAGAATATAGTTAATCTATTACTCAAGTTGCAATATAGACCCACCATCTAAAAAACCAGGAAAGCAGCTTGTTATGTGAAGAAGTCTTAATTTTTAAAAACAACCCCAAGGAAAAGCCCGATGACAAATTGTTGGCAAAGAAAATGGGTTTCAATCTGTAATTTATACTGGCAAATAAAATGGGTTACAATCTGCAATTCATACATGCCTGCAACTGCAACTGCTTTAACCTATTTGACTCTAACTTCGGCCAGAAATGGAGCCTTCTTTCCCTCTCGCAAGTTTGTTTAGATAAACTTGTCTTCATTTCCAAACAGTAATTTCCCTCATTTACTTTTTCTCTGTATGGAGTGGATTTTTTCCAAGGAAGTATACAGGGAGTGAATACCAATGTAATCAATATTGGTATTAATTTCCATAGTGGCACTTTTTACATTTTCCAGTTGGAAATGGAAACACTTTTTTTGGTTTCTATTTATGAATGGAGTTAGGGGTAGGCTTTTAATTTTTCCAGATGCCTTGGACTTTCACTTACCTTAATACCTTAGCTTGATACTAGTACAATGTTAAGGTGTTTTCATAGTATTGATGCCTTGGATATCACTTAGCTTACCTTAACACCATCTGATCAGGTGGTTTGAGCTAAATTCATCATCCTTGATGCAGGAGCATGAGGCTCGAGGGATAAAAACTTCAATTTTTATTCCAAAAATACAAAAAAAAATTACAAGCAAAGGAGTGGGTTCCTTTAGCCTGCGATTAGAGTTTTAGTAGATAGGATTTGACTGATATTTAGGGATTCAGATAGCTTTGTATTTGATTCATTTAATTTAGTTTTTAAGTTGAATATTTTTAGGCAAATATTATGTAATAGGATTTTATCTAAAATTAAGAAAATTGATTAATAGAATTTGATCAATTTGTTTGTTTGAACAATATATTTTTTTAAATGTAAGTTTGAGAGGGGAACGAAGGAGAGGATTGGATGGAGAATTAATCAAATGAGAAGATCATGGCAAATCCTCTGTACCTTTGAAATTGTATTCGGAATTGAAAATTCAAAGAAATCTTATTTCTTTTGAAACCGTTCTAAGTTTATCTTAGTCAAGTGAAGCTCTGTTGATTTATTTTCTGTGTAAAGTTTAATTATATACTCTGCGTTCACTGTGGAGGAAGAATGGTTGCTTGCGTTGTCAAACTGAAAGACTTTTAGTGTTTGAAGTAAGGAAACCATGACTTCTTGAAGGGATAATGAATTTGACAGAACTAAAGCAAATGAGATCATTGTAGTGCGCATGGAGTCAATCACAACATTTGAAACCAATCCGGTGGAAATCGTAATTTATTTTGCAGGGATTTAATATCTACTCAGATCAGAAATTTGTTCAACAGAGATTTAGTAGTAGCGAAAACCATCCGATTGAAATCCAACGACTATTGCATTTAAATTTTCACAGTGGTTAATCATTGGAATGGACCGATGAATTTATAAACCAGATTTAATTAATTCAATTGACTGTCCAGTATTCAAGTGATCCGACGGCCATCGCATCAGAACTTGAAGATCTGTAGATATCACATTTTTAGATGCAAGGAGTTTAAACGTTCAAACGGACCCGATAAAATCATAAATTCGATTTTATGATTGAGCCATCCGTGCAACATTTCATAAATCTGACGGCTTTCGCATCACAGTCAAAGATCCGACAGTGTTCGCATATTAAGTTAAATGGAGTTTAATGAATAAATTGGATGCGATAAAGTATAGTCAAGGTTTAATGAGGTTTGGAGTCCGTTATTAAATCAATGTGATGGTTGATTTTTATTAATGTTGCATTTTATAATTGGCTCAATTATGTTGCTGTGAAAGGATTTGCATTGGTTTAATGTAAAATATTTTTTTATAAGGGTTGGTCTATTGATATAAGAGGAGAATTACGATGGTTGTTTCACCATTGTCACATTTCTTTTAATAAAGGTTTCATAGGTTATAATAAAAAGGGTTTAAAAATTGGTTTTTAATGCATTTAATTTCTGGGTTATAAAGAGAAAAGTTTGATGACTAATATTGAGAAAGAAATTGAGGAAATTCCACCAGAATTAGAAGAAATTGTCACGAGATTTGAAAGTTTGTCATTAACACCTGCATCCAGACCACCAATCCTCGTGTGAGAAATTGAAATGAGGGTAGTTGCAGGTATGGCCAAAACCAATTTAAAAGTTACCGTGTTTTCAATACTTATACTTTATCTTCCCTATGTAGATTCACTTCTAGTAGTGAATACAAGGTGAAGGATGAAGTGGGTAGTGTTACAACATTCGGTTTTGGGTCTTTCAATGGCTCGAGGAGGTCGGTGAATGGGATTATTCAAGACTATTAGAATGAGTGGAGGAATCCTTTAGAATGGAGGGATTTTACATACTGAGTTTCATATCCCCTCGAGAGTCCTAAAGCAGCCTTATGTGCAGAGATTAGTGTTGGTTTATCAAAATCGAGCAATTGGTTTTCTTTATATTAACAATAATCCCAGATTTGAATTTGTAGCACTAATATTGGGTATCTTGGTTTATCATGCCTCAAACTTTAGTGACGTTAATCAGCACAAGCTTCAGTTTGTGGCAACCAATATCAATTCGATTTCTATAGGTTTGAGAGGGATTGACAACCATTTTTGTATCCTTCTACTCAAATAGGTCAATGAGCCTCACTAATGCGAGCCCAAGTAATGTTTTCTCAACAAACTATCAAGGCCATTTTTATCTTATTGATAGCACAGCATAATTCACGCCTCCTTTCGGCGTTCCCTTGCACCTCTCGGTGTATTTCTAATTTTTAACATGATATCAAAGCCTATTCTTGTTTGATTCCTCACGGGAGGTCCTCGAAGATGTAAGAGGTCTTGAGTTTATTTTTAAGTAAATAGATTAGGATAGGAAAATTTGTTGCGTGGAGTGTTGTGATTTTTTTTCGGGTATATGATTGCATCGGTTTTGTTGAAGAGTTCTTCTATGGTGGTTTCGGAGATCTTTCTACACTAGGTTCCACGTACGTATTTACACTAACTGTATCCAACGAAACAATTAATACAAGCCCGTGGCTCAATATATTGAAAGAAATCTACCAGTGAATCAAAAAAACCTTCTGGATGTGGGCAAGGAAGGGCAAGGAGAGCGAGTTTCCAATGGATACATATATGAGATGTCTGGAAAGTCAAATTCGAGACCAATCTCATCGTTTGAAATATAACTATAAACATGTGGCTAATCTGTCACTGGCTGTAATGTCAAGGGAATGCAGGGAAATCATTTGCAAATATATTTTTTGCCATATCAAAGCCCACTTCCGACTGCAAGTGGTGAATCCAGAAGGAATTCTCATGGAAAAAGGAGATCAGTGTCTTCCAAAGCCAGACCTTACAAACTTTATGTTGTAATAAGTATGGGGAAACACATACATAGAGAAATTCCTTGTTGCGGGTGATCACTGACATACAATCATCTAATAATTGTGTTGAAGAAACAGGAGGCACTATCGCCTTATATATGCAGATTTTTCGTAGCTGGAAGCCACCGATTGGGAAATATTTCTTTTTAAATGAATTTTCGGACTTTGACGCACATAAAGTTAAGGTTCTTGTCATGCAGGCATTTCCTCACTACTATCCAAATTCAAATACTCATGTTGTTGCCCATGCTTCAATAAAAAGTTGCGAGATCAAATTTTTCGGTGCAAAACCAAGGTGTATCAGCTGGTGGTGTATATTTGTTAATGTGTATTGTCAATTTTTTTTTAATATGGTATCTTCATCATTTAAAAAAAAAATATCTTCACTACAATGTTCACCATGAAGATTCATGTTGGCACATATATGAGTAGAGGTAAAAAAAAGTTTAAAAAATAAAATTGTATTACTTTGAGTGATAGTTATATTTGCAAAAATAAAATGATGCATAACCAAAACTATTGAACAAACTAATGTGGATTGTCATTCTGCAAGAGTATTAGTCATTGGCAGTTCTTGATAAGGTCAATCTGATGTGACCTATTGTGCTTAGAGATCATCAGTACAAGTTATTTTATACACAATCAGGGTGTAGAATTTTTTTGCTGAAGACATTATGTACCCAGAATTCTATCTTAAATAACTATTGAATATAGTGGAAGGCCATATATTCAACATATGGTGTGATTTTCATAAGATGCTTCAGTATCAAGATTGGCCTGTTGCACTCTTGGAGCTTGAGAATCATTAATTCTGTAAACAACGTCAACGATGGTCTGAATTGCTTATGTTTTAAATGGATCAAGTGGGAAGCTCAAAAGTGTGGTGAATAAAAGAGTAGAAACCATGAAATTTCAGAGTGAATATGAGTGCTAGTGATGACCATATCAAACAAATATGACAAAGATTCATTTATTGTTGTAATGTGTGTTTCTATATTTATTACATGTAATAATTAAGGGAGGGTGTTGGAAGTAACCATTCCATGTGTTGATGTGAGTTGTCATTTTGAGTTCCCGAGGGTAAATCTAGAAGTTGTTGTTTCCTATTTATGAGTTGTAGTCATAATCTAGATGTGTCGAAGTTAGTGATTTTTGTCCTATATATTTATAACTGTTGTGATAAATAAAAATATCTTAGTGTAGTTTCTTGTTGTGTGAAATCTCTCTATTGTATATCTCTAATTTTTATAAAAAAAATTAGACCAAATATTGTATAGGAAAGAAAAATGGTTTCATTGTATATGAGGAATGGTGTTAATAACATCAAAGGGTAATTTGTCTTATTGAATTCCCTCCATATGATTTCTATAAAAATTTCGATACTCATTAAATAATACCATCCATTTCTGTACCTATAGTGTGATATATAAAGTATGCATGAACTTTAAAATTATTTTTCATTTTCACATGAAAAGAATAATTGAGTCGGGCAACTCATTATACAACCCAGTATGAGGGAAATGTGCAATTATCAGCCTGGAGTTGACACATGACCCTTCTAATAAAAATATAATATTGTTTAAATAAAAAAGTAATGTCCCTTTAATAAAAATGAAAAACAAATATACATATTTGGTTAGTTTTACTTAAATTATTATAAAACATAATCCCACTATAATTGTACTTGCTTTATCTCACTCTCATTCTTAGTTATAAATAAAATATTTGCATTTCCATGTACAATAAGATAATTTTATAAATTATTTTAAAGTAACTATGCCTTAAGGCACTCCCCTTTGAGAAAACCTCCCCATCTTCCACTGTGTAGCAGTCTATACCATCAGATTGAATGTTAGAATATTATAGTGTCTTACACTATTGGATTAATACTTAATAGCTAAGACACAAACTAATAGTTGGGGCACATAATGTAGAAGAAGTCTCACGAAAATATCATGAACCGAGTGGGAGAATCCAAACAATTCCACTAACTCACTCACTAATCCCTACGAATCTCTCTTCCACCTCTATAGAGCTCTTCTATGTTTAGAGGATAGAGAACATGCACCATTTGAGAAGGGATTCTATAAGATGAGATATAGGAGGTAGCTTCCAATCCCACGACACAAAGGAGCTTTTCCTTTCAGATCATTTCGACTAGCAGAGTGTTTATACAATTGAGATCAAATGTCACTGACATGCATACTTTCAAGAACTACACCAAACTGGAGAGGATTGGCTCCAAAGACTATTTCTGCCACTTTGAATACAACTCCGCAACCAGAGGGTTCAGTTGAGTAAGGATCGGTTGCATGCATTTTTTCCAATTCCAATAGACTATTCGTGACGTTAACACTTATCTATTAGTAAAATTTCATCAATATAAGTGAACCACATCAACGATTTCACAAAACTGCATTGGAAATAATGCCTTATTTTAATTGTTCATGAGAAAAATGATACTATGCTTGGTCCTTGTTATATAATATCTTCAACATTTTAAACAAAATTTCTACTAATTTGAATCCCACTTCCGATAGAGATAAAATTCCATTCCTCTTTTTTGGCAACTTTATGTCCATGGTTGATTTTCAAAATATCCTCGGATGACATGGCCAAGTCAAATAATTGATCTGGACGTTATTTCATTCTCATATTTGACCTCCCCATGTGTATCCCATCCCATAATAATCTACAAATAATTTAGCTTCCCTCAACAAAATCTTCATAAATTTGAATCACATGACATAAATTCCCCCTTCTCTATAAATTTGTGTTTCAGTTGTCATTGATATAAAACATCCTTTCCACTCGAAAGAGATTGGAGTTCCACTTATAGCTGGTGTGAGATTAGTTTTGTGTGAGAGCTATTAATAGTACTAATAACTCTCACGCAACTCAATTATATAAAAATGGGTTGGTTTGTATTTTTTGGCAACCAAATCAATTATATAAAAACGAGTTTCCATTATAAAATTGGGGTTGGTCAGTCGAATCACTAGACATAAATTCCCCTTTCTCTATACATTTCAGTTTCAGTTCTCATTGATTTAGATCTCCTTTCCACTCGAAATAAATTGGAGTTCCGCTTACAGCTGTTGTGCGATTAGATTTTTGTGTGAGAGCTATTAATAGTACTAATGGTTTGTATTTTTGGCAACAAAATTGATTACATAAAAATGGGTTTCCATTATAAAATTGGTGTTGGTCGGTTGAGGATTCTACAACAAGAATAGTCCAATCACTCAGCTTAATTTTTTTCTTTAGTTTTTATTTTATTTATAATTAAAATGAGTTTGTGTTGATAATTCTTTCTCAATCCATAAATTTGTTGATTTTTATTTCCAACTTAGTGCCTCTACATATTTTTGAGATCTATCTCGTGCTTCCATCATTGGATACCAAGTTGTAGTGATGACGTTTTCTTCCCATGCCAGGGGTGTTTGATTTGACTGGCATTTTATACCAATATTTCAAAGTGGGTTTATTATGTTCAATTTCTCAATTTTAGTAGAAAGTGGTAAATATAATTAGGTCTTATGAAGGTTGATATGAGTAGAGTTTGATTTAATTAAGGTTGCTATTTCTATGATTTGGGGATATTTCTATGATTTGGTGATTTTCCTTTTAAATTAAGATATTGGCAACATTTCAATCTTAAATCATAATTAAATTTTGTGACCATATTCATTAATTTCTTACTTGGACTTAATTTGAGCTGCCTAGGTCTAGCAAATTATTTATGAAATGCCTTGTGATGGTAAAGAGTATTGGAGCTGGGTGAAGGAGATTTGGCCCACACCCTGCTTGAGATCATATTCCAATAGAGCTGGTTGAAAAAGGAAAATTCCATGTGCAAAAGTGAGAGAATATTGAAGATCCACAACAGCCAAAAGAGCATAAACAAATTCGATGAGTACAAGTACATGGTGAAAGAAAAAGCCAACAAAGTGGAGAAGAAGCATCCATGATCCATAGCAGACAGAAATGCTTTATTGTTCCCTGGGAATGAATGGGTGTTGTATCTTATTTAACCCACATTCCTGCAGCATCTGCAATGTCATTAGAAATGATTTCTCTTCACCTACCAGAGATATTGGAGGGCAAGGGTGATCTGAAATAGATTTGAAATAATACTGAAGTATAACAGAATATTTTCCAACAGTGAATTCATTGTTAACTCGATCACTTAGTGTGGAATACTGAAGGAAAAAAAATGATTTTATGACTTAAACCAGAACTTAAGAAGCATATTAAACATCAATTTTTAGCAAAGAACAAAGATAAAAGACAACAGACATTGATTATGGAGTTCGTCCCTGGTGGATTACGTCTTCGGTTCTGTTTTCAAGATGTGTGGTTTTTTTATTAAGGATTGATCCAAGGAAGTATTTACACAGAAAAAACCAGCCTGGACGTGCTTACAGGCACCTATGGTCACTTTCAACAGAAATCTCTCTCTCCTAGCTTTCCAACGTCTGTCTTGTTTCCCAATTCCACCTCTGGACGACCAAGAAATGCTGAAAACAAAATTGCCTCTCTCTTACAGAATCTCAACAAGTCTTCAAAAACAATCTTCTCCTTCATCATGAGAAAAGGTTAAGTTTATATAATACATTTCAAGTCGAACTTGGGCCAAGAATGGAAAATTCGGTGAATGCAAATTAATGTGATTAGGTGTGAATAGGTCTCAGTCTAATAAAAATGAAACACCTAACACTTTTTTACATGGTGAATAACTTTTAAACATAGCGCACATCTATTTAAAACCAAAATATAAACCATATGTTATAAATAACCCACTGACAGTATGGCTAAATGGTGCATTGAACTGTTTGACATGTGACAGGGCAACATACTAACTGCTGACTCCCACCTGGTGTTCAAGCTCTGGTAGTTCTGCTAACTGCGATCCACTTTCCACTAACTCCGCATGTGACAACTCCCACACTTCCGACAGTTGTGGTCTCTATCAAACTATTGTTTGAATGTTCAAATAAAACCTCACTCACATGTTGTTTTTCCCAATGGTTAAGCTCCAATGTGGTTAGCTTCACCATTAACTGATATATGTTATATGGTTTTTTGTTACAAAGTCTGAAAGGTCATTAAATTAACACTTTATGGTTTATAACATAGTTGTAACACTATTTCATAAGGTTTAGCACTAGGTATAAGTTTTAGCATAGGTTTGGACCATAGTTTGGACTTAGGACCATAGGATTACCACTTAGGCTCAGGTCTCCACCATAGAATTAAAACACCATTACCACTTAGGTTACACACCATGACCTTAGCTTAGCTCTCACTTAGCATAGGTTTACCACATATCATCACTTTCACCACATAATGACATAACCATGAACCACATCATTACAACATGACATTTAACCATGACTGAAAAGACTCTCATTTGGACAACTATAGAAACTAAAGAACTAAATACGGAACTTGACTTCATTTTCGATATGATCTTATGCAAGATCCTCCTGGGTCAATCCTTTCCACTTGAAAGCTATTGGACCGACAAAATTTTTATTTAAGTATATATCAGGTGAGGGTACATCTCCCTCACGCTTCTGATCTCCATCCACCTCGCCTTGCTCGGATTCATGCCCTTGAGTCCCACTCGAAGATATTGAATATATCCTCGCCTAGAAATGCAAAATTTCCTGTCCAAGATGGTATATTTCTGTAATTGATTCAAATACTCATGTGCCAAATCATCAACGTTAGGAATCTGTGTTTCTTCCTCTTGATCAATGATCATCAGAGGTATATACAACTTCAAATTTTCCACATTTACAACCGAATAAATACATGCATTATTTCCAATATTTTCCACAATATTGAAAGGACCATACCTGATGGGTTTCAGTTTCTTACATTCACCTTTCAACCTGTATTTAGTGATATACAACCATACGTGATCACTGGCCTGAAAATGATGATCCCCTTGATGCTTGTCATGGCGCATTTTGTACTTGTCCTGACTCTTCTCTAGCTGATCCTACACTGCTTCATGTATCTGTTGTATCCATTGAATGAACTTAAATAATTTATTTGAATCTTCATCTCCATCCACTTTATCTTCTTCACTGAACATGAAGTCCATCAGTGGCTATGGTAGATACCCAAAACATGTTTCAAATGGTGATCAATTAGTTGAAGAATGTAAGGCTCGATTGTAAGCATGCTTCCAATAAGGTAAAGATTCATCCCACAACTTAGGATGTTTTCTGCAAGGAATCCCCGTATAACATGGATCACCGCTCTATTCAACACCAAATTTTTTTGTCCGTCATTGATCCGTTGAAAGAACATCTATGCATTTTTTTTAGCAGTCACTTGCTCTTTGCATGGAACAAGAATGCACATCTTACTGAAATGATCAACCATGAAATACATGTAATCATGTCCTCTCCTAGACATAGGAAGTCCTCCAACAAAATCCATGGAAATGTTGTCCCATGGTCGCAAAGGAACTAGAAGTGGTATATACAAGCCAAAATTTCGATTGCTTGGTTTGCTTGTCGAACACATAACGCATCCTGTAACGTACTTAAATATTGTTTCATACATGAGAGGCCAGTAAAAATACCTTTGAATTTGCACCATTTACACCAAAATGTCTTGAAATGCGAGAAGAAAGTGCTTCTCGAATAACATGCACACTTTTTGTCTGTTGTATGCAGAACTTACCAAGATCATATAACAACCTATCATGAACATGAAAATTAAATTCTTCTACCTTAGTACCATGAGTTAGTGATTCATAAATATGTTTAAAATCAACATTTGTACTATATTGTTCTAAATAACTCTCAATTTTTAAAGAACTATTCTGAAACACTACTGAAGCATTCAAATATGGTATACAGAACATATCAGCTACTTTGTTTGTTACACCTTTCTTGTACTTAATTACTAAGTGAAATCGTCGAATAAATCCCATCCATATTTAATAGCGAGATTGTTGCAACTTAGTCTGTGACTAGAGGTACTGAAGCGACTGATGATCTGTGTGAATCATTTTTCCTTACCCATTAAGTAGTGTTTCCATTTCTTCACTTTCAACCAAAGAAAATAGTTCTTTATCATATGTCAGATAATTTGCAACTTCCTTAGAAAAAGTTTCTGAATGAAAACAAATAGGTTTCCCTTTTTGATGTAAGACTACACCCATTGCATAACCACTAACATTTGTTTCAATTTCGAATGATTGTTGAAGATCTGGTAAAGTTAAGATTAGTGTTGTGACAATTTTCTCCTTGAGTGAATCGAAAGATTTTTGTTGTTTGCCTCCCCACTGAAAGGAAACTTTAGATCCTATTAAAGCATATAATGGTGATGCAATAAAAGAAAACTGAGAAATGAATTTCCTCTAATATTGAACTACATCTAAGAAACTCCTAACTTTATTCACATTATATGGTCTTGGCCACTTAACAATCACATCGATTTTAGCTGGATCTATTTTCAAATGACCACCTCCAACTATGAAACCAAGATAAATCAATGAAGTTTTCCCAAACTCACATTTGGATAGTTTAAGGTACAATTTTTCCCTTTGCAATACTTCAAAGACCCGTTTAACGTGTCTAACATGCTCTTCCATACTGGAACTGAAAATCAGGATATCATCTAAGTAGATTATGACAAATTTATCAATGCATGGATGGAATACATTATTCATAATCTGCATGAAATTTGTTGAAACATTACACAAACCAAAAGGCATCACTAACCATTCAAGTAGTCTCTGCCTAGTTTTAAATGCATTTTTCCAGATGTCATTTTCTGCAATCTGAATTTGATGGTACCCACTACGCAAATCCAACTTAGTGGAATAGATAAAAGTTTTCAACTGGTCAAGTAAATTATCTATCTTGGGCATAGGATACCTGTTCTTGATTGTGATTTTTTTTAAGGCCCTAAGGTTGACACACGTTCTCCATGTCTCGTCTTTCTTAGGAACCAAAATTATGGGTGAACCACATGGAGATGAATCTGGTCGAATGAAACCTTTTTCTACCAGCTCTTAGATTAGTTTCTTTTTTTCTTCATTCTCTATAACTGACATGCGATACATTTCGACATTAGGAAGAGGGGCATCATACATCAATTGTATCTTATGTTGTATTTCCCATTTAAGAGGTAGTTGTGTTGGTTCTTTAAATAGACTTTGAAATGAATATACCACTTTAACCAAACTATATTTAAACTGAGATTGACAACCTAAAAAAGAATCATGTTGATCCTTATGTTGTTCTTTTACAACCATGAGTACATATATCTTACTTGAACTTATTAGTCTCTTCATCTCATTAGCAGTAACTAAATCCAAGTGTGTTTTGATTTTATTTTCCTTGACAATGTATTCAATTCCATATTTCTTAAGGTGATATTTATGCTCTTTCCTATGAAACACATCAAGATCATAGAGGTAACGACCTCCTAGCACTACTCCACATATTTCTAATGGAATAAAATCTAAATCCACTTCATCAATGTAATTAGTTGTGATGAAAAATTTTAAACGACACTGCTTTGTGACATTAATCTTAGTCTTTTCTTTAGCCAACATAATGGGTATGGTATTGGATGTTTCTGTGTCTCCAAACCCAATTTCTTAAATAATTCTTCAGCTACTAAATTTTCCTGTGATCCACTATCAAACAATGTATCTATTTTTGTGTGCTTAGAAGTTACCCTTATATGAAATAATTCAACTCTTTTATCCTCATCTAGATTATTTATGTTTGAAGAAGATGCAGAAGTACTAGAAATTGAACTAGTGTCAGAAATTTTACCTCTCAAAACAATTGCAGCTATCTTCCTTTCATCACCTGGGTCGGAGCCCAAATCTTGTTGGATTGTTGTATTAGCCTTCTTTTCACCTTTATTTTTCTGTAACTTCTTTGGTCTAATTTCTGGGTGAAGTTTCCAACATCTAGATTCATCATGTTTGATCCTCTGGCAGTGAGTATAGTTAGGTCTTTCACTTTCCTTCTGAGCTATCATTTTTTTCCTTCCCTTTGAACTTCTCTTCCTCTTGTTGTCTTTGGAATCCTTGATTTCCAACTGTTTGAATGCTTTCTGTGAAAAATTTAATGTTCTTCCACCTAATTTAATATGTATGGATTGAAAACACACTTCATCAAAGTCATTAGAATTAAATATCGATAATGTATGTTGTAAATATGAATGTAAATTGCCAATGTACTTCAATAAAGTTTCATGTGTATCCAATGGAATACCAAGCGCCAAATATTTCTTCCTGAACTCCAGAGTAAACTCCTGAACATTCTACCCTTTACCTTGCCTCAAATGTTGACAATCAATAATATCCTTCTGCATGCATCCCAAAAGATAGAATTGTTTTCTGAGAGCTTTTAAAAACTTAGACCATGAGGATATGACTTTACCTTTCTAATTTAAATCTACTTGAGTTTTACTTTCCCATGAGATTAAATTTGTTCCCCCCTTTCTAAGTGTAGCTAACTGAATTTTTTTTCTATCATCTGAAACGTTCTGAATTCTACAATACACTTCTAATTGTTTAATCCAGTTATCTAGATTTTGAGGATTCATTTCGCCATCATAAATAGGTAGTTCAAATTTTACTTCAAGTTTCAGAAGGGATGATTTATGAGGTTTCTTTTCTGTTTCAGAATCTGAACTAGATGAAGAAGAAGACGATGATGCTGATGAAGATGATGGAGGAGAAGGAGGTTTATCAACTTTTCCTTATCCCTTTTCCTTCTTCGATGCCTTTGAAGAAGAATTTTCATCTCTCACCTTTTTATTTTCATAGATTTCTCCCAACATCTGTTGCATGTTCAGAAACATTTGTTGAATTTTTTTCTTCGCCCATGACCTTCACTTTTGGAGTTTCACCTGCATCGGGTCCTCCCATTGTCGATCAGTGAGCGAATTTCTGCTTTCCAACTTCTAATTTTATCTCCTCAAGCATTCCTTCTCCACGTCGCAACCTGGACCTGTTTAAAATTCACAGGAGAAAATCCTACAACACAATATACTCTGATACCAAAATATATGATCTGAAATAGATCTAAAATAATACTGAAGTAGAACTAAATATTTTCCAACAGTGAATTGATTGTTAACTCGATCGTTTAGTGTGAAAGACTGAAGGAAAAAAATTGATTTTAGGACTTAAACCAAAAATTAAGAAGCATATTAAACATGAATTTTCAGCAAATAAAATAGATAGAAGACAAAAAACATTGATTACAGAGTTCTTCCCTTGTGGACTACGCCTCTGGGTCTGCTTTCAAGCTGGACATCTGTTTTATTAATAATTAATCCAAGGAAGTCCTTACGAAGAAGAAAACCAGACTGAACATGCTCGTAGGCACCTCTGGTCACTATTAATAGAAATCTCTATCTCCTATCTTTCCAATGCCTATCTCAGTTCCCAATTCCACCTCCGTACAACCAAGAAACACTAAAAAAAATTTCCTCTCTCTTACAGAATCTGAACAAGTCTTCCAAAACACCCTTCCCCTTCGTCATGAGAAAAGGTTAAGTTTATATAGTACATTTCAGGTCGAACTTGGCCCAAGAATGGAAAATTGGTTTAATGAAAATTAATGTGATTAGGTGTGAATAGCTCTTGGTCTAATAAAAATTACACACCTAACACTTTGTTACACGGTGAATAACTTTTAAACATAGTGCATAACAATTTAAAACCCAAAAATAAACCACAGGTTATAAATAACCCACTAATAGTCTGGCTAAATGGTGCGCTGAACTGTTTGACATGTGACAGGGCAGCGGACTAACCGTTAACTACCACCTGGTGGTCAGGCTCTAGCGGTTCTGCTGACAGTGGTCGACTTTCCACTAACTCCACATGTGACAGCTCCCCCACCTTCGACGGTTGCGGTCTCTGTCAAACTGTTCTCTGACTGTTCAAACAAAACCCCGCTCACATGTTTTTTTCCAAATGGTTAAGCTCTAACAAGGTTAGCTTCACACTTAACTGATATATGGTATATGGTTTTTTGTTACAAAGTCTGAAATTTAATTACATTTGCGCTATATGGTTTATAACATAGTTGTAACACTATTTCATAAGGTTTAGCGCTAGGTATAATTTTTAGCATAAGTTTGGACCATAGTTTGGACTTAGGAACATAGAATTACCACTTAGGCTTAGGTCTCCACCATAGGATTAAAAAATCATTACCACTTATGTTACACACCATGACCTTAGTTTAGGTTTCACTTAGCATAGGTTTACCACATATCACCACTTTCACCACATAATGACATAACCATGAACCACATCATTACACCATGACATTTAACCATGACTAAAAACACTATCATCCGAATAGCTGGATAAAATAAAGATTGAAATGGACTTCATTGTCGATATGATTTGATGTAAGATCCTCCTAGATCAAATGGAAAGGTCAAGGCATCCGAGATTTACACCATTGCAAGCAGTGGGAAATATCATGACCACATACAATTATTATTGGAAGAAGAGGATGACCAAGAATTGCATAGTCATTTCCCCTATTGGAATAATGAATTAGTATTTGGGTATGTTTAGTGCTCATCGGAGGGAGTTGTGGCACATTTATGTATATAATATCCACAAGCACCTGATGACATGTTGCAGAGTGTATTTGATTGGGCATGTGGTTATGGAGGAGAGGAGTGTAGCAGAATATGGTCCAACAAGGATTTTTTCTTACCAGAAACTCTGGCCTCCCTTTCCTCCATTACGATCAACAAATACTCGAAGAAGTTGAATCATAGGGCAGATTCCTTCTTTCCTAACTAGGAGTGTTTATTGTCAGAAACTTTGGCCTCCCATGCTGTTTCAACTTTGCATCTCTCACATCTGAAAGTGATCAAAGTAAGTGGGTTTCTCTGCAATTTGTGTTAATCACATCTCTACACACAAAAATCATCTAATATTTCATTTGATTTTGGCTTTGATTTGGGATGGGAATTTGGTCATTGAATTGTACACTACGATCGATGTCAGTATTATTTTTTTCCATAAACATTAATCCACATGATATATGGGACGTAAACAATAGCATTTTAATACAGGGTTAAGAAATTTCTTGTTTTCTCGTAACTCACTAGATTTTACTCTTTAATTTAGAATGTGCTTGAATTTGATTTTATTTTGGTCTTCCAATTCAAAAGTCTACACTTACGGTGTAATGTGTGAATGTTGTTTTGGATTTGGATTTTAATTGTTACGGTAATCATAATTCTATAAATTTATTGTAAGAATATTCTATTAATTGTAATAATAATTTGAGAAAGTTATTGTTTTGGATTTGGATTTTAATAGTGAATGTTGTTTTGGATTTGGAATTTAATCATTATTGTAATCATAATTCCATAAATTTATTGTAAGAATATTCTATTAATTTTAATAATAATTTGAGAAAGTTATTGCATAAATATTCTATTCATTATTATAGAGTAACCTTAGATGCTTGATTTTTTAGAAAGTGATAATCATTTACTATATATAATGATAGTTGCACCTTTTTCTAATTTTCATTATAAATGCCAATTAATCAAGAGATAATTACATCTAATAAAGAAATTTCTAAATTTAGTTATAAATTCCATTCAATCAAGATATAGTTACACCCAATATGGAAATGAAGATTCCAATCTTGTGATTTGACATTTATACTCTTCTTCCACATAGAGAATTGCACCCAATATGGAAATGGGATATTATTTGATATTTTGGAAAATGAAAATCGTTATTTTATTATCTATACCAATTGTTGCAACTTTTTTAAACTTCATTATAAATTCCAATAAATCAATTGATAGTTACACCCAATATGAAAATGATTGATAATTACACCCAATATGGAAATGAAGATTGCAATATGATTTTGCATGTCTACCCTTTCTTCCACATTGAATGTTTCACCCAATTCATCTTCCTACCAAGTATATAACTTGATTAGCAATTAAAGATCTACACTAATCATTGTTACCATGATATTTTAATAATATCTAATCTAAATGTTATATTATCCCTAAAATTTTGTTTAATATTTTTATTGATTTTGAAAAACAACAAATATTGTACCATAGTTTAGTTAGAAGCAATATAATGAATAGTCAAATATAATATGATTATGTACATCTTTTCAAAATATAATTATTTATAATTAAAAAAAAAAATATTTCAATTATATGAAAAGCAAGTTCATGTCAATAATCAAAGTGTTAACATCATTATAGTTAGATATATTCATTCTATTTATAACTAACAAAATCATGAACTAATTGCTAATATCATTATAATAAGATATATTCATGTTATTTATAACTAGCAATTGCACTAGATGTTATGTTACAATGGAAACATCAAGACATTTAAAAAATAAATGAAGATAAAAATTAGTAAAAAAAATGTTATTCAAAGCTAAAAGATAAAGATAAATCACTTACATTCTGCGAAATTGAGAGATTTAATAAATTAGTAAACAAAATGCCATTCAAAGCTAGAAAATAAAGAGAAATCACTTACATTATGCCAACTTGACAGAATTTATAAGTTTTCCAACATAGATTGACTCTTAATCTTTAAAGATGTTATTTTATGGTCTACAGTGAATATTGTTTTGGATTTTAATGGTTAGAACACTCTAATAATAATTCTACAAATTTATTGCAAGAATATTCTATTAATTGTAATAATAATTTTATAAATTTATTGCATAAATATTCTATTCATTATTATCGAGTAGTCTTAGATGTTTGATATTTTGGAAAGTGAAAATCATTTCTTATATTTAGTGATTGTTGTACCATTTTTCTGAATTTCTTTATAAATGCCAATCAATCTAGTTATACCTAATATGGAAATGAAGATTCCAATTTAATGATTTTACATTTATACCCTTCTTCCATCGAGAGACAATTACACCCGATATGGAAATGAAGATAATTTCACCCAAGATGGAAATAGGATATTGTTTGATATTTCGGAAAACGAAAATCATTGATTTTATTATATATAGATATTGTTGTACCTTTTTTGAATTTCATTATAAATGCTAATGAATCAATTGATAGTTACACTCGATATGGAAATGAAGATTCCAATATGATTTTGCATGTATACCCTTTCTTCCACATTGAGGGTTACACCCAATATATAAATGGAGATGTCATCATATGGTTTTATTTTTTTAAACCCTCTACCTCTAATTAAGATTAAAATTAACCATTTTCCTAAACAATTTCAAAATTTACCTACCTGGTAGCTAACTTATTAGCAATTAAATCTTGAGAATAATCATTTTTACCATGAGATTTTAATAATATCTAATCTAAATGTTATACTCTATCTCAATTTTTGTTTTATATTTTTATTGAGTTTGAAAAATAAAATGTATTGTACCATAGTTTAGTAGAAGAAATATAATGAATAGTCAAATATAATATAATATGATTACGTACATCTTGTAAAAATATAATTAAGTATAATTAAAACAAAACAAAAATTATATGAAAAACAAGTTTATGTGAATAATCATCAATAAACCAGCAATTGCACTAAAAGTTGCATAGGAAACATTTCTAGAAGAATCTTGACATATAAAAAATTATTGAAGATACAAATTAGTAAAGAAAATGGCATTCAAAGCTAGAACATAAATACAAATCACTTACATTATGTCAAAGTGAGAGATTCTATAAGATTTCCAACATAAATTGTATCGTAATCTGTAAAGAGGATCTTTTATGATGTACAGTGAATATTTTTTTGGATTTTAATGGTTAGAACACTCTAATCGTAATTCTATAAACTTATTCCAATATTATTCTATTAATTTTTACCATAATTTTATAAATTTATTACATAAATATTCTATTCATTACTATAGAGTAATATGAGATGTTTGAAATTTTGGAAAGGTAATATCATTCACTGTATATAGTGATTATTGTACATTTTTTCCTAGATTTTGTTATAAATTCCAGTCAATCAATAGATAGTTGTACACCCAATATGGAAATGAAGATTCCAATAATATGGTTTTGCATTTATACCCTTTACCACATAGAAAATCACACCAAATATGGAAATGGGATATTTTTTCATATTTTGGAAAAATAAAATCATTAATTTTATTATATATAGTGATCGTTGCACCATTTATGAATTTCAATATAAATGTCAACCAATCAAGAGACAATTACACCCAATATTTAAATGAAGGTTTCAATCATATAATTTTATATTTACACCCTTCTTCCACATAGATAATTGCACCCAAAATGAAAATGGGATATTGTTTGATATTTTAGAAAATAAAAATCATTAATTTTATTATATAAAGTGATTGTTGCACATTTTTCGAATTTTTTTATAAATTCCAATCAATGAATTGATAGTTACACCCAATATGGAAATGAAGATTCCAATATGATTTTGCATGTATACCCTTTCTTCCAAGTTTAACGGTGCACCCAATATGGAAATGGAGATGTCATCATATGGTTTTATTTTTTTAACCCCTCTACCTCTAATTAAGATTAACCTCAACCATTGTAACCACTTCCTAAAAAAAATCAACATCTAAAACTTGATTAACAATTAAATCTTGAGACTAATCATTTTCACCATGAGATTTTAATAATATCTAATCGAAATATTATACTATGTCTCAATTTTTCTTTAATTTTTTCATTGATTTTGAAAAATAACAAGTATTGTATCATAGTTTAGTTAGAAGAAATATGATGAATATTCAAATGTAATAATATTATGTACATCTTGTCAAAACATAATTACTTATAATTAAAGAAAAAAATATTTAAAATATAAGAAACTCAATTTCATGTGAATAATCATCAATCAAGTCTTCACATCATTATAATTACAATTGCAACATATGTTGCAAAAGAAATGCTGTAAGGAAATAGAATAGGAAAGAGTAGCATATAAGAAATAAGATGTTGCAGAGAAGGAGCCATCATGAAGGAATGATTGGAAAATTTTGCTTCCATGGAAGCACATCGTGGAGGTTTCAAAGATATTGATGATAAGAGTTATCAACCAGAAAGACACATTTCTTAAACTCTGAAGCCTCTTCTTGATTAAAAAAAATACTAAACTAATAAGATATAACAAACTTCTTGGCACAAAATGTCAGATTGCAACATGTCCAAATAAAACAACTGAAGTAAATACTATAATATGGTTTTCAATGCATTTATGTAATTAAAATAGAGCTAGGAACTTTTGAAGACTACTTCATTGAAAATTATAAACATATTCATGCATGTTGGCATCAACATAAAATTGAAATGATTAGCATATATTATTGTAGACATGGTTACAACTTTTCATGGATTAGGTGGTATGTATCAGCAAGAAAGGATATTAAATTGTGTTATAAGTAATGCAACTGTTACACGAACTATTCATAGTCCTTAATGATATACTCAAAATTATTTCACAATACTAATCAAGTGTCTAAAGAAGCCATCATCACTTCCAAAATCACATATTTAAACATACAGGTTATAAAAAATTAATTTGTTTCTATTTAAACATACAAGTTGTAAAAATTGAATTTGTTTCATAAAATTTAATAGAATCATGTGCTCAGATCTAAGATATAGTTCTTAAAATTTGAAGGCTATTCTTGAATGAAAACATACTAAACTCATAAGATATCTAGCTGAAGAGAATATATGTGTGTGTGTGTGTATTATAATTTAATTTAAAAATAAAAAATTAATTTATTTGAATACATTAAATAAATAAATTTTGATTTAACAAATAATTATATCAAGAAAAGGAAAGGACCATGTTATAGTGAAATCTTACTACAATATTGCTTCCTTGAACCTTACAAATCATGAGGCCTATGTTGAAATTAAGTTAAAAACCTTGTCTGATCATGTCAACATGAATGCCTCATGAATGAAGAAATAGATTGTGATTTTCTACCTTCAAAATCAAAGGTATTTTTGGTGTAGTTTCTCTGTATTTAATCTTTACCACTTCCTATTGAGTCACCTATGTATTAGTTTTTCATGATCTTTGAAAATATTCAAAAGATCAGGGATCTCCTTGGTGTCTACCATGTTCTTATTTTTTCAGTGTCGCTGCTATGAATTTGGTTTTTTTTTCTTTGTGAAGGTAGTAAAAAAGGTATGTAGAGGTGGCTTTCATCACTTCAAGAGAAGTAAAAATAAGGCTATTGAGAAAATAACTACAACACCGAGAGAGATTCGGTAGCACTTATGGAATTGGCGAACATGTCTTGTTCTTCAGTGTTGGCTACTCAACATAGATTTCTTGATATTGTGTAGAAGAAATGCATTTGTATTTATCTTATATTACATTAACAATGAAATTACCAAAATTAATGGTAGGCTTTCCATCACATTTGTAGAGAAAATTATAACACAGTGTCACACTTTTCTTATGAGAGCTAAATGCGCCTATATGCACGACGGATTTCATCACTTAAGAGCAGTAAAAACAAGTTTATTACGAAAAAACTCCAAAAACTCTGTAAAAAAAATTATAACACATTATCACACTTTTCTTATCAAAGCTAAATGCTCCTATATCAAACAACTATGTATTTCAACACTTCAGGGAAGTAAAAACAAGTTTATTGAGAAAAAAAAAAAACACATTTGTAGAAGAAATTATAACACATTATCACACTTTTCTTATCACAGCTAAATGCTCCTATATGTAACAACGATGTCTTTCATCAAAAGTAGAACAAACAATTTTATTGAGAAAACAACTCTAGCACTGAGAGAGATTTGGAAGCAACTGTTGAATTGGTGAACATGTCTTGCTCTATGGTGTTGGATATTGGGCATATATTTCTTGATATTGTATACAAGAATGTAAATTTTCATGTAGCTTATACTACATTAACCATGAAATTGTCAACATTTAGGGAACACTTGCCATCACATTTGTAGAGAAAATTACAATAGAGTATCACATTTTTCTTATCATATCTAAATGTTCCTATATGCAACAACTACTGCAAGCTAGAATAAAAATAGAAATAATAATCTTGTGTGGGACTTAAGATAGATTCATTTTCTGCACATCTAGAGTAAAGCTTAATAAAACAAAACTCGCCATACTTTGAATTTTTGAAATAAATATCTTAAAAATTAGAATATCTATTTAATACATTTTACTCAATTACACATTTAACAATATTCATTTAAAAAAATACAAATACAAATTACTATTTTAAATAAAACTATTCTAAATAAAAAAATTACAAAGAATAACATTAATTACCATGGCCCTCGTGTACATTCCTCTTATTACTTATGTTTGTAACTTATTCTTAATCACATAGTGTCAATTTATTAAAACTATAATCTACAAGTCTCACTTTTTATAGCTTTGGTGGAAGGATAGAGTATCTAAATTCCCTTACCCTTTAAGAAGCATCCTCAATTACTGTACCACCCACCTTGACATCCAATCTAGAAATCTTAGGTTATTCTAAATTGATCAAGAGTATAGAATTTTTAGGGTGGTGTTTTATGTGCACTAAAATTCCCATGAGGTCCATCACTATGTAAGCGATTCATTGCAACCTTGGATATATTCTATGAGTTGTTGTAATTTTTTTCTTGTGGCTACAACTTAGTTTTGTTTGTCACCTAGTTATCATGATTCAAAACTTTGGTATCATCTCAGATTCTTATAGCATTAGATATATTATGTGAGCTAATGTGATGTTTTGTTTGTCACAATGATTCAAAATTCAATTATTATACCACAAGATTGACTTTCTCATTATTTGTTTTTTTTATGAACCCTTTAGAAAAACCACATGAACATTTGATTTTACACTTTGATCTCCCCAACATGGGTGGGGGCTTAAGAAATTGGAGAGTAAATTGAGTAGTTATTGTTAGAAATTGTTGTATAAGATGGGAAATTTGGATGGTTTGTAGACAATATGGATGCCATACATATATCTATTTTGAATTTTTTAGTGTCACTGGCTACCATTTCAACTAATAATGTCAATACATCACTATGTGAATGATAACTTGTGACATATTAGAACAAGGAAAACTATTTATATTTGGATGTATGAAAATTTGGATGCATTATATTAAGTAAAATTTTAAAAGAATAATGGCTATAAACATTTAAAAAGAATTTTATTAAATAATTAGTTTAGATCTATACTATTTATGAGATGGATCAATTCTCTTTTCACTCTAAAATAGCTTTGCATATCAAGACATGTGATCTCTCTTGGCTCTTGATATTGATCTAGGCCATCTTAATCCTCCCTTTAAATAAACTACATTCCCCATGAATACCATGGGCCATTGACCCATGGGCTGTTTTTTATAGTTTATTATTATAGCGTTCATTACATTATGCCAATCTTTTTATTTAATTTACTTTTATTTTAATAACATCGTTTTGACTTAAAAGTCACCAAAACCTAAATATTTATCTTAATTCCCCCCTTTAAATAAACTACATTCCACATGAATACCATGGGTCAATACCATGTGCTATTTTTATAGTTTATTATTATTTTATTTCATTATTTTTATTTTTTATTGTATTTTGACCAACAATTATTTTCCTTTTTTATATTGTTTTTTATCCATTTATTTTAAATTAATTGGTTTGTGTTTTACCAGTTATAAATTTTACTTAAATCTAAAAAAAATTAATAACATCATTTAAACTAAAACTTGTGGATCTACTTGTTTAATCGCTTGATCCAATGGCTCAAACATGGACAATAATGGCGCTAGGGGAGTTGTTTTCAAATAAAATGCCTACAAGAATTAATTAGATATATTCATGCTATGTATAACTAGAAAACACACCATATGTTGCAAAGAAAATGTCTTAAGGCATAAATTTAAGAATAATCCTGGCATATAAAAAATCATTGAAGGTAAAAATTAGTAAACAAAATGGTTTTCAAAGCTAGAAGATAAAGAGAAATCACCTACATTATGCCAAAATTGAGATATTCTATAAGCTTTCCAACATAGATTTCATCTTAATATTTAAAGATGGTCTTGTATGGTGTACAGTGAATGTAGTTTTGAATTTTAATGGTTAGAACATTGTATTCATAATTCTATTAATTGTAATCATAATTTTATAAATTTATTGCATAAATATGCTATTCATTATTATAAAGTAATATGAGACATTTTATATTTTGGAAAGCGAAAATCATTTACTATATATAGTTAATGTTTCATCTTTTTCTCAATTTAATTATAAATTACAATCACACCCAATATGGAAATGAATATTCCAATTATATGATTTTAATTTTATATTCTTCTTCCACATAGGTAATTTCACCCAAGATGTAACAAACCCACGTGAAATGTTCATGCAATAAAAGCTAATAGAGGAAAAAATAAGACCACGGTTAAGGGACACTTGGTATAAGTTGAATGTTGGGAAATGTATCCTAGTGCACATCAGTGGATGTGTTTAAGGATAAGGGGAAATCATAAAAGGAAATGGCTAAGGCTTTCAAAAGGAAAAAAGTATTTTTTGCACATTTATTTATGAAAATTAATGAAAATAGGAGAAAAAGAAGGTCAAAGGTCTCATGTGAGGAGGAAATTTACGGAAAATAACGGAAAATGAAGAAAATAGAGGCCACATTTGTAAAAAGGATTCTGAGGATCAGTTGGTACCTTTTGGAAGTTTAGTTTTGAATCATTCTCTCTCACACTCTTGGACACTTAGAGTTATCTTAGAGAATTTCAACATTGTACTAAGAAGGAAAAGTAAGAAAAGGAAGGACAAGGAAAGGAAACGAAATAAAATACAAACCATGGAAGATCAGGATCAAGAAACTTCAACAGGAATACTTGCAGGTAACATATTGCATGTATGATTTTCTAGCTATTTTTTACATGCATGGTGTTGGTATTGGTCCTTTTGTTATCGGCGACATCGTTTTTCCAAGTTTTGACAGTGGTTTTCAACATTTCCTTACCTTTTTCTTGATATCCGTGGTGTAATGATATTATTCTCAGTTTTAATCTTTGCAATTGTGGGATGGTTTCAGAATCTGAGGCAGTGGTGGTCTTAGGTTCATTCCCAATGGCCCAGGAATCCCTTGACCAGTTTTGGCGAGACACACGGTAAATCCAGAGGGTGGTATCTCGGCAGGGGCCTATAAATCCGGGGTGGATTCGGTAAATCCTAGAGAAAAAGAGATAGAAGATTCCTTAAGGAGAGTGATGAGATCTGGAGGAATTCCAAGCTTGGTTCAATTTTTTTATCTCAGTGCCAGTTTAGGTGAGATCATGATATGGTGAAGGTGCAGGTGGTTTAACCTTTGGATAACCTTGGTTGTTTTCGGACTGGTTTAACCAAAAGATCCCACATTCATCCTTGGAATATGGCACGAGGGTGACTGGCTGAAATAAATATTCGATTCAGCCATGTGTATGGCTGAGTGGTACGTGGAAGTCCTGAACCTCGTTGGCTCTTTCCTATGTTTAATGAAAGATAATTTATATTGGTTTTGTACTTGTATTTATGTGGCTTTAATGGTCATTATACTATGGTTATTTTATGGTTATATTTAGGTTATAAGCATGGTTATGTGACTGGTTCTAGTCATGGCTTATTTCACATTTTACTTGTAACTGAAATAATAATGGATGCAAGACATAATTGATATTATTACAACTAACGGGAGAGTGTGGTGATCCTTCTTGATAAGATTCATATGAATTTTTAGTCCCTTATGCTCAGTCTTGTATTCATGACTTGTATATTTCATTTTTCCCAAGTGTTTGACATAATGTCAGTCCCATTTGGGGATGGTCAAGCATATTCCTATTGTCAATTTTTGTTTTAAAAGAATTTTCCTTGTGTAATTTATGAATTGTAAAATTTACAGGTATTTTTGGGCATAGCTCTAGCACTAACCCTGGAAATAACCTTAAAATATGCAGTCATTGGCACAACATTGAGTGAAAAAATCCACAGTCGCACTGATGTAGGCTTATACATGCGGCAAGTAGGTTCTAGTCACGTAGATGCCTTGTTAAGGGAGCGACTTGGGGTAAAAATCAGGGAAAAGTCAGGTTGGCTCAAGGTATGGACACCTTGACGGGTTGGGTTACTCTTGGAGGGTCTTGTGGTACCCGAATGAAGTCGATAAGGTTTTTTTTCAACTCCATTTCCTTAAGGTCTCCTAGGAGGTTGAGTCAGGTCATAACTTCCCCTCATCTCATGCTTACCCCAAGTAAGCCTGTGAAAGTGGGTAGATGTGAGGGGAGGTGTACATTATAGGTACTATCAAAGTGTGGTTGTGATTTCTTTGGGAAATTATGATGTTTTCAAGATTATTGTCGTCATGCATGGGGTTTGGGTATACTATTGGTATGGCCATGCATGATGTCATATGTTGATATATTGATTATCTATATATGTTTATGAGTATACATGTACATGCTAATGCGAAGTGATATTGCAGATGAGATAAGCCTCCCGTGAAAAACAATAAGGTATGGATTTTATTCTGGTATCTATTTCTTATTCTAACATAAGATACTTGTAGGAAGAAGAGAATCAAGGATGCCGAGAAAAATGGTAGAATATAGTTCCCGTGATTTGCCCTACATATCAGTTAGGAAGCAAGGAGATGAGTACTCTCTTGGTGTAGCAGATACATTAAGGATCTTTAGGGAAGAGATTAGAAGTTGTAAGGTAGATAATGACAGGTTGGCTGAGGCTCAGGAAATACTTGCAAGGGCTTAGGAAAAGCAGATAGAGCTTAATGAAATGATTCTTTAGAGCTTGTTATAGTTGCAGAAATGGGGACATATGAGGATTAGTCAAAAGCAGGAAGAAAATACTAATGGAATCTATGGTAGCGGGTCTTGGTACAGAAACATGTTGGATAGAAGGGAAATAGTTAGAGGTGGCATACCATTGGACACACCTGACAGGAGGACTGGTATGTATGGGCATCATTCTAGTTTCTCTTCCATGAGACATCATCATAGGCATCACCGTCATCATCCTTATAGAAGGGGTGACTAATTTCCTGATGAATTCAAGAAAGTCAAGCCACCTAAATTTTATTGAAAGATGAATAATTCATATGATGTAGAGGCGTGGTTTCTTGGGATGAAGAATTTCTTTAGATTGCATAGTTATACAGAGAAAATGAAATCCAAGATAACCACTTTCATTCTTAAAGGGAAAGTAGACATTTGGTGGGAGGATGTGAAGAATGTTAAAGTTATTTGAGAGGATGATTTGATTTGGGATGAGTTTGAGAGGCTCTTAAAGAAGAAGTACCTGTCAGAGAGGTAACATGATGCGAGATATAAGGAGTTTTATGAGTTGCAATGGGTTCCATGATAGATCATGAGTATACTAGCAGGTCCTTGGAGCTGTTGAGATATGTGCCTTACCTCAAGGAGGAGAAGTCCCAGGTTGAGAGATTCATCAGTGGGATACTAGTAGCATACAGAGACCATATTGATTTCGATGAGCCTAAATCACTAGAAGAGTCTATTTGAAATTTGAAGCATTGTTATGAGCAGTGAAGGCGTAAAATTTTTCCTAAGCATGATTTGAAAGGAAATGAGAAAGCTTAAGGAAGATGGCCACCAAAGCAGGGTAGAACTCAAGATGCAGGTGAGAAATAAAGTGTGGTTCCTTACAAGAATTTCAATATAGTTGAGAAGGGACATGGATCACATCTTGGAGAGCAGCAGACTAGAGGTGATGGTAGAACATCGTTGCAGTGTTGGATTATGGAAAGGATCATTGCAAGAGGTATTTTCCACAGTATCAGGGTGGTATACCTCGTGTATATATATATATATATATATATATATATATATATATATATATATATATATAGAGAGAGAGAGAGAGAGAGAGAGAGAGAGAGAGAGAGGCACAAATAGCTGGGGATGTGGTCATAAATTCCTCATATTTATGTAGCTGTGGACAACAGGCAGGTGAATCACCAGGAATCTATCATAGATGGACAGCAAGATTTGCGATCAATTTATTTGTATTTTGATTCATCCTGGATCTAATTATAGTTATGTTAATCCTAACTTGGTGGATAAGAGTGTCTTGGGAAAAGAATTGCGTGAAGAATATGGGTTGGTTCAGTTGGCTACAGGTATGAAGAAGAGAGTTCACCATTCGGTAAGAGCTTATGCATTTGAGTTAACATTATGAATACAACAACACATTTGAATGTACTACCACTGGGATCGTATAGCATGATTTTGGGTATGGATTTCCTTTACCTTCACAGGACCAAAGTAGAATGTTATGACAAGGCCATTGAGTGCCTACATGATAACAGAGAAAAGATAATTTTATAGGGAGATAAGAATCCTACATTAGTGAGGATGAACACCACTATGGAGGCTAAGCACAGTTGCAGAAAATGTTGAATTATTTTTGGAGTGCATGTTTCCATTGACAAGGGTAAGGATGTTGAGGATGCAAAAATATTCCAAAGGTAACCTGTATTGCAGTAGTTTCAGGATGTGTTTACAAAAAATATTCTTGAGCTACGTCCTCACAGGGAAGTGGACTTTTCTATTGAGTTGGTACTAGGGGTAGCACCAACATCAAAGGAACCTTACAGGATGAGTACGCCAAATTCATTTGAGTTGAAGTTGTAGCTAAAGGAAATTATTGACAAGGGGTACATTAGAACGAGTGTATCACCTTGGGGTCCACCACTATTGTTCGTGAAGAATAAGAATGGCACTCTTAGGTTGTGCATTGATTACAAGCATTTGAAAAAAGTGACGATCATGAACAGGTATTCATTGCGGTGGGTTGATAAATTTTTTGATCAGTTTAAGAGAGCAACAATCTTATCTAAGATCAACTTGATATCAGGATATCATCAGGTACACATTAAAGAAGAGGACATCTACAAGACTGCCTTCAGGACCATGAATCAGAATTGAGAGTTTTTTGTAGTTCCATTCAGCTTGACTAATTCCCAATCTACATTTATGTGTTTTATGAATAGTGTGTTGCATCCTTATTTGGAAAAGTTTGTTATTGTATTCATTGATGACATCTTGGTATTTTCTAAGAATGAGGAAGAGCATGCCAAGCATTTAGCAGCAATTTTGAGCTTTCTAAGAGAGCATCCATTATATGCTAATCTTAACAAGTGCAGTTTCTTCCAGACAGAGGTACACTAATTGGGACATGTTGTTTCCATGGAAGGCATAGCAATGGATCTATAAAATATAAGAGCCATCATGGAGTGCATAGCTCCTAAGAATGTGGAGGAAGTTATATCATTTATGACATTATAAAGTTACTACATGAGGTTCATTAGGAACTTCTCACACATTGCATATCATATTACATCTTTGCAGAGGAAAGGTAAGAAGTTTTAATATACAGAAGAATGTCCTACTAGTTTTGAGAATTTGAAGGATTTGTTGACCAATGCTCCACTTCTTAAGATTGCAAACCTAGATAAATAATTCATGGTCTGTACAGATGCTTATAAAATAGGACTTGGTGTAGTTATTATGCAGGAGGGATAGGTGGTATGCTATGAGTCTAGGAAATTGAATGAGCATGAAAAAAATTACACGACTCATGATCTTGAGTTGGAAGATATTATTCACATGTTTAAAATGTGGATGAATTATCTTATTTGAAGGAGATTTGTATTGTTGAGTGAACACATTCGATTGAGATATTGGTTTTACCAGCCAAATCTTAATGTTAAGAAAGATAGAGGGTTTTCCACCCTTAGTGAGTTTGACTTTGAGATTAGATACATCAAGGGAAAGGAGAACATGGTTGCAGATGCTCTCACCAAGAACATACAAGTGAACTATATAAAAACTATGAGTTTCAATGGGACAGACTTACAAGGTTGGATCCTACAGGAAGGACAAAAGGATAACACGTATGTGAAGCTGAGGCATAGGTTACAACAAAGTAACAGTAGAGTTGTAGGTATAGGTCATCGAGATGAATACTATTATCTCACAACATATGATTTTATGAGATTTAGGGACATGATCTATGTGTCAGATGACAATGAAATAAAGAATCTTATCTTGAGGGTGTTTCATGTCAATAAATAATCAGGTCACCCAAGATATTAGAAGACATTGATGACGGTGAAGAAGTTTTATTATTATTCGAATGTGAAGAAGGATGTGGGAGAATTCATGGCTATATGTTTGGATTTTCAGTAGTTGAAGGTCGAATATAAGCATTCATGTGGTCTAATACAGCTTATTATGATTTCAGAATGGAAATTGGACGTCATTTCCATGGATTTTACTGCAGACCTTCTGAGGACAACGAGGCAACATGATTCTATCATGGTTGTGGTCGATAGGTTGAGCAAGGTGGCTCACCTCATTCTAGTGAAGAATACATAATTAGCTAGTGAGGTGGAACCTGTCTTCATCATGAATATTGTGAGATTACATGGTGCTTTGAAGAAGATTGTGTCGGAAAATAATTCTAATTTCACTTCCATGTTTTGGAAGGAGGTGTTTGCAGGTTTGAGGACATAGTTGGCCTTCAATATAGCTTATCACCTAGATACACAAGAAAAAAAAGAAAGGGTCAACAGGTTCCTGGAGGACATGCTGAGGATGTATGTCAAGCATAAATAGAGTAAATGGGAAGAGTACCTTCCATTGGTTCAGTTTTCATACAACAATGATTATCAAGAGTCACTAAGGATGAGTTTTTTTGAGGTGTTGTATGGGCAGAGTTGTAATACTCCCATTAGCTAGAGTGATCCAGTGAACAAGTTACTTATTGGACAATATATGTGGGTAGATATGGAATAGGAGATGAAGGTTATAAAGAAGAATCTAAAGGTAGCACATAACAGGCAAAACAGTTATGCAAAGCAGCATAGGGAATTTAACGGGTTTCATGTTGGGGAGCATGTGTATATGTACATTAAGCCGAAGAAGATCTCCTTAATGATTGGATCATGTTCCAAGTTGGAACCATAGTATTTAGAGCCTTTTGATATCCTTGAGAGAATTGGAAAGGTGGCCTATTGACTTGCACTACCTCCAAGACTGAAAGTCCATGATGTTTTTCATGTTTCATTAATTAAAAGGTATATAAAAGATGTTAATCATGTTATTCATTGGTCTGTATTGCAGGTGAAGTGAGAGGAGAATTCCAGCCAGAACCTCAGTGCATATTGTAGCAGAAACAACTCATTCTCAGGAAAAAAGCCATCGAACAAGTTAAAGTGCAGTGGAAGCACTCTGGTCCCGAAGAATCTATAGGGGAGATGGCGGATCAGATTTGGGCTATGTATCATTCATTGTTTTCTAGTTGAGGAAAATAAGTTTTATTATTTGTACATATTTATGTAAGGTTTCTATTGTAAATACCAACATGATTTAATTTATAAAGCTCCAATAAGTGGTGTGTTTGTTATGTTGTCTTGTTTCCCTGATGGTTTTTTCTTTTGAGCAGGTTATTCATTGTACATACTGCATTGAGCTAAGTTATAATGCTCCATGGGAGGTATTGTTGCTTTTCAGTGGTTTTGTTGAGGTATAGGTGTGGTTTAACACCGATTATGGTGTTCCAATAAGGATGAGAGTCTTGTAATAGACCCAAGTTAAAATTTAATATAATAGAAGTTAATAAATGCTAAAATAAGACTAGATTTAAGGGACACTTATTCCAAGTTTAATTTTGGGAAAGATATCCTAGTGGAGATCACAAGATGTGTTTATGGCTAAGGGGAAATTTGCAAAGGAAATTGATAAGGCTTCGAAAAGGAAAAAGGTATTTTTTGCACATTTATTTATGAACATAAATGAAATTGGGAGCAAAGGAAGGGGAAAGGTCGCAGATTGCATGTGAAGAGAAAATAGAGGAAAAAAATGGGAAAAAAATAAAAACCAAATTAATAAAAGGGTTTATGAGGATCAGTTTGTACCTTTTGTCAGTTCAGTTTTGGAGATTCAATCTTGAACAATCACATAACTAAATGTTAAGTACCCAAGATATAAATATCAATGGGGTTGCAATTTTAACCCTAAAAAGAAATTATTAATGTTAACGTTGTTACTTTTTTTTCATTTAAAAATTTGTTTTAAACCCTGTTTTTCTATTAATAATATTATTTCCCCTGCACATATATACATATGCTATCCAATTTGGAAATATACCTTTTTTCTTTTACAAAAAAATACCAGCTGCGAATGTTTAACGTAGGCTTGAGCATTGTACACTTTGATTATCAGTTTAAGTATACAAATTTTGAACATCATCAATCACACATCAAAATTTGAATATGAGAGAACATCATAAAGTCATGGATGAATAACGGTTCATAAAATAAAAATCGTCAATTTGTTTTGCATGGTAGGTTTTATTTTAAACTTTCAAGTGGAAAGCTCGAAGACCTAGCAACCTCAAATCAAGTTCCACTGCACTATGACATGTATTTTTTGTGTGTATTTGATGTATTTTCCACGATTTTTATGGCCTACAAACTCGCAAGTGCCCTAGCACTGAAAATCCTCTTCCCGTTGAGACCCGTGGTCGAAGTTGAGCTCATAACTCAGAGGATCATACTACAATCTTGAGGGCTTGGAACTACATATGGTTTTTCCATCTGTCTTAAACTCGTGAACAAATTGTTTTCTATCATGTTATTTTTTTATGTTTTATTACTTGTTATTATTATTTTTTTCTGTTTTTTTCTTTTTTTGTGTGTTTTTTTTTCTTTTTTAAATGTTTCAATATCTGTTTTCTTCTGTATTTTTCAATTTTATTTATTTATTTATTATTTTGGTTTACTTATTATTATTTTTTTCTACAGTGTCTGCATCGATGCTTGACTAGCAACCCGATCCCATTATGCGCAATTTGATATTTTATTTTAAAATTTTCGTTATAATGAATCAAGTCTACCCACACAATGTGTCAATTTTATGGTTGGTCTTTAAGTTTTCATTATAATGGGTCAAGTTAACCTGCACTACTTGTCAGTTTAATGGTTGCTTTTTAATTTTTTGTTGCAATGTATCAAGTTGTCTAAGGCCAATATTTTAAAATTACTATACATTTAACATGTAAAACATAAATTGATCTTGGTATAGTAACTCTTTCATTCATGTGTTCATTTTTAAATTTTTTTTAGCCATAAAATTTTTCCATAATTTCATGCTTGAAATATTTTTAATTTTTCTTTAAGTCATAATCTTTGGTTTTAATTCCATGGTTGAAAATTTGTTAATATTTTGACGTTTTTCTAAGTCATGATATTTTGATTTTAATGCTATAGTTGAAAACAATTATAATTATTTTTTCTTTAGCACCATGACTGAAAATTGTTGGAATTTTAAGGTTTTTCAAAGACGTGTGTTATAGCTGCTACAACACCCTTCAAAATTTCACATCAGTATGAAATTTCAGAGCCCCAGTTGCTTTTAATGGTGTGCATGAGAATAGGTTCACCACCAAGCATCAACCCTAGGCCTAAAGGGTCCACCCCAGGCATGTTACCTCAGATCAAAAGCTAGTTTTGGATGATTGATTTTTTCTTCTAAGTGTGGTTGCAAAGTCGTATTTTTCACAAATTTTGATCATGCACAACTTAGAAACCTAACGACCTATCCCGGTTGCAAGGTTTCTAAGTCGCATTCTCTTTAAACTTAAAGGTCACTAGGTCTCAAGGTCACTAGGTCGTGAATCCATTCAGTAGCTAACTTTTGCAACTATGCGACTTAGCGACCCAACGACCCCCCAAGTCGTCAGGTCGTAAGGTCGTAAAGTCGTAAATATACACAAAAAAACCATAAATGTGACCATGCAACCACAATTAAGGCTTTCACACGTGACCTCTTTATATATATCAGGTTTGTGTCGGTCGCATTCGACCTGGGTGACGAAGCTTACAAGGTGTTTGATAGATGAATCAGAGAGTGTTTTTCTTCCATGTAAGTCATCGAGGCCTCCTGCATTTTACTATTTCTTCTGACTACTTACCCTACCTAATCCTCACCCCTTAGCTATATTATTAAACACCTTAGGCTCCTATCAGTAGTGCCCCTCCTTAGACCATATTTCCTTCTAAAGCTCCTTTTTCTCCCCTACTCATCTAATCATGCCCAGACTAGCCCTGACCCTCCTGACTGCCCAATATCACCTTGTGCCTCTATTCCCAAACCTTTTGTGACCTCCTCAATCCTAATTTCCTCTTTTTCCTTTGTTTTTTATCTCCATGTTTCATGAAGGTCATGTCGGCCCGTTTCGCCCAGAAAATCCCTAATGCAACCTCGCGACTTTGTGACCTTGTGACCTCGTGACTTGGTCACCAGTTCGCCGAGTCGCAAAGCCGCCAAGTCGCAAAGGCTAATTATTCCACATAGATGTGAGTCAACGACCCTGCGACTAGGTCCCCAGGTCGCATCCCCTACACTCTAAGGCCTTTGCAACCACTACAGGTCGCAGCTGCGTAAAAATTCCTAGTGCTACCTATCCTGTTGGTCACTCGGCGTCCCAAACTGGCTAGGACAATAGTGGGTTTAGACTAGTCATTTTCTCTATCATATTGTCACCTCCATGTCGTCTGTCTTATCATGGGATTATTTTTTGAACATGCCAGGTGACGTTGCAGTTGAGCTTGATTGTGTATCTATCTCCCTAGCCTCAAGTGACATGGGGCCTCCAGTAGTCTGCAGATGGCACAAGATCCCAGAAATTGATCCACCAGAAGGTGATATTCCTCCAACGCTAACTCCCACTTATGGAGACATAGCTTGCATCCTTGGAAAGAATACTAAGAAGTCTTGGTATGACCTGTACCAATAATTCATGAAACAAGAATTCCTAGAGGACCTAGCAGACCACCAGGTATAATTACAGGTAAAAAGGTCCAAACTGCACTATGTTGCAGCTCACCCTCCAATCTTCCCGTTTGCAAAATTCATAGACTGGATTGTCCAAAGAACAAACTCAAAATATTGGGTGATAAGAGACTTCCCTAGAGTAGCCTTCGCTAACCTTTCCCTGGGGGGCGTCGAAGTATATTACTCGCTACCTATCAAAGAAGAAACCTTTAACACCTGATGGATAGTGACACATGACATTCCAGTGCATGACACCCTAAGGAGCTAGTGGGAAGACCCTGAGAATTTCAAGGGGAAGAAGGATCAGGAATTTAAGACCGAGGGTCTGAGAGGTGCTTATAGGCTCATTGCGGCCATGATGTGCCGAATGTATGGAAGGATGGATGCTACTACCTTCAACGAGGCATAGAGCCCTCTAATGCACGTAGTCACTACCTATGACACTTGCTTCAACTCAGCCCAATTATTAATCTCAGCTTTGAGGGCAAACATATTGGCAGCACAAGTGCCGGAGAAAATGTTGGCATTGGAATTATACATGGCCTCCTACCTATTAAATGCATTTTTCTCACGATGCCATTTTGATCAATGGTCGCATAACTGGGATCAAACGACCAGAGGCCCAATTCATAAGGATTTGAATACTTTCTAGGATTCTAGATATAAGCAGGATATCGATATGATCTCAGATAATTTCATCACCGTGGTATACCGTTTTCTCTTCGGGGAAGATCCACCTTTCATGTGTAGAATATCTATGGAGACTTTTATTAAGGTATCTCATTTGGTTCCCATCTGATAAGGCACCCTCATCAGGTTTTTGGGTCTTTCAAGTATCTCCATGCATTTCCCAAGTTCGTCACGGATAAGTTGTTGCTGCAAGAATTCTGCTACCAGATGAAGGGCGTTTTTTCTAAAACGCTGAGTAAAGGTAAGAAGAAATGATGGCCTACCCTCCCACTCACAATTGGTGCTTACACAATCAGATATTTCAAGGAAGTGGAGGTAGAAGCTGAATACATGAAGGGTTTTCATTTTGTAAGATTATATTTTTAGTCTTGTGACCTGGAAAGGATCGTTCTTGCACACTGCAAGTGAGCTAAGTTCAACTATACCTATCAAAACACAGAGACAACATTGGAGGATGAAGTAAGAAACTTTTATAATGCACTTAGGGAGGCAGCCCATGAAGAATAATTTGAATTAGATGGAAACAAAGGAGATAAGTCTCAAGATGATCTAACCCTGCCGAATAGAGCTACTGCCATGAAGCGAAAAATACTGATAGGAGGAGCTTCTACTTCTCAACCCAAGAAACCAAAAAATACCTCGAGCAATAAGTCTCCTGATAATCTGCAAGAATAAGGAGAGAAAGAAACCATGGAATAGCAAAATTCCAAGCAAAAAAAGAGGGAAGAAGAACTTAAGAAGACCCAAGATGCTTTGGCACAGGAACAAGTAGAAGAGAGTCAAAGGCAACTGGAGGAAGAACAATAAAAGAAACAATAGGATGAGGAAAAATTAAAAAAGAAGTAGAAAGAAGAACAAAAAAATAAGCAAGCAAAGGAAGCACACATGAAGAAGGTAGAAGAAGAGAACGAAAAATAAGAAGAAAAAAAGGAAAGGGAAGCAGAGAGAAAGATGAAATTGGAACAGGACAAGGAAGAAGAAGTCCAGAAGTGGCAGGGAGAGGCAGCCAATGAAGTGGAAGGATGTGAATCACAACCCTTACAAATCAGGAAACAAGCAGATTTGCCACCGATCGATATACTCCTAGTTATTCTCGTGACAAGAAGACACTTACCTTTCTATGAGTTGGGTCTCTCGTGAGAACGAGAGGACGATGTACTAGATTTGACAAGGTTATATTATGATCAATACAATCATAAGATCAGGTAGGAAAGGAGAAATATATTTCCCGAAACCTTGTCGAACCTCTGGCAGTTACGACTGAGAAGGACATAATATTAGACACCAAGAAAAATCCTATAATGATAGCAGCTGTCGGGACAAATTTCACAGCTTCTATGGAAGAGAACATCAGTAGAATGAGCAGGGAAATCCTACAACTACAAAATAGGCTTTGTATAGCTAAGCAGAGGTAAATTTTAGAGGAAGAAGAAAAGAAAGCCTTGGAAACCGAGAATCAAATGCTTCAGCTTATACTCACCCAAGTCAGTGGACCACAAGCTTCCATTCAAGGAGAACTAGACATCATGAGTAGGACCATGGTGCAAGTCTATGAAGAGATAATGAGGCTAAGGCAAACAGTTTCTCCCTTGGCAGGGGTCCAGGCAGAAATGAGAAAGAAGTTCGCCCAACGAAAGGAGGCCTCCATAGAACTTGACGACATATTGGAATGGTCTGGGAAGTACTCGCAAGCCCCTGCCACTATGCCAAAGAGGGATTGGATACACACCCAAAATGACAAGGTACAAATGCGGATGAAGTTGCAATCATGATATAAACTCGCAAAATATGTAGACAAGGTGATGACCGCATACGAGCATCTCATCAGCGTTATCGACTCAATGGAATAAGTACATCACATACCCTCCACGGGTACACTGACCCAAAAAAAGAGTCAAGAAGAGGTATTGCAAGACATATAGTCGTTTTTGGATCCGATCAGACATTCAGCTAGCTCCAAGGACCTCCCAATTACCAAGGAATACATTACTCAATACGTCATTGATCTGGTCAGGATCTACACAAATATGGATTCATTCTCTAATAAAATCAATTCAAAGAAGCGTATGTTGGTCCCATATGCTCTTGAATTCTTACACAGACTAGGGGAAGACATCCCTCAACTCACCCTGATAGTTGTTGAATATCAAGCCTGGAAGATGTATCTAAAGGAGCATCAGCATGTGGAAAATCTAGCCCTATCTATTACTAATTTTCTCCCTTGAAAATCAACTGGATGGCAAGGTTTGTATAGCCCAGGTAGAAAGTCGCAGATACAGCCAAGTCACAGGTCAAAGAAGCCTCCAGTTTGCAGGTTGTGACCCGACCTAGGTCACAACTCACGGGTGCTCCCAAGTCGCAGGTCATCCCAACAGTTAGGGAGATGAAGGGATGGGGGGTAACCCAAAAGTCATTTTTTCTCTATATGTACTCCCTCGGGAGAGATTGTAATGGGAATTTTTTTGGACTCCAGAGAGAGAGATAATTGTATAGGATTGAATGTATGTTCCAGGAATGAATAAAAAGGAGTTTTTTGGATCTCACTATTGGATTTGATGGAGGCTTTTGTGTATTGACGGCGTGAATATAGTCCTTTTGAATGGATGATAATTCCTTTAACTGATTGGTGTATATTTTTGTTTATGCATTGTTTATGTATTTGAGCTCCCTTTGATATGTGGATGATGTATGATGGTTTAATGTAGGGATATGTTAATGACCTAGTTTGTTGATATATACCTAAATATATTTTTCAATGTGCTTAGATGATTAAGAGGCACTTTATCATAGTGAACTATTTCTTGTATGCTCAAGTGGGTCTCTGCGCGAGTATGCACTTAATAAATTTCTTCTAACAATACCTCCCTTGAGTTCCACACTTTAAATTTCACTTTGCTATTTATGGTATTTCATTTTACAAGGTACCCATCGACCTCTGAATTTGTCTTGTTCTGTAGCCATACATTCCCATAGTTGTAAATCTCATCTCCATCTGAGAGAAGGCATATCTCTTACTAGCATGATGGAAATAGGGCCAACATACCAGATGGGATCCCTATCACAAACGGTGTAGAGTTTAGTTGGGATTTTATACCGGGGAGATCCCCTTACTATTGGCAAGTAACTTTTACTCGTCAATAATGTGATATTTTATATTTAATGTCATGCCCGAAAATTGTTGGCAGTTTAAGGCTTTTCAAAGTTGTGATATTTTATCTTTAATGTCATGCTTGAAAATTGTTTGCAATTTAAAGTTTTTCGGGGTCATAATGTTTTATCTTTAACATCATTATTAAAAAATGTTAAAATTTTACCATAAAAAGAAAAATACAGTATTCCAACGTAAACACTTTTCATTTTTTAGGTTGTCTTTTGCACAAAAAATATTGGTTTCTATTGTAATTTTTAAAAAATGTTGAAAATTTACCATGAAAAAAAAAAGGTGTTATTCCACCACCAACACTTTTCATTTTCAGGATATATATCGCACAAAAACAGTTGGTTTTTACTACCATTTTTTAAAAATGTTGAAAATTTACCCCGAAAAAAAAAAATTTTATGTCAGCATCGACACTTTTCATTATCAGCCTGCTTTTCCATGTTTTTTTGGTGTTTTTTTCCTATAGTTCACGCTTTTAGGTAATATTTCTCATTTGATCAGTAACTTTGTTATATAATTTTCTTTAGATGGTCTTCATTTAACACGTAGATTATATTTTTAAATCGAATCAACCCATCCTTTGTGAGGCAATATTCCTTTTTCTTTTCACACTTGGGTTGTGCATGCAGATATTCTTTTGATTTCTGATATTTTTCATCTTGCTTCCTAGTTGCTTCAATCCTTTCCTTGAGATCATTCCCATAAGAATTTGTGGTTGATATATGGAACAATTGCACCCTTTTTCTGAGTGCATCAACTACTCCATTCTCATTTCCCTTAATATAATTAATTTCTAAATAAAACTCACAGATCGTGGCCAACCATCTAGCTTGCTTAGCGTTTAGTTTAGGCTGATCAAAAAAATACTGTATTCCTCCATAATCAGTAATTAGAGTGAAGCTTCTGCTAAGGAGGTAGTTCCTCCACATCTTCAATGCATGGATAATGGAAGCCAGCTCTAAATCATAGGTTCCATAGTTCTTCTCATGCTTATTTAACTTTTGAGATTCATGAAAAACTATTTGGCCTTCCTGCATTAAAAATCCACCAAGTCCCTCTTTGCAAGCATCTATCCAAACCAAAAAATAATTTTCCAGGTCTATTGTTCTTAGCACTAGTGCATTGGTGAGCACTTTATTCAACTGATCGAATCTTGTAGCACATTCAACTATCCATTCAATCTTCTTCCCCTTATTTTGCAATATAGTGAATGGATAACTCATCTTGTAGAATATTTTGATGAATCTCATCTAGTAGCCTATCAGTACCATAAAAGATATAGTCTCGGTCACTTTATTCAGCATTGGACATTCTATGATGGCATTGATCTTCTCTAGGTCAAAAGCTACTCCCCCATTGAAAAAAATATGTCCCAAATAATGGATTTGTGATGAGAAGAGGTCATAATTACTATGCTTTGCATAAATTTTGTGTTCTATTAATAGTTTTAACAATGCAACTAAATGTTCCTCATGATCATCCTTGGTATTTGAATAGACCAATATGTTGTCCACAAAAACCACTACGAATTTTTCCATGTAAGGGCGCAACACATTATTCATTAAGAACATATAAATAATAGGTTCATTTGCAAGCCCAAAGGGAATTAGCACAAACTCATGATACCCATACTTGGTTCAAGATGTTATCTATGGATGTATTCAACTTTAATGTGCACTTGATGGTATCCATATCTTAAATTAATCTTGGAGAATATTGATGCTCCCCTTAGTTGATAAAATAAATCATCAATCTATGGCAGGGGGCATATGTTCTTAATGGTTACTTTATTTAACTATCTATAATCAACGCACAACCTAATTGTGCCAAACTTTTTTTTCACAAATAGGTTTGGAGCTTTCCATGGAGACATACTTTGCCTTATGTAGAACTTTTTCCACATTTCTTTGAGTTGTATATTTAGTTCAATTAGCTTTGAAGTGCTCATTATATGTGGAATTTTGGATGTTGGGGCTTCCCCTGACATTAATTCAATGGAAAATCCCACTTCCCTATTAGGAGGAAACCCTGGAATTTCTTCAAGAAATACATCTTGGAATTGGTTTAAAATGGGATGCTTCATTAGAACGTCCTGTCAATCACCTTCAACACTGATATTAGCTTCAGTGGTGATGTTAATTTGAACAATAGATAGGATTTTGTTGTTCCTGTGACTACTTTTGGCTTGCATGTCTTTCATTAATGTCATGGACATGGGTTTTAAATTCCCTTGCAATATTTTTTTATCCCTGGACCCATCTAACCATTCTATAGATTTCGAAAAGAAAACTACCTTGTTGTGAAGCATATACAATGAGTCCATTCCTAGTATTGTGTTGTATGCTACTAGTGGTAATACATTCAAATTGGTAATAACCAACATGTCATTCAACTCTAATGGGCACACTATCAACTAATGATCCACTATTTTCTTTTCTCCTGTGGTGAGTTGGACCTCCCAAGACTCTTCATGCGATTTCTTGGAAAATTAGCATTTCTTCACAATTTATGGGCTAAGATAGGTATAGTTAGATCTTAGATCAATTAAAATAGAGATATTTTTGTCACAAACCTTACCTTACATCTCAATTATTCATGCCTTTTATCTATTTTCCAACGTTGAGTAGACCCTCGGTATGATCTAGACCACTTATTGGACTATTTCGGCCTCCTGGATGTTGTGTAACTTTGACCTATCATTTCTATGTTGTGGGTAATCATTCCTTAGGTGATTTCCCATGCAATTCAAGAATGTATGTGGTCCTCTACCAAAATAATTTATCTCTTCTCTTGTGGGTTGGTTAACTCGGTCTCTGTTCTCAGGTTTTAAATTTCTCCTGTGGTAGGTTCTAATTTTCTAGGGTTGGTTCTCATTTTCTAGAGTCATGCCTTACCTTTTGTCTATAGCTCATGGCCTCCACCCTTATCCTCTTTTCATTTATATATTATACCATTTCTTGCATTCCACTCGCTCTTGGATTCTAGTCTATGTTTTGAATGTTCATAATAGTTCTTGAATTTTTGAATTGCATCTTCCAATATTCATGCCTCATACAATTTAATTTTTTCTGTAAAGGACTGCGGCAACCCATTAATAAATCTATGAACCTTTTCCTTTTCCTCCTTAAGGTAAGACACATACTATAATAGCTCTAGGAATTTAGTAATATAACCCTCATCAGACATCTATCTCATTATAAGTTCATAGAACTCGTTAGCTTTGTTATGATAGATATCCTCTAAAATATCCCTCAAATTAACCTCAAGATAATTCTTATTCTTTTATTATTTTCCATTCTTTAAATATTCCCACCATATGCCATCTTTTCCTTTCAGTTTGAGGGTAGCCACGTTTACTTTAATATTCTCAAATTATTCATGAACCCTTGAAGAATTTTTCATCTCAAGTAGCCATGCTTCAACATCTTCTGCTTTCTTTACTTCACCGCCACATATAGGAGGTTTGGATTTCTTAAATTCTTTTGGTACATACTCTCCTTTTCCCTTTTCATAATTACGGTGATGATGATGGTGTCTATGATTGTCACTAGGTCATTTTCTCTAGTAGTTTGACCTCTTTTCAGGGGTATCCAATTGAATACCTCCTCTTAGAGTGTCCTCGCTTGAATACTTATACCTTTTATTGGATCTTCTCTCATCTTCTCCATTACAATTTTCTTCATGTTTTGTGGAACTCTACCTTCCTCTATGAATAGCTCCACACTCATGCTACTTTTGCCTCTGTAAGTATAAAAGGCTATGCAATATGACTACATTGACTTCTACTTATCTATCTTGTTCTTTGACAAGCCTTTTACTGTCAGCCTTGGAACTTCTGATTTATGCCCTTAAAGTTGTTAGGGTATCCAATAAATCAGGAGAATTTTCCTCTCTTCCTTATTCAATATTTTTTTCTTCTTTCTCATGAGGCGAGGGGTTAGAACTATATGCTACCATCTTATTTTTTATTCCTTGGCCCATTGGTTCTATGTTGTATCGTCCCTTTATACTTTGGCAGTCATTGAAGCTCATCTCTGCTAGTCAACATGTCTATTATGTGTTTTCATAAACACACACAACTATGAGATTCTAACAAAACTCATATACACAATAATGATTATAAGCTTGGCCTGCTAATGGAAATTTGTTGATGTATAGTTAGTTTTAAATTGCATTAATTAGTGCAATAGTATTAATAAAATAAAATACATCATTAGTTACATGCTACATGCATACAAGGATACCCCATACTATACCCCATATTTTACACACAATCAATCCATAACAATAATCAAGGTTCTAACACTTATCACGAGGCTTTAATGTTTCAATGAATTTTTAAAGTCTAGTGTTGAACCTTCACTTGGTTACTTCTGAAATGGAGCCTGTCGAGTCTAATTCTTGAACCTATAGGATTTGATACCACCCTATAATGTACCCCTGGCTATCTTTAGCCCTAACTAAGCATAGGAGGAGGTAGTTACTATACTGACCCAATCTCCATGATCCCATAATGGAAAAGGGTCTAAATTGTTTTGCCTTTTCTAACTTATTTAAGAGCTAAAATGGAGACCATTGTTGCATTTTTCTTGTTGATACCTTTCTAACGATGTAATTTTTAGCTTGATCTAACTTGCAGATCAAAATATATGGCCATTCGAAGATATATGACTTCCACCATTGCGATGTCATCAACGCTTTTCACATGGTCGCCAAGTGATGACCCATGTGACACCTTACATGGCTGCTCCACCATAGTGGCACCATATGTGGTTATGGATGCTCCTTTAGGTAGTCAGAGGTCACCTCACCTACCATTTTGAAGGTAGAGTTCTAACCCAAGGTCCCAACCTCGACCTGGCCGACTGGTATGAACCCTAAATTGGCCCGAATTTGACCTAGCCCAACTCTGAGTTGGCCTGACTACCATTCTTTTGTTAGGCCCTGACAAACTATTCCACACAATAGGGCTATAGGGCCCGACTATCCCATCCCATTACTAGCAGGTCCCACCTTCCTAGATTACAAGTAATCATTTGGTCAAGTTCAACTCATGGCAAGAATCAACCTTTTCAACTGGCCCTCTTGTCCCCCAAAATGGATAGGCCTACAATTAAATTCAATATTGTTTTTCAACCCTTTACTCTTATTTTAGTTTTTTGAATTTCCAGCTAATCTCACTAAGGCCGAACCCCCATGTTTTTCTGAGACTTGATTTTTTAAATCTCATGTATTCCTCCCCACACTCCATGACCATGGAAGCCATGGCTCGTTACACACAAGTGATTAGCAAGGATTGCTAAATCACACAATTAATTTTTTTCCCCAATTCACTAGATCAATAGAGACCTTGGGTTGCCTACTTTCCCATTAATATAAACAAAATTAGAACCTCAGTTCCCTTCATGAAATCATATGGAATTAACCTGTTTCCTTAATCACATCATAAATAGAGATTCATGTTTTTATCAGTCATACCCACAACATACATAAAGGGATATCCACAACACATGCCAACCACCAATTCCATCGAAGCTCATGAATACACTAAGAGATTCATGTATCCATATGAACTAATTTTTGATACTCATCCCCACATAGTTTATGCAGGAATTCAACCATTATTTTAGGCATACATGCAATAAATCTAGTATCCATTAACAAAAAAGAATTCAAATTCGTTAAAAGAACATAAGATTTTATCCAACGCGATGAACATGTACATTTCATCGAAACATTAGGAGCATAGTTAGATACTTATCCTCTATGGAAAAAATATTAAGAACTGAGAGTGGGACTTTGACTCTCCACCCAACCTTAGACACATTGTGTCCAAGCATTTATTGCAATATTCACCCTGAGCTAGATTCCAGAGCTAGGGAGGGAATGCAAAAAATGTAAACTCAATACTTCTGATTGAAATTGGGCCTCCAAAGGTAACTCACCTTTAACCACCAACTAGTCAAAATTTAACACAAGGAGCAGGAATTCACTTCCCTAAATTTGTCTCAATGAGCCTTATTTTCTAAATGATATATATTTATAAATTAACCAACCTCAAATCTAAGGTTATTTATGGCATACAACCTTGTTTTTTAATAGTAACATAAGAGTTTTATTAACTTTTTGGGAAGTTTCATCAATAGACAAGTTACCATGTGAGTGTGGAGATCAGCCTTCCAGATATTTCATCAATGAATGAAAGCACCAGTGCTCCAACCCCATGGCAGCACCAAGTGGTTCATTATCCTCAAAAGTACATGATTTCCTCCACATCCTAGCTAGTAGGTTCATTAATTTATGAATTTCCCAGTGGGTTCTTCAAACCTTGATAAGCCACTTACAGTGGTTTCATCAGCCTCAAGTCAATCCATTGCTCTATAAATAATCCATCAAACCACACATAGTTGGCTCATTATCTATGCTTCCAAAAATAAAAATCTCTCTATCAAAATGGACTTTTACAAGTGTAAGAAGAAAAAATCAATATAGAATGAATTTAGTAACAAAACACAAAACAAAATCGAGCTGAATAGTATTGTACAAAAAAAACTAAAGATGAACTAACTAGTCCCATCAACGATCTCCTAAATAATTATCTCCTTTTCTTCAAATTCTGATGTTTTCCCTTTCCTAGTGTGTATAGGTGTTGCCATCTTCTACCGTGAATAAAGGCACTTGCCTCTTCCGTTGTGTGTAGAGATATTTTTCATTAAATTCTCTTGTTGAACGCTATCACTCCAATTTCTAGTCATGTAGGCATAACCTCTTCATTTCCCCTATTACTATGCTAACAAAACCAAACTTCCATTTAATTCTCAATATTTATCTTGCATACTTTTCGAGGGAGATGGTATGGTTTTCCAACCATTCCATTTCCAATAAAATTTATCGTGCAACCATTTCGTTAAAGAACAAAATATGACATTAGTATTAACCTGGTCACCTCAAGAAAATCTCCTTTCCCAAGTCTGGAATGAATGTGCCAATTTCTTAGTCATTTTACTTTCAACAAAATAGAGATAATATTTACAAGAAGAGGGTAATTTTACAGGGTTGTCACAAGATTTACGTCTAACATTATAAGTTATATAATAATTTTGGATTTTACTTACCTTTTTTTGCATAATTATTTAGATATGTTGTAGCCTCAATATTCATAAACATATAAAGTAACAAGAGTATTAAATTGCAATGAAGAGATTATTCTTATCCCAATGTGAAAGGCCATTGCTTTACAAAAAATTTCAAGTATATAATAAGGTTTCCACTCTACAATTATCCTTTTCTCAATGTTAGTATTCTAGCGGAGCTTGTGATGAAGGTTGATTCAAATATATTTGTATGAATTCACTAACTCTAGGTTGGTAATTTCATAAATGAAATTAGCATATGTGATATTTTTGGATTTACTTAACAAAACAAATATTTTATCAATTTTAAGAGTCATAACCCTACTAGAGAAAAAAAAAAACCTTGATAATATTTAGTTTTTTGTTGAGAGCACTATCCCTCATCACCATAAGAGAAATGTCATCATAAAAAATAAGAAGGGTGATGATTATCTAGCTATATATGTGTTGACACATCCTAATTCCTCTACGAAATCATCCAACTTTTCGATGCAAATGCCAACAAGAGCATTGGATAAAGGAAAAAATTTCATAACTCTTATATTATAGATAATGTATTCTAACCAACCCTTAATATTCCTTAACTTGGAAATAATGTTATTTTCTAGTCGCATCAGAAAAAATCTCAGCTCAAAGGGAGCTACTAGCTCTTCCAATCGACTCTAGAGGTTAATTCTAGGAACTACTCCAAATGTTGTTTTAATATCGATAAATAAATATAGGAGACTGTTTTTATTATTATTACAATACTCGCAATGATCATAGGTGTAAAATGGTGATACAAAGTTTAATGATAATTCTTAATCCAACAGGGCTTTAGCTATTTTTTTCATGATTTCCTATTCATACTACGATCTTATTTACTATAATAATTCCATATAACTTTTTTAGAAGAAAGATAATGATAATGGACATATAACTAAAGGGATTTTTCTAATCGTCACTTTTAAAAATTGAGACACTAATTAAATTGAAGAGTTTATTGAGATAAGGGATGGGGATAAGCCCTTCAATTTGTAGCATTTCTACTTGTTATCCTTTGATGTCCTCATATTTCAGTTTTGTGAGCCACTTAAACAAAAAAATATTTCTTCTAAACATTAGACTTCTTTCCTTATGAAAAAGGTTTTATTTTTGTCCACATCATTATAGGATTAATAATATTTTCAAGCTAGGAATCTTGTTGGAAACCAAGACACTAATGAGAAGGGGGGAGGGGGGGTGAATCTGTATTGTTGGAAATTTAACAATTAACAACTTTCTTTTACTTTGTGTAAGAGTATTGAAACACCATTAAAAACTTCAGTAATTCATAAGCATAATAGGAATCGACTATCTCAATGGAACACACACATAATAAGTAAATTTTTAGAACTCTTGTTCAATTCATTCATAAGGAAAGCTAAAACCTTTTGTTACAATTATCTAGCTACAAACAATAGTAATCTACAACTTTGTGATTTATCAGCTACAACTGAATGGATCTACAACCCTAAAAATTTCCTAGCACCCACTAGAAGGAGCACCAACCCCTAATTTTGACACTCATTGATTCATCTTTCATCCATTTTCATACTAAAAATAATGAATGGCTTATATTCTTTCAAAAAAAATAGATTTCTCAATCACCAACACCTTCAACAATCTTTGATCACTTAAAAACACCAACAACTCGATCACACTAGATCTCACACTCCTTCTCTCTGTATCATTCAAAACAATTTTCTCAAGCCTGTTTATAAAGAAAATTTGGCTTGATATTTTTGTCTTCTTTTTCTTTTTATTGTTGGATGCATTCTTATTTGTTTCCTTTTTCCGGTTCATTTCGATTTTCTAACTATGTTCACCAAGTTATCAACCTTCAACAACCATCTTTTTCAGTTTATATAGATTTCTTTTATTGATTTTAGAAATTCTACCATTTTAACAGGTTTCAGTAGGGCTTTACTATTCTTATCTATAGCTAACTTAAGCTTAAATGCCACTTTTTTTGGCAAATTGATAATTCCACCACTTTTAGCCTTTAACAACTTTTCTTGGCTCATTTTCTTGCTTTCTACCATAGGAACAAGTCTCCGCGACCGATGGATTATCCTTTGGGCGATAAGTCCTTTTCAGCTCTCTGTGGGCCAAATATCTTTGTTAATGGCTCCATGTTGTTGGTCTCGTTTCAGTGCGAAACGACCAAGAGATAGTGCTAGCCACTCTAGGAGTTTCCATGGATCTTTCTAACCTCTTTTCCCCGTGTACTCTGATTTTTGTATGGCACCATGTGTGGGTGCTTAGCCCGTAGCTCTCTCTATCCCAAAGCTTTCATTTGTGTGCCCCTTTATTCACAAGTTGGGGTCATGCTTCTGAGTCAAAATGTCCCTTAGGGACCGCCTCGACACCTTTTTAATTGGATGCCATTGTCGTGCTATCTATCCTCCATGTCCCGTTACGCACTACCCAATGCTTTCACTGCGTGCATCATTAAGAAATCGCCAAGCTCTTCCTTATAAGATGAGCTGTCACATGGGGTCAACCATCGCAACCAAGATTCAATGAAAAATATCTTGAGGCTGAGTCAGCTCCTTGTCATCTTGACGCCAATTCGTCTCGCTAATTCTCTTGTATGCTGTGCCAAAAGCTTTTAGGCTCCTGCTAGTTGGATGACATCATGTTGATGTCACACCTACCACTTTTTGTCCTCTAATTGGTGACACATGTCACTCAAATATGCGGAATTCAAGTCCCCAAAATCAATAAAAATGGTTACCATATGTCCACTACCGATTGGACCACATCATGATGATTTCATTATATATGGTCTACAAGAGCCAATAAGATGCTGCCATATGTCCTTTTAGAGGAGAGAGAAATGGTTATTGAGTCTTGTTCTACGAAAAATTTCCTTTTTTATTAAAAAACCACTGAGTTCAAGCGATTCCCTTGACACCACTCTTGTGTGGCTTCTGCTTTTGGGGGAGACGTCCTGGGGTGAACTTTCTTTGGAATGCTATCACATCTCCCAACTCTTTTCCCTTTTTTCCTTCTATCGGGTCGACGCTCTACTGCACTGCAACTCTTGTTGAACCTTCAGGCTAGCTCTCAACAGGCTGAGTTGTCGAAGTGGGCTCCTTCGCTCAAATTCCATTTGACGGTGCTTTGCTGCTATGTCCCAACGCCTACCTCCTGGTCCTTTCCTTTTGTGGCCGAAAATTGTTATGCTAGGGTGATACCAGTGAGCTATCACTTCCAGGTGGCCTCCATTCTCTCTATTACATCCTGACAATTTAATTTTGTGTGCTTTATCAAATTTGTTGGGGTAACTTCATCGGGGTAATCCTGTCGGGTGGGTTCCACCTGTTTCGAATGAAATGTCTCCCCACTACTTTGTTGTCAACCACATCTACCCAGAGCTTTAGCTAGAGGCTCCACCAATATTTCGCTGAGTTTGAAAGCTAAGCCAACTTTCACTACATTTCAAAGGCTAACCCAAACATCTTTTAAGTATTCTACCTTTAACTAGGGATCATAGAACTTTGACTAGATCTATCTTTTACACCAGGCAGTTATTTTCAGACTTTCATGTACAACTGGAAATATCTTTCAGAGCTCTATCGATCTGAGAGTGTCTCATATACATCTAAGATGATCTCTAACTTTGAAACTAGTTCCAAAGCTCAACAAAATTCTGCTTCCATGTTGCTCCTTAAGTCTGATTCCTGAGACCTTTGAAACCTGTTCCACCTATTGACATCAATGAACACTTTTTTCCATCACCCTATTACCATCAATGGAAACATATTTCAACAAATTTTAGGTTTTCAAAAGAATCATATCATTTCAATTAATTTTGTGAGTTAGGATACACTAGAATTTATTGGGATCTAGCAAAGATAGGTGCAAAATATTCTATGTTTTCTAGTGATACAACACCTTCTCCTCTCTTTAATTAGGGGTTCAGTCATATGATTTTAGGGACATTTCATAAGCATCCTTTTTTCCTAAGACCTACATATAGGTGTGTTTAATGAGATAGAGGGGGTTGTCACAAAATTATGATTACGTTTTTCAATACTTCCCTTCAAAATAGGCTATTCAATTCATTGTGTAAATATTTTAAAAGATACCATCCTTATTTCTGAACTATCAAGCATTTTTTTGTTATCATTATCATAGTTTCTATCAAATACTAAGATGCAAACTTTTTCACCCCAAGATATTTGATCCTCTCCCCCCACACACACACACACATACATGCATGCCATGTGTCAACTCCATGTTGAGTATCAAAGGAATTCCACGTATCCTTCATTTTAAACATCATATCAATATGTATGTATATATTTATGTACCTAAATATAATATATATTCATCATGGAAGGAATTTCCCATCAATTTCACTTTGAGCAATGCACCAATAAAATATTTCGGAAATGCATTGATCATGGAAGGAATTGCACATAGATTTCATTTTGAGCAATGCACCAACAAGATATTTCAGCAATGCAATTAGTTTTGAGATTGTAAATTTTTACTGTTTAAATTTCCTTTTCAAATGGATCCCGTTTGGGAGTCAAATAGTGTAGACAACACAAGCACACAATTCCAACAAATCTTTACTCGATTTTAGACAAAATTTACAAAATATATATTTTTCAAAAAAATATACCCTTTTCAAAAATGTAGAATAGTTGGACCACCTAAAATATTTTAACAATAATAATATTTAAAAATATTAATTTCCTTATATAATATATCTAGTTGACATTAAAATATTTTATTCAACATGACTATTAAAATATTAAATTTTTAATATATATAATTGATATAAAAATAATTTAGTTTCCATGGTCATTGAATATTTTATTTATGGTCCATAAAATATTTTTATTTAATTTATTATTAATATATTTTTAAAGACATGTTTTAAAATACTTAACCTATATATATTGAAATATTTTATATATATATTGCATATTGATAATCTTTTATTGTTAATCAATTTTAAATAATATTTATCAAGGTCAAATTAATAATGGAATGAGTTATATATATTGTAATTGATTTTTTTTACTTTTAATTAAGTTTTAAATATTTTATATCTAAATATATTAAATTGATATAAAATTAATTTATTCAAAGTAAGAAATGATTATTTTTTTAATAACTAACAATAAAATAATTTATTTGATTTTTTTATTTTTTTTAAATAAATATATATGAAATTGATATTGAAATATATTAATTAATAAAGATATTCAAACATCTTATTACATTGAAATATTTTTAAAAATAAAAATAAAAATTTCTTGAAAATATAATATATTATTTTTAATTACATAAATCTCTATACAAAGTTGATATAAAATAAGGTTATTTAATATATAAATTAAAATATTTCATTTTTGATAAATAAATATATATATATATATATATATATATATATATATATATATATATATATCCACTTTATATTAGACATCTCATATATATATATATATAATCAGCATTTTGTTTTTATTTAATAATAATTTTTTTTTTTTTTTTTTTTAAAATATATCTCAATTCAATCAAAATTTAGCCTAGAAAGAAACCAAATAATTCTCTTTTACAATGATTGAGAAAAATTAAAATTAGGTTTAAAAGTTATGATGTAACATTTACTCTTTGGTGAAATATGAAATCTCACTTAGAACACCAATCAACTTATTTAATTTTTCCAACTTCGTTACTCCAATAAAGTGTAATAAAGTCTCCTAAGTAAGGATAGTGTCTTCTTTGTATTTCTTATAAAAAAAATATATATTTGATATATGAAAAGTAACATATTAAAAGCATATTGAGAGAATCTTTATTATAAAGCCTAATATAACTAAAATTTATCTTTATTCAAGAAGTTATGCTTCCAAATTTACCTGATCGACATATTTGTATGCTCCATTATTGAGTAAACTCCTATTTTTATTTTTATGACACTATATGTTTGTAATGGTAATTTTGTCCTTCTCTTCCTTCACACCAAAGTTTATCACATTAACACCCTGTAATTGTACTTTTGTGTTTCTCTTCTTTCACACCAAAGTTTATAACATTAAAAAATAGTTATGATTATGGTAAAACTATAAAATTGTTGGATTCCATTTTCAAAACAGCAAAAGGTAGAACGAATCAATGATTTATAAAGCTGTCATTATTAAAGAAAAAGACAACCCAAAAAAGGCCAACTGCCTGCGCAGTTTGAACAGTCAGAGTAGCAGTCAATGGAATAAGGAGAGCCGCCAGATTATTGAGACACAAACACAGCTGCCGCTATTACAAGTCGGCCGCATACCCTAGTCTGCGTCCATTGAGGCACAATCTCGACTCGTCATAGCCGAGGTGGACGTAAATAGATTTCTCTGAAGGCTTTGGAAGCAGGATGCAAAGTACTTAATACACAATGGCACAAGGATTGATGAGAACATTTTAAATAGAATTTGTGGATAAGGATTAAATCATAGTTACAAAGTTCGAATTCCAATACAATTTTATAAAAATTTGGATGAAAATATTTTAATTTGGAAAAAATTTTAATTTGGTAAAATTTGACTATATATATATATATATATATATATTACTTTGATATATTGTGCTTATTTTCTTCTTATTCATTTTCAAATTTAAATAGATTTTAATGTTAGGAATTTGGCTTCTGTGATCCATAAATTGTGTAAAAAATCTTTTGGTGAAAATCACATTCAAGCAAAAAAATTTCACGCCTTTCGAAGCAGCCAGTGTGATTCATCATCAAGACAAGATTTTAATAATTTTAATCAATATAAACAATTTTAAAACTACAATTTAGTAGCCAAAATCACAACCACAGTTATATATTATCTTCAAAATTTATGTTCTTTAAATCCCTCTAATTTTATGTAAAATCTTTTTATAATCAATATATATTTAAAACTTAAATATTCAAAACTCAAAACTACATATTTTATCTAATTTTTCTTTTCATATATATAAAATATTTAGAAATCAAAACTACATCCCTTTGTAATTAACACATATAAAAAACAACTTCGAAATTTATATTCCTGGCTCTCTCATCTTTTTAGCTTTTTAAACTATTAACAAAGCATTCAAAGTGGAAAATTTCTAGACTCGCAATTAAATTAGTTTCCATGTTGGCAATCAATTTCCATTTCAGGTGCTTATATCTTAAAAAACAATTTAATATTTTCTTTCTCGCTTCTCTCAGCTTTTTAGCATTTTAACTATTCAAAAAAAGCTGAAATATCAGTTTCATTTCACGTACTTGTTTATGACAAGAATTGAAAACTCAAAAGAAGTGGAGTAGGATTTCTCTTCTAAGTATTATGAATTAGTTAAATATGATTACATTAGAAACATAAGTAATAAATAACTGGACTGAAACTCAACTTAAATTGTACTAACTGAAACTTAACTGTGAAACTTAACTAGAACACTTGGATGGATGGTTTTGACACCAAGCAATTGGTTGGAATTATATTCTCCAGCGCTCCCCCTTAATTACAACCACATAAAAATTTAATTAAGATTCCTGCTGGTCTATGTCTCCTTACAATTTGAAAAAAATACTTAACTAGATTTAGTTTCCTTCTTCTCTTCTTCCATATCCTGTAGCCTCTAAATTGTTTCATCATTTTCTTCTTGTTATATTCTTGAGAACTTTGTTTCTTCATTTGCTGGTGTAGGTCTTCTATTGTTCCAAGTTGTCTAAGCATGTCTTTGACTTCTTTAAGAAATGAATTGTATGTAGGCTGCTGCCACATATTTTCTTCTGTAGTGCATTTTTCATCAGCAATCTATTGCAACATAAGATCAAAATAATATTTTATCTCTTCAAAACTCCAATAATTGAAAATTTCATTGACATGTTCTCCATGCATGTTGTCTTCAACATTGATATCTACAACTTCTATGTAGATCTCATCTAAACATAGTGTTGCAAGTCATGTTTCAAGAAACTTCAACTCCTCTTCATAATCAGTGTGTGTACCTGCACACTGGAAATCAATGTTAAAATTAAAAATATTTGCAGAACAACATTGGTTCTGGTTCTTCTCCTCTGCAATGAGAGCTTTTTATTCTTGTGCTTCCTTATATGCTTCTACATATTTCTATGTTTCTTCTTTCCCTTTGCATACTTCTTTCTTTGCATTTGTCTTTATCTCTATCTTTTCATCACTAAGTTGTGTTGTTGTAAACAGGTCGTCTTCCACTGACTGAAGTGGAATTATCTCACCAAATAGTATCATCTCTATATGATGGTTTTGTTGCATCATCTGCAACCAATCATCATTAGCAAAAAATTCTATATCAAAATTTACATCAGCAATATTAATCATTGGATTTACCATAGTATTTTTAATTTCATCAACAAGTTCAGTTGCTGGATTCACCAAGTCTTCATTAGCAAGTTGTGTTTTTGGATTCACCAAATCTTCATCAATAAGCTTTGTTGCTGGATTCATCAAATCATCATCAACAAGCTCTGTTGCTGGAATCTCAAAATCATCATCAACAAGCTCTATTGCTGGAATCACCATATCATCAGCAAGCTATGTTGTTGGAATCACCAAGTTGTCATCAGCAACCTATGTTGCTGGATTCACCAAATCTTCATAAGCAAGCTCTCTTTTTGGAATCGCCAAATCATCATCAACAAGCTCTGTTGTTGGAATCATCAAATTTTCATCAGCAAGATGTGTTGCTGGATTCATCAAATATTCAACCACTTGTGATTGTGCATAGTGGGGTTCACGAGCATCTTCGTGTTGCTTCTATGGTGCTTCTGCAATTTATTCGCAGACATCATCCACTTGTGGCTGAGAACAGTGGGATTCAATAAACTTTTCATCTTGTTGTAGATCTACTGCTATAGATCCACCTTTATCTTCAACTTCAATGCTCCCCCTTGCAGCAAAACACCTCTCAAGGGTATCAAAGGCCTCCTTGGTTTTCTTGGCATCTGAAATCAAGGGAAGAATGCTTTCATCCACATATTATTTTATGCACTTTAATGCAAAGGCATCATTTTTCCTCTTCACCTCCAGATCTAAAAAGATTTCAAACATCTCATGTTGTCGCTTTAGCCTCTTGGATTTTCCCATGACCTCGTTGCTTTGCTTCCATAAATAGACGAGTCTAGATATGTTGATCAAATACCTTCCTTCCAAAAAATTCCAAAAATTTTGTACGAAGACAATACTTTCACAAGGCTTTCACAATACCCCTTTTTAAATTACACATTCACTTCTTTTTTTAAAATCATGCCAAAATAAAACCTTTCTCTTTTTAAAAAACCTTTGAGAGTTTAAAGTTTTTTTTTTTTTTTTTTTTTTTTTTTTTTTTTATTATTATGAGCTTTCTTACCTTTTTTAAAAACCTTAATATACAAATTTTTAAAATCATGTTGAATGCTTCGAATACCCTTTTTTTAAGGTAAGTATGCAGTTATTTGAATCAAGTAATAATTTGAATGTTGTGAAAGCTTCGTACCTTCATGCATCACACAGATTTCCTTGCGTAAATCACATTAACAAAAAAAAAAATACCTTAACGTAGGTGCTTCAAAACGGACCCATGTGTATAAGGAAACTGTCACAGGCACTAATGCACCTCTTTACTTTGGAGTGTTGCGTTAATATGCTACAAGGAAAAGACCCTCTAGTGGATGTTTTTGAGGAACCCCACATAAAAAATACTCCATATATCCGTTTCTAGCGGAGGTTACTAGAGGAAGTTGGTAGGTGGAGGGTTTTGCAGATGTTTTCCGCTCGGTGCGCTTATCATTAAATTTTTCCCCGGTGCTCTAGAATACCGAAAGCACCGATCGACACAAAAACATTGGCACACCAGACATCGTGCACTCCGTACACACCCGCCCAATGTGTCGTATTATTCTATAACACTGGTGCATCACAACTCTTCTGCACCGGTTCATTATAAAACACCGCGCCAAAACTGAAATCGTCCGGTGCGATAGAACGAAACCGCACCGGTGCATCATAAAAAAACGCGCCAAAATAAAAACCAACCAATGTGTTTGTAAGAAACAGAACCGGTACGCTTATAAACCACGCGCACTGGTAAAGGTTTAAATTAAAAAAAAATTATGGCAAAAAACCCAGATTTTACATTTTTTCAGTGCTCCTGAGCTCTCAATTACCAATGTGTGCTCTACCATAGAATGCACCGATGTGCATAAAACATTGGCATACCGGACAGAGTGCGCAATGTACACACCCGCCTAGGGCGTCTAATTACGGTAATGTACCAGTGCTTCACTACTCTTCTGCGCCGATGCATCATAAATTACCGTGCCAAAACAGAAACGTGCCAGTGTGTTCTTATCCAAGAGCACCGGTGCACCTATAAAATGCATGCACCAGAATAGCGTTAACTAAAAATAAAAATTAAGGCCAAAAAACCGGTGCTTTACGACTATTCCGTACCAGTACTTTATGAATATTCCGCCCCGGTGCACCATCAAAACATTGTACCAAAATTGAAACATCCCGGTGCAGTGTTAGGGAACTGCCCCAGTGCATTATAAACAATGCGCCAAATCTGGCACCGCTCGATGCGGTTGTAAGTAAGTGTACCGATGCGCCTATAAAACCCCGTGCACTAGAACATGGTTAAATAAATAAACAAATTACGGCAAAAAAACTGCATTTTTCACTTTCCTCAGTGCTCTAGAGCTCTCAAGCACCGGTGCCATTTCCCATTCTCTGAGTCGCCCTGACATCGGTGCTCTCATTGCACCCATTACACCCATTGCATGCACTGCTGCTCTGCATTGGCCACCAATCTCCAGCTTGCATTTTGAAAAACGGTGGGAAAATTTTCTTTTGCAAATTTTACAGCCAATATGCCTCCTCAATGGCTAAATGTACAGGTATTTTTCTTATTTTTCCATAATTAAGCCTTTTAGTGGATTAGAATTTGAAATAACCTTAAAAACAAACATTAAAAAAAATAAAAAATTGTCGCGCAGTGCACCTGAGCCGTTCGGCTATCACCGAATAGCAGTGCTGCATGTAAAATTTACAGGTCGCACCTCCACCAGTGTTAACGATATCCGCACCATTTCAGGGGCGGTACCGAAAGGTGCTCCGCATAATTTTAAATTAAAAAAAATATAATGCGTTGCGCTCATTTAGCTAGGCGCACCATTGACCAAGGGAATTCCAGTGCAGTGCATTGATGGAATTATCCACCCCGGTGTATGTCAGCGCACCGCATTCTGCATTTCGAGTGGGTTAACAGTGTGGCCGGGTAACATACCGCACCATCGACTATGTAATTGTCATGAAATCGGTGCACTGACATGACTATACGCTCTGGGGTGTATATTTCATTCAGCGCACCACTATTCTAAACTTAGATATAGTGAACGGTGCTTGAAAAATAGAAAGTTGCACTGAAGCCGGTGTGTTGTATTTCATTAGGGGCACCAGGAATGGGGCGCTACAAACATAAGCCGCACCGCCATTGGTGCGTGACTATTTTTGTGGTGCACCGACTGGTCTGTTTTTTTTTTTTCAAAAAAAAAATATATATGTATATTCCTAAATACATGTTTGTTTTAATTAAAAAAAAATTAATATGTCAATGATTCAGAGAGAAGAGGAAGAACAACAACAACAACAGGCTGAATAGTATGACATGATTCACTAATGGGAGGCCCAAGAAAGGGAGAGAGATTCATACCCTTGGCCTATTACAGCAGATACCCAGGGGATCCTTAGGCAGGTAGGCCTCCTCAAGTTCTATGAGGAAGATGATTCCATAAAGGCCCATAGTGTGTTTTTTAGATATCTTATCTGCAGGTGGAATGCCCACCGAGAGGCTTTCCAGGTTGGTCCTGACCAGTTATACACACCCACTGAGGAGGATATTTATTTTATTACATGACTATCAAGGAGAGGGGTGGATTTTCCCTCATTCCCAGGCATGCCAGCTGGTTGTGTAATAGGGAATGAGTTAGTTTACTCCCAGAGATACATTGAAGCATATGTATTGTCTCCTTCAGAGTTTCAGGTAGCTGGAGGTCAGTTACGTATAGGTGCATTTGGTAGATAGGATATGCAGTGCCTCTCACTTATCATTTTGACCATTTCGCACAACACCAGTGATGGGTAACACATTAGTTGCTCGCTTATATATTATGTTGATTCTTTAGTACAGTAGCCACGACTTGTCAGGTGGTCTGCCATTTTTTTGCGGCAGCTTTGTACGACCTTAGATAGATGGTGTGCTCATGCACAAGGGAAGGTAAACTTCCCTTTTGCTTCAGAGTTATTTTGTTTATTTTTTGAGAGGTTTCTAGAGATGAGATCTAGTTTTGTTCGACAACCTCGTAGGTTGATGTTCGAGGCCCAGATGCACATGTGGGGGTAGATGATGCCCAAGAGGGGAGACACTATGTTTCCAGCTAGGATATCACATGATGCACTGGACTTACGAACCAGTGTTGATGGGATGCATCCATTTATTATGGTCCCATGTCCTTATGCTGGATTAGATTGGCGAGGGTGTCCCAACATCCTCTTCATAGATGATGAGCCACCAGATGATAGAGGTGATATCACTATTTTATTTATATTTATTCTAACATGTTTTTTAACTTGTTTTTATTAAATTGTGTAATGAAATTGTCTAATTATTTTTGTGTACTTGTATATATTTTCCAGACATTGGCTCTTTTGATGGGGACAAGATGTCGGATCCACCACATGATCTAGGTGTGGATCTTGATTACGATCAAGACATGGCCGATGTCAAGGATGATCATGCTCATGATGAGGCCGGTGTAGTAGAGAGACATGCTCCTGCTCATGGTGCACCGGTACTGCCTTTTTCTAGGTGCGGTCGACCTGAGACTAGATATAGGATGGAGTTGGGTAACCAACTATGTGCATTGATTGTTGATGCGAGCATTAGGCCCGCTCATTACAGAGACATACAAGCTGATGATAGGTTGTTCTGGATGTGGAGAGGCATGATGCATCACATGTACAACCTGATGCGGCATGTCTTAGGAGCTATGACAGTTGTTACACGACTGAGGAGGACTGTCTGTAGATATAGGCATACTAGTCAAGCCGCGACACATGATGGACAGTCCACGAGCAGCAACTCACATGCATCTCATGATCATTCACCTCGTGTCATGCCTGATGAGCATGAGGCTGATCCAATAGCAACATCTAGTAGTCATCATGGATATGAGGTTGGACCATCGACCATGTCCAGTCAGCACCCGTCAGTACTATTCGTGATCATGAGCAGGCTAGACCATCGACCATTGAGGCTGCACTATTGACTGAGCAGGCCTTCACTACTACTGCTTATATTGATGTTGTACTACCATCAGCTGATGCATCCATCAGTACTAGTGATCATCATCATGAGTAAGTTCGACCATCGACCGTCGAGGCTACATCCTTTATTGAACATGCCTCCACTTGTACTAATATTAATGTTGTTAAACTACCACCAGCTGATCCATGACATTTATATTACAATTGTATATTTTTAACATTATTCAATTATATATATATATATATATGGTCCATGTATTTTATGTTCATGTTACAATTGTACTTAATTTACATGTTGGTGATCATCATGATGTGGCGCATATTCTTAGGTCATGTTAGATATGTTCATTTAATGTTTAGCTTGCATATAGATGTGTATATGTGATAGCATGAGTTATTTGACATGAAATGTATATTTGATGTTTGGATTGTGATGGTGTTAATATATAATGTTTATTTGATGTGTGAATGTGTTTTTTAGTAGAATGTGATGTTTGTACGATGGTTATCATGATTGTGATGATGTTCATTAATTAATTTAATATTAAATGACCATGATATTTATTAAATATTATGTCGTGATTGTAATTGAAATTTAAATTTTAATTGTATGTAAAATTGTAAAATTGTATTTGTATTTGTACTAATTGTAATTTTAACTATAATTGTATGTAAAATATTTATTAATGTAAAATTTTAATTGTAATTGTAATATTTAATTTATTGTGAAATGATTGTAATTGTATATATGAAAATTTGTAAAATTGTAATTCTAATTCTAATTGTATGTAAAATTCTAAAATTGTAATTGTATTTGTCATTATAATTTTAATTGAATTGTATGTAAAATATTTGTAAAATTGTAATTGTAATTGTAAATGTAATTGTATGTAAAATTCTAAAATTGTAATTGTATTTGTAATTGTAATTTTAATTGAATTGTATGTAAAATATTTGTAAAATTTTAATTGTAATTGTAAATGTAATTCTATGTAAAATTGTAAATGTAATTGTATGTAAAATTAAAATTGTAATTGTAATTCTAATTGTAAATGCAATTTTAATTGTAATAGTATATAAAATATTTGTAAAATTTTAATTCTATTAATGTGAAAATTTTAATTGTATTATTGTGAAATGATTTTATTAAAATATTTAAATTTGTAAATTTGCAAATAATTGTAAAATAACAAATCTAGAACAATACGAATTTTTGTAACATAATAAAGTTTAGAAAATATTGAAAATAAATTCATGTACTTTAGAATTATCATTAATTTATTATGATCTTACATACAAAATAAATAAATTTATACAATACGGTGCACTTATCATCATAACATGCACCGGTGCGTCGTATTATGAAGATGCACCTGTGCTTCACAACTCTTCCGCACTAGTAACGAATAAACGCAAATAAAAAAAACGTGACACTATTTTCTTTAAGTGAAAAAAAAAGCGACAATTTGAAAAATGGGTGGAAAAATATTTTCAAAAATCTAATTTCATAAAACAATTCCTTAAATACAGAACACTTTTCATTATTTTACTATTTTTGCTAAAATTTTCAGAAAGATATTTGCAGGAAACAACCCTGGAGCAAGAGAGCACGAGGGCACTGTGGAGAAGTAAAATACGTTCGAACAGAAGTATTCAAACAATCAGAAACCAAACCTCTGGTGATTCAAACCCTGTATCATAGAATTTCAAACCATCTCGTGATTAAATTTGATTATTTTTTTTACTTTTTTCTACAGTTTTTTACTTTTCTGCAGTTTTATCCATTTTTACCCTAAACCCTTCATTTTTTTTGTTTTTTCCCTTTCTTCTCCCTACTTCTGTGATTTCAAAATTAGGGTTTTTCAATTTCATATTGACGTCCAACCCACGGGACGACTTGCATAGTCGGATCCCAATCCATTCGGCCATTGCGTGAGTTTTTGGAAAAAATGGATTTTTCTTTATCAGTGCGCCCTGTGTACGCTACCGCACCGATCTGCTGTATTATACCGCGCACCGCGCAAGTACTGTGTAGTAAAAAAATTGAAAACATTTTTCCTAAATCTGTGCGCCATATCTGAAATAGGGCATCGATGCTCCATTTAACGAGGATAGCATTGTACGGTGTACTACACTATTTTTGCGGTGCGTTTATAATACCCCATGCATTGTACGGTCTATTACACTATTTTTGTGGTGTTTTTATAATACCCAACGCACTGTACGGTCTATGATATTGTTTTTTGGTGCATTTTTAATATCCCCACGCACCGGCTACGGTGAGTACCTCATGAAAGGCGCAACGGTGCCTTCAGATTTATTTTCTACCTGAAAAGTTGAGAATTTATTTATAAATATATTAATGAATGATATGGTACATGTTTCAGATTCATAAAGAAATGATTGGCAAGAGATCAAGTAACAAAAATACTGTTAACTCTCGGATGCGGGTGATGAATAGTAGCTTGTCAGTGGAAGGCGTGGATTGAAACAACTTTCCTAGCCACTTGCCACTGCTCACATGTAGTACCTTCACCATTAAATACCTTCAGGAGGCCCGTTCGACTGTAATATCCCGTTTCAGGGATATCTCTAAAACACGACAAACTCCAACCAAAGATGGACTAGGAGGGCATTTACTGGATATTTTTCCTTTGAAAGAGGAAAATATCCAGAGGCTACCTATCCCTTTCTAGAATCTATCTATAGATCTGCTTGAAGAATCCCACTCAAAATCTCTAATATCACTGTAATATCCCGAAAATGGATTTCTCAGCAACTCATGCCTGAAAAACGCTTTCTTCAGTAATGTGTGCTTTAGCTATTATAAAAAGTGTTTATAAACACTCAAAAACCCACTCCAAATACTGCAGCAACCTTTACTCAGCTTTTATGGGCAAAAAGGTGGGGAAAAGTGAAGATTTTAGCCCTAAGATGAGTGTATAAGAAAATATGCATAAATTTAAGGGTCAAGGTTACATAATATATTATATTAGGTCAAGAGGGATATTCATGTCGAATTTCAGCAAAAATAAAGGCGTTTTACTAAGTTAAACAGTTCCTCCTTCCCGACTAGTCAAGAAAAACCCTCATTTCCCATGACTTTGAGTATGCAGAAATTTACTGAAGCAAGGGCAGCATATTTTCTGAAGGTATAAGATGTAAAAAAGTATTAAAATTCATAGAATTAGTTTAGTAACATTTCATAGGCATTAAGCAAGGTTAAACAACAGTTTTACATAGAAAACCCCTCAAGATTGAGGTGCTGCAAGACAACGAGAGTGACCTAGAAACCCTTCAGCCTTTTCTCCAGGAGCTGTGAGAAAAGAATATAAATATATATCCTAGAATAATGTATAGCAGCAAAGAGTGTACAAGTCTTGAGGAAACAACCTCTCAAGAAAGGCAATGCCAGCCTCAATAATACATGTACATGAAAATGAAAGAACAAAGTTATTTCTACAAAAAACCAGGCTATGAGGGCGTATTATATGATAGAATACTGCTCTAAAATGATGTAAATACATGGATATGACAATATATGGCCCAAATACAATAGGGGAGCAAGGCTCTAACCCTTAGAAACAGTAATACATCAATCATGCAAGGGATTGACTGAAATACACAGAATAGCCAAAATGTCGGAGTTGCTGGGAAGCTGCTGCAACTCAAATATGGAACTCAATAGAGAAGGTTGAAGATGATTAACAAACTGAAGTAGACCTCCTCCAATGGATCTCCAAAGTGGAAGGCTGATCCTTACACTTGAGATCTTACCCTCAAATCAATCTACAAACCCTCACTGTCGTTACACCATGAAAATAACGTAGTCACTGAGAGGGACTACGCAGTGAGTGGAATAGAACACTTTGGCCAAGTGCCGAGATCTGCAAATCAGCTCCAATGTTTTCCAATCTATTCCTCGAAAGGAAAGAAAGACTCTCCCTCTGAAAAACAAGAGAAGGAGGTGGTGTTGTGGAGTCTCCACGGAAACACCCTACAACATAGTATTATGTTGTTGCAGCAATAACGTTGTCATGGAGGATGATGCTTCGGTCTCCAGCCAAAATAAGATGGGACAACCTCACCCAAGTAGGCACTCGAAGTCCCCTGGGGTTGAGGGTGAGATCTCCGAACGGAGACACTCGGTGCACTAAATAGTGCTGCAAACTAGTTAAACAACCAGCGTGCTCAAGAAGTCAAAATGACCAACTCAATATCATAAACATATGCATGAATGGAAATAGATCTCCTCCCCTCCATTTATATAGCAATTGGAGACTCCTCATGGGCCCTTCCTCTAGAAAATTCCCTTCCTCTAGAAGCTTCCCTCCTATGTAGTGCTTTCCAACTCATACCCTACGGTGGTTGACTTGGTCAAACCTCTTTGCAAATATCGCCTTTCACACATGAGGGTGTGAAATCTGGTTCCATGCCTGATCCCTTTTCATACTAGAGGGATTTATTTATGTTTTTATTATCTTTGGGCCTCTTTACCCAATTATTCATCTCCTAAATGAGTTTAGACAAAATTTAATGTTCCAATTTATTGAAGAAAAATTTGGAACATTACAGTACCCCCCTCCAAAATGTTACTTGTCCCCAAGCCACTACAAGAATAGAACTGAAGAATATCCACTCAAGGAATGGAGTCTGGAATATAATGAGGAACATCTCCCTCATGTGGATCTTCCATCCCCAAGCAATCATCCAAAAAAAATGAGCCACCTCCCAACAAGGCAACTCTTGAAAATCTCCTTCCACCTTAAGCTCTGGTAATGAAGGTAGGCTGAAAATATGAACTTGGCAAGCATCATAGCTTACCCTATCTTTTCCTCCTCTCCACTCATGACAAGTGTAGAGTGTATACTGATCCTGGGCTGCAAAATTATTGCCCTCCAATGGCAAAGTGAAGAACAATCCTCCAAAGAAGGCTCCTCCAACAATGAAGAACAAGATGGCCCAAAACAATCCATCCATGAAGAATAGGACATGGTCATCATAAAACATCCTAATGAGAGTTTTTCTGAAGGTTTTACATGATGATACATGATGCAAAAAATTTCTGACAAGGATACAACGCAGTCTCACCCACTGCAACTTCAGAAAATTACATGGCAAGCAATGCCCATGTTTCATCACATCTACTAAAGGATAATAAATGGCTGAATGTAACAAAAATAATACATGTTCAAGCACTTGCCCATGGCTATACAATGGATGAATATCAATCTTATGGCCCACCTCAAAATAGAATAAATATTTGGCTGTGGTGGCCATATCTCCTCTCATGCTCCCATTAGAACATGTGGTGCAAAAATTGTGAGAATTCTTCCCACTCAAGGACACATCCAGCCCATGTGTCTCCCTCATAATCAAGCCTCCCATACAAATCTGATCTATATCAACAAATTAATACATGATTTGTAGAAAAATGAAGAAAATGCTGAAGGTTACAAGTGATGCAAGCGGGTACCAATAGCTTTCCCAACAAGTACGACGCAATTTTACAAGTTGCTGCTTGATAAAAGTGCATGGAAAAATGTTTCTTTTTACATGGTTAGTCACACATAAATGATACAATTTAGAGTGCACAAGCTGAACATACATGTGATGATAAAAAATTTTCCCAAGGCCACAAAAGAGATGGCTGCCTCCATCATGTAGATTGGCCCAATACAATTCATGGAGCAATTTGACGAGCTTGCCCTCTTGTGAAGCAATGCACTGCATAAGAATGGTAAGAGTGTGCAAATCAATGAATGTATAAAAAAGCTTATCACCATATGCTGGAAGTAAGATGGTACATGAGTCCATGCATGAGTCCTTCATATTTTTTTGGCATGCTATGAAGAAGAATGAACCATGTGCTGCAAAAAGATAATCCTCCTTATGCTTGAAAACCCAAGTCAAGAAGAATAAGCCATAGATGTCTCTATCATCATTACCTCCTCTTTGTTCATCAAGTGAAAAAAATATGAAGTGATCCTGGGACCTATGGGTTATGGATCCACCATATCTCTGCTGGGCACACTTCATCCATAAGTCTTTACTCCAAGGTGACAACGTTGTGAGCTTATGCAAATAAGCTCCTGTCAATACACAACTATGATCTTTGACATGCTCCTTGTCAAAGATTCTTCCAATAATGCTGCAACAAATGTGAAATACTTCCCAAGATGGAAGTGCTTCCCAATCATCATCAAAGACCAAGGAGATAGTGCCATACCCTCCTCCTGCAACATCATACAAAGTGTGAGAGCAAATCTGCCCTTTCTCTCCCAAGCAAAGCAACAAAATATTTTTCTGCCTCCTCATACTTCCATCATACAACTCATGTGATGAAGACACATCAACATCATGCATCCATTCTCTATGCTGCTCAATTATGCAAGTATCATGCCATCTTTTCTCCATCCTCCCACTCTTAGGAAGAGTGTTTTCCAAATGATGGCCAAACTCTTTCAAGAGTAACCGACACAGCCAAGCCTCCTTCTGCCCAGTATCATAGATCTGCAGGTAGCTTCCTAGCTCCTTGCTCATCAACCACATCCACTCAATCACCTGTGGATGCCTCCTTCTTCTCCTCATCCTGGTACTCCTCCCATGAGGGCTACCATCCTCCCAAATAAAATTCCTGTCTTTGCACTTCATGGGGTTTTGAAATGTAAACTTCTCAAGGATCAATGCGACCCTATCAAGAACTATAATAAAGGTAGGAAACCTTGGACTGATGTATGTTCATGATGTCTTGTCTAATACAAATAATAGATATCCATCCTAAGACATCCTCCATCTTCTATTCGCCTGTGAGAAGGAAGAAAAGAACTGCATTCCATGGTGTGTCAAAGGCATCTCCACGAGATCTCTCCTTTCGACTTCCATTTAACTGAGAGAGTCTTCAAAACCAATGAGGTCTTGAGATCGATCTCAAAGTAGAAGTTCCTTCTTTGAGTTAAAGCTCATTGAGAAAGTGTCATCTTGAAGGGAGAAAAGGTTTCTTACTCCAAGATGTCTACCATCAATCTTCAAGGCTTCAAACCCCAACCTCCAATGTGATGTACAATCCAACAATGGCTCGTGAGAATGATGGTTTGATTCCTCCTTGAGTGTTTCCATGTTGCACAACGCAATGCAACCAAGCTGCTCTATAGTAGTAATGAGATTTGACTCTTGGTCATGCAAAATTAAATCTCCACATTGATCAAAAGAACTTGCTGCAACAATGTAATGTGGAAATATTTTCATACCTTGATGTGCATTTGGAACTTCTTGTAGGGCTGCAAGAGTCCCTTCCTCAAAAGTGTTGGCTGCCCCAACTATTGATGCATGTGGCTCCTCTTCCACGAGGGTGACAATGTTATCACAAGCCTCCTCGAGAGGTGATGTGATCTATTCTTTCTTTGCTCTTTCACCATCAAAGGTTTGGATCAACCCTTGAGTGAACTCTTCAAAAGTCTCCACCCTTGCATGGCTCAAGTGGTTGCACCACCAATAATAGGCTTCGCCCTCCAAGTGCAGCGCTGGGATTTCAACGGCTTCTTTCCCTGCTATAGGATGTAGTACGAAAAATGCCTCCAACTTTCTCACCCAAGTTCTTGCATTAGATGACTCATCAAAGGTAGACAACAGAAATCTATTGCCTTTGATTTCTTTTCTACTGCATGGCCTCTTCTCTTCCTTTAGCTGGATGAAATGAGGAAAATCTAGAGTCTCCCTGAAGGCTCTAGGTTGAGATCTATACTCAACAAGGTAATCACTGAGAATCTAATGATCCAAATATCTTCCTTGCTCAATATCTTCTTCTTGATAAGAATAGGAAGTGCATGGTACTTCCTCTTCTTTTTCTTCAATATTCTTGACCTCCTCAAAGGTGGATGCATCTTCTCTAGATCTGAAAATAGATGAGCATAAACTCATCTTTTTCAATGTTCTGATATCCTTGGGCTTAGAGTCACAGGGACCAGTGGATCCCTCATACATGGAAAAAGGTGACCTCCCAGTGGTATGCTGCAACTTTGAACTCTGCGTGCTAGATCCCCCATTGTTCCATTCAATTTCATCCTACATGAGCTGACAGTAATCTTTGAAAGGCATAACTGCTCTGAAGTCTTCCCCCATGGACTGCCATTTACGGAAATAGTCTCCAAAGGGTATACAATCATGCTTCCTCCCTTTCTCACTCGGTACTTGAGGTAAGAATGTAGGCATTTTAGACCACAGGTTGAGCTAGAACTATGCTCTGATACCACTGTAATATCCCATTTCAGGGATATCTCTAAAACACGACAAACTCCAACCAAAGATGGACTGGGAGGGAATTTACTGGATATTCTGCCTCTGAAAGAGGATGAGATCTGGAGGCTACCTGGTCCTTTCCAGAATCTGTCTATAGAGGTGCTTGAAGAATCCCACTAAAAAGCTCTAATATCATTGTAATATCCCGAAAATGGATTTCTCAGCAACTCATGCCTGAAAAATGAATTCTTCAAGAATGTGTGCTTCAAATATCATAAAAATTGTTTAGAAACACTCAAAAACCTACTCCAAATACTGAAGCAACCTTTACTCAGCTTTTATGGGAAAAAAGGTGGGGAAAAGTGAGCATTTTGGCCCTAAAATCACTGTATAAGAAAATATGCGTAAAATGAAGGGTCAATGTTTAGGAATATGTTATATTAGGTCAATAGCGATATTCATGTCAAATTTCAGGAAAAAAAAAGGCATTTTCTAAGTTAAACAGTTCCTCCTTCCCGACTAGTCAAGAAAAACCCTGATTTCCCATGACTTTGAGTATGCAGAAATTTACTGAAGCAAGGGCAGCGTATTTTCTAAAGGTATAAGATGTAAAGTAGTATGAAAAATCATAGAATGATTTTAGTAACATGGCATAGGCACTAATCAAGGTTAAACAACAGTTTTACATAGAAAACCCTTCAAGCTTGAGGTGTTGCAAGACAAAGAGAGTGACCCACAAACCCTTCAGCGTTTTCTCCAGGATCTGTGAGAAAAGAATATGAATATATAGCAAAGATTAATGTATAGATGCAAATATTGTACAAGTCTTGAGGAAACAACCTCTCAAGAAAAGCAATGCCAGCCTCAATAATACATGTACATGAAAATTAAAGAACACTGTTATTTCTACAAAAACCCAGGCTATGAGGACGCAGTCTATGATATAATACTGCTCCAAAATTATTTCAATACATGGATATGTCAATATATGGCCCAAATACAATAGGGGAGCAAGGATCTAACCCTTAGAAACAGTAATACATCAATCCTCTAGGGGATTGACTGAAATACACAGAATAGCCAAAATGCCAGAGTTGCTGGGCAGTTGCTACAACTCAAATCTGGAACTAAATAGAGAAGGCTGAAGATGATGAAAAAACTGAAGTAGACCTCCTCCAATGGATCTCCAAAGTGGAAGGCTGATCCTTACACTTGAGATCTTACCCTCAAATCAATTTGCAAACCCTCACTGCCATTACACCATGAAAATAATGCAGTCACTGAGAGGGACTGCGCAGTGAGTGGAATAGAACACTTTGGCCAAGTACCAATATCTATAAATTAGTTCCAATATCTGCCAATCTGTTCCTCCAAAGGAAAAAAAGACTCTCCCTCTGAAAAACAAGAGAAGGAAGTGGTGTTGTGGAGTCTCCACGGCAACACCCTACAACAAAGTATTATGTTGCTGCAGCAATAACACTGTCCTGGAGGATTATGCTTCAGTCTCTAGCCAAAATAATATGGGACAACCTCACCCAAGTAGGCACTCGAAGTCCCCCGGGGCTGAGGGTGAGATCTCCGAACGGAGACACTCGGTGCACTAAACAGTGCTGCAGACTAGTAAAACAACCAGCGTGCTCAAGAAGTCGTAATGACCAACTCAATATCATAAACATATGCATGAATGGCAATAGCTCTCCTCCCCTCCATTTATAGAGCAATTGGAGACTCCTCATGGGCCCTTCCTCTAGAAAATTCCCTTCCTCTAGAAGCTTCCCTCCTATGTAGTGCTTTCCAACTCATACCCTGCGGTGGTTGACTTGGTCAAACCTCTTTGCAAATATCTCCTTTCACACATGAGGGTGTGAAATCTGGTTCCATGCCTGATCCCTTTTCATACTAGAGGGATTTTATTTATGTTTTTATTATCTTTGGGCCTCTTTACCCAATTATTCATCTCCTAAATGAGTTTAGACAAAATTTAATGTTCTAATTTATTGAAGAAAAATTTGGAACATTACATCGACGCCACTCCTCCACTTGCTTAGCATTAATCTCGCGTGGTTGGAGCTATCAATGAGAATGTCGCATGCCCATTCCCTCGCTCTGGCTTTCAATTTTCCCAAACTGTTCAGCTCTAGCCCTCCATTTTTCTTGCGCCTTCGTTTAGAATCTTCCTACAATAAGAATGCACAGTCAGCTTTGAGTAGCCCCAACATTTCGTCACTGTATTCTTCCTCTGAGCTCAATTCTTCTCTGCCTTCTTCTCCTCCTTTACTGCCCACGGTTTTTCCTTCCTTCAGGCCTACTCAATCTCCATCCTCAACCTCTCAGGGCTCCCACTCCCTTTTGACTGTTCACAAGAAGAAAATGCAGTGATGTCAATGTATGAGATGTCGACGGGGTGGAGGAAGCAAAGGAGAAGGTGGAAGAAGTGGCTTGTGGCCGCCACTCTTGGTTGGGGATGATGAAGCCAACCAGCCTTCTGCCAGCAACGTTGCCAACTTCATCTTCCACATCGAATTGAACAAACCACAGGTAACTACAACAATCACATTTGAATTCCAGGAGGAGGCTTCTGGTGATGTCGGTCAAGGCTCTGGAGCGCGAAAGAGGTAAAGGAAGTCCACTATCTCATACAAGCCTCCCCAGGTTTCTCAGAAAGAAATTACCCTCCCAGTCAAGACCAGCTCTCAGACTTCCGGTAGTGACGGTTTGAGCTCTAATACCTCCAACAGTGACGGATCCGTGCATGAGGACACAGCTTTGAAGAGCTCCATCTCTCCTTCTTCCTTTGATCTTTCAGCCCAAAACTCCAAAGAAAAGGCGGGCGACCCAGATGAAGGCTACAGCTTCCCAATTGTGGAAGAAAATCCACCCCACAACGATAGCTAGTCTCATGAAAGGTTCTTTTCTCCTTTTTTGGAGTTTTTGGTCTTGGAATCAGTGCATTTTTGGAAATTTCGAATGTACTCTCTATAGCACAGATAATTCTAGTATTTTTATGCACATTCAGTTCTGGAACAGTATCAGTAAGCTGGTTTCCCATGCTTGGGCAACAAATTTTTGGGTCGGTTTCCTGGTCACGAGCAGTCTATATTTTGATACAGTATGTTTCTTTTGATTCATCTTCCCTCTAGTGTAGGCTAGTTTTTCCACCCTGGAGGTGATTGCTCGCTTTTTACAATATTTTTTTATAAATAGATTAAACCAAATTAGAAAAAAAAAAACAAAAATACTGTTAACACATCAAGAAAAGCAAAAAATGAATTTTTTTTTGTAAATTATTTATAAAAAATATTATTTTTGAACTATATGTAAGTTTAAATAATATGTATTGTTTACCGTGTATCATGCAGAGCCACAAAATGACGAAGCTCTATATGATTATTTCTGATCTAGGACTAGAAGAGCGTAAAAATTTAATGGAAAAATTACAAAAGGATGAATCAGGTGAATGAAAAAATACTATCGATCCAATATGAGTTTCTTTTTTTAATTATCATTAATAATATACTTAAAATTATTAAATAACATGTGTCAAACAGTTTACTAATTCACATCTGTTTAATGTTCTACAGGGACCAACAACTTATAAGAGGAATGATGTTCTAAGAAAATAAAAAAATATAACATGCAAATGAAAATGAATTTCTCCTTAGCTCATCCGGAGTGGTGCTGGAAGTTAACGAAAGGGGGAAAATAATTTACAAAAGTTTGAGGGATCTAGTGGTACGAATGTATAGACATTCTTTCCACTTACAATACAAAAATAAATCCAATGATTCCAAGAACCAAATTTTATCTAAACTACAGGAAGAGTTTCCAGAGAATTGGTCGATGAGACACATCAGAATTTTAATAGCAAAAACGTACAACAAGAAAAAAGAAGGAATGAAAAAGTAATATTCCTTTAAATGTTTGTCTAGAATTATTTATAAATATCACTTTTGTTGTATTTACTTTTCATATATCAATATAAAAATTAAATATTTTATTATCATGTTACATTTTCAGGAAGATTATGAAAATCTCAAAAGATGAATGAGCTGATATCAGAAATATGCCAGTAGAAATGTCCAAAAAGGTGTACAATGAGATGGTCAAAGAAATAGATAAAATTGCATCGCAGGAGGAGCCATATCAACAACAACGTGCTTCATATGTAATATGTAATCATTGAATTTTTTTATCATTAGGTAAAATAAATAAACAATTTAGCATTAAATATTAATTTTCAAGAATTTTCTTGCAGAAAAGAAAATAAAATGGAACCCATTCAGCACATAAAACAGGACAACAAGGAAGAAAAGGGTTGATCTCTAAGTTTGTGAGTAATTGTTACTTCCTTGTAACAACTTAACTAGATTTCATTTTTGTATTTTTTAAGTTGTTTTACAAAAATCATCATTGAATGTCTTCAAACAGGTGCTAACATACAAAGAAGAACCATCAGACGAATTGATTGAAATTGGGTTAAATATGGGTTGTGAGTATATGTTGTCATATCAGAATTTAATTGTGGAATTTATAAGCATCTATCGATCTTGTTTTACTTAGCTCCGTCTATAATTAATAGAACAAAAACATCTTTTATATTAAATATATGATTTTTTATGGGGTATAAAACTTGCAGGAAAAAAAGTATGGAACTGCGCCAACAGATGAAATTTTGAAAGATGGCATGGTATATGGTTTTGACAGAATGTGTATAGTTTATGAGTCAATTGTTGCTATAGTGCGCCATTTTTCTTTTCTATTTACATTGATGTATATTATTCAATATTGCAATTTTCATTATTCTCACCAATGTATATACACTCATTTCAGTTTATTTTTATGTTTTTAGATGGAAGGTGAAGAAGAAGAAAAAAATCAACGTCGTGAACAAAACATTCCTAAAAATAACCCAAGTCATGGAAGTAGCTCTAGTAGTGATAGCAGTTCAAGTGAAGAATGATGATCAATATGCTTGGATATCAAAGAAACACGTTTTATTTTTTGAAATATGTTTATGAAATCGGACATTTTGTTTAATGTAATGGACATAGTGTCCCAATTGAAAGACAAAGGGATACAAATAACTCTCCCATTTTGTATGATAAAGACTGTCTTATTCATATATATATATATATATATATATATATATATATAATCATAAAATATGTTTTAATTTATTCTATTGTGTTCTCCATTGTTGCTATTGCGCTCTCCATTGTCATTCTCAAATGCACTAATAAAAATTTAACTCATATGAATATTGTTATAAGATATATATGTGTCGAATTTTGATGAATAATGAATTTTAAAAAACCACAATAATTCTTATATGATATAACAAAATAATCCAAATAGCACATTCAAATGCATTAAAAAAAAATTAATTAATATGAATATTGTTATAATATGTGTCAACTTTTGATGAATAATGAATTTAAAACAATCACAATAATTGGACTGTCACAGGTCGATGTTTCTAAAAAAATCAAAATGAAAGCCAGTGCGTGTCACTAACTGTCGACCGGTATGTTTATGTGTCTATACGCACCAGTGTCATTGTACGATCTATGGGCACCACACAAATACCGATACCAGTTATAAATATCGGTGCGTTTGTGTGATATTGCGTACCGGGGCATTTATGTATCTATAAGCACCAGTGGATTTGTACGATCCATGGGAACCGCATGAATAATGACACAAATTATAAATCTCGGTGCGTTTCTATGATACGGTGCACCGGTGCATCATAAAGGTATACGCACCAGTGCGTTGGTACAACCTATGGGCACCGCACAAATCCCAAGACCAATTAGAATGGCCTAGTGCATTGTATGACCAACACTATGCCTGGTGTGGTTGTATACCTAAACATCTCGGTGCGTTCGTTTGACTGAGACAGCCCCGGGGCACCATCTTCATGTACGCACCAGTGCGTTAAATACACAGTAGCGAACCGATGAAAAAACATCTGTAATAACCTCCGGCCGCCCATTTTTTTTTAGTTGTGTTGAATTTCCTTTAAAATCTCCACCAAAACCTCCATATCCATGAACGGATGTTGTAGCAATTTTTTTTTTAACAATTTTGGCCAATTTTATAACACTAAAAACCTCCTTTATAACCTTTGCTAGAGGGTATTTTCCTTGTAGTGATAATGTGTTCCTTTGCTATGGATTCCTGCATTAGTAAAGCTTCGGACTAATTTGTCACTATACTTCTAAGCCTGTGGTAATGCTATGGCTGCATTGCCTGGAGTGCATCATTTTGAAACATTTTTTTTTAAAAATAAAAATCGATTTTGAGCTGACCTTTCTTCAGTTCATTTTTTCGGCGCCTTCATTGACTTCGTCGTGGTAGTTAACTTCTTCGTTCATTGTTGCTTCTTCGCATGTGGTTTCTTCAAAAATATGTTGCTCTGTCAAAGATTCTTATGCAAGCTCGCCTCTTCTCTCTTCTGCTCCAACTTTGTTCTCGTTGCTACTCTTTCCAGGAGTCTTATGCAAACTAGCTCTGATACGATGACAAGGATTGAAAACTGAAAAGAAGTGGCGTATAGGATTGATCTTCTTGAGTATTACGAATCAGTTAAAAAGGATTACATTAGAAACATCAGTAATAAATAACTGGAGTGAAACTTGACTTAAACTGTACTAATTGAAACTTAATTGGGACACTTGGATGGATAGTTTTGACACCTAGCACTTGGTTGGAATTAGATTCTCCAACAGGTTCCAATTATTCTAGACTTTCAATTAATTTCAATTTCCATTAACAATTCTGTTTCATAAATTATAAACCATAAACCATGAATTTCAGTTACCCATACAAAGCTATAGTGAAAGGGATCGAATTTTTAACAAATTATTCATATTCAAATTGAACACACAAATTTTCGTACCTTTTTTTGCCGATTTGATCCAATTGGGTAACTATGGATTAAATCCAGCTACATGTAAGTGTTTCTCTATTCCATGTTATTCTTATGCCTTTTTTCTCGGTTCCATGTTATTCTCATGCCTTCTAGTAATTTAAATGTACATGATTTCTATATGCTTTTTTAAACAATGGAAGTGTGATTGAAATGGAGTGGAGAATTTAAAAAAATAGTTGTATTTTTTCTTATTGCAGATTTAAGGAGTTTATGAAGTTGGATTATTTCTAGATGTCTATTTTAAGTGCATTAAAATTTATTAAACAAAAAATAACAATTGCAAAAAAAATTAGAAGGGTTTCTGTTTATTTCCTAAACATATTTTTATGGTGTGGAGCTTCATAGGGACATAATTGTATTCTTTGTTTTTGTTATTTTTTTCTAACAGTAATCATGGATTTTTTTTCCATAGTAGTCTTTTACAATTTTTTATTTCTTGCTGTAAGAATTATGAGTTTTGGGTTATTAAAACCTTTTATATTCTAGGGTAAGAATTATGAGTTTTGGGGCATTAAGGTTTGAACCATATTATAAATGGATGAGTTATGAAATATTCTTTTGCATGGATTTGAACAATATCCATGCCATGTATCTTATGAGCCTATGCCACAAGATCAAAGGAATTAAATTATAGTTAAAATTGTCTTTTAATCTATTGGGCTTGGATGCTAACATTCTTCTTAAGATTGCAACAACAACCACATTTGAAAGAATCTTTGAATATTTTGGAGATGAAATACAGTTAAAGGTGTGAGCAACAATGATTGACATCGAGTTGAGTCATAGAGAATTGCAATTGTTAATGAAACATCAGTTGTAATAGGAGAAAAAAATATTTTCACATTGTAGGAAAAGTAGGAAACATTGTGGAAATTCCTAACAAAGCATAAGAATATAATCAAGACAAAGAGACTAAAAGTGTTTTGAACACTTCAGAAAAGTTTAAAGGAATTTTAGAAGGAAAATTTTATTTTGTACAAGATCTAGAGTGTGAACATGGTGCAGAAAGTGGATCCCACTATACAAATAGATGTGCCAATGATAAAATTAAAATTTCCTTTGTAGCAGCAGCAGGTGAGAAGAACATATTAGTGAATGTTTAAATTCATTATGAATTTGGATTGGCATTTCTTGAAAAGGGGCCTGAAAAGTCCAAGCATGATGTATATGAAAGGATATATGAAAAATTTAACATAGTTATATGATGAGAAATGAACTAGAGGTCCGTAAATTTTGATCCCCTAGTAGCTTCAACTATGGAAGCCTATGGGTTTTTGGCCCATAATAATTTGGCTTTCTTAATCGTTTATGCAACAAATGAACTCGCGCTTCCCCAAAGAGCCTAATAACTCATGATGTACATGCCATCATCCTCCCTGTGGCCTTGACCTTTCTCGGTTGTTAAACATCCTTTAACGTGTTGTTTTCTCATTGTATGAAAAGAAATAAAATTAACACGCTCCCTTCCTTAGGCCAATTACACTAGGGCCTACCAAAGGTAAAGGTTCAGGACTGTCGGGCTTGTCATTTTTTCTTTTTTTCAGAATGGTGCTGACTATTTCGAGGCCTAAACAATTTGACTGGGTCCTGCCTGCGTTGGGGGTCGGGCTGATTGTCTCCTTTACAACATTTACTTTATGCTATGGCTTGACCATGATGTCCCCAACTCTGTTTCTTATTTCAACTATCGTGACAAATTTCCAACACCATATTTTGTGCACTTTAACCATCAAAATTCATTCCCCTTCATGTCATGACCTCTAGTTCCTCTAAGTGGCATGTTTCAACAACACCTCGCTCGACCTTCGTCACTTCTCCAGTCCTACATATTGATGTTCTCGCCTACTTGGTACCAGTTCCTAGTAGCTCTTGGTTGCACTTTGTCTGGAACCTAGCCCATTTGGACCACCCTTCTCCACTAATTTTGGTCTCTGCAAACCATAAAAATCTCATGTCCCTCACTCAAATAAAATGCTACGACGATGATACTAGACATGGTTTGAACTTAAAATAAGTACACGTTTTTTAACCACCACAGGGTATACTCAAATTAAAAAAGAAACAATATTACATATCATGATCTCTTAGGGCTTGGTGTCATTCGGCCTAATATAAAATTACACTCACCGCCTTACTCTGACACTTGTAGGCTTCCTATATAAAAGAAACAAAACAAAAATACCCTTAAAAAAAAAATATTGCCACATATGCCTTACAGAGGCTAAATTTTACATAAAAATCAAAACGGATTCATGCCCTTTTCCTCCAACTGTCACGTCGCTCCTTCCAAAGCTTTCATAATAAATTTTTGTTAGGAGTGGGGTTCATGCCCCCACATCACTAGATTATAGGATGGAATAGACAAGATAAAAGCAACCATTAATGTTGTTGAAGCTATGCAACAACAAAAATAAGACATTTTTTTCATCTTATACAGCTAAACACAAAAGTTCAATCAATAATGGCTAAGGTACAATTAAATGCAAAAAATGAACCAAATGAAAATGACATTGAAGATGATGACATATTGAAGAAAAAGAGTAAGGTAAACCTGCACTACAAAAAATAAAGGCATGTTTGGAGCAAAAGGAGAAAAAAAATGTATTTCCTAGAGTTGAAGACAACCCGCACCACCATGCAGAATTAAAACAAGTTTTTCAATTGATGTTAAATATTATAAAACCTAAAAAAATAATAGTGTTCTTAATTAACAAAGAGAGTGTTAGAATATGCTAATTACTATAATTAAATTCATAATTTCGAACAATTTTCATAGAGTCTAAATAAATGTAAATTTAGAAAGTGTGCTCATATAATTTCGAGGAATTAAATAATAAGTTTAATTCAATTTATTGAGGAAACATGAAATATTATATTTACACCTAAGGTGTTCCCATGATGGTTTTGCTAGGTAATCCAACCAATCAAAGAGGCTCATTTTTGCCTTCCTTTGTCCAATAATTTTTTACCACATGGAAATTAGATTTTAATTTCTAACATTAAGTTTCATCCCACTAGAATGACTCTCCCTAAGAATCCACACACATGTCTTTGATCACATAAAAAATCAGAAACGAAATTGGACTCTTTAAACTAAGAATAGTTCTGGGCATTTTCCAAGAACGGATAAAAAATTTTGAATGTCTATTTTTTTTAGAATTTTTTGGGTATTTGTTAGAATATTATAGAAATATAAAACAAAGGGTGCAAGGTGATATACATAATTAGTGTGATCAGGATTGATGTATTAGGATTAGATTACCAACTGCATATTTCAAGGTGTTGCAAAATTATGATATACATTTGGGCCTCTTATATTTAACTAGTTTTCTATGATAATCAAGCTCAACCAATTTGAATAAAATAATAATGTAGCTCTAACCCATTTTGAAAATATTGGGTTGTCTATGTGTGACTGTAGTAGTATAGGAAGAAGAGTATAACTCTAACCCATTTTCGAAATATTGGATTTTCTATCTGGTACTATAGTAGTATAGGAAGAACATCGTAAGGATGCATATCTTGTATATATTCCTTCAACAAATTTGAGAATTTGGGATTGTTTCTTTTGATCTGATTATCTTCTAGCTCTCCATTTTTTTGATTGAATTCATTTTTTTTGGGGAAATAACAGATCGATGTGAACATGTATATGCTAGATTTATTCTTCAATAATATATTTGGTGTAGAAAATGGTAATATTATGTTCCTTTCCTTTTTCATTTATTTTGGGTGTCGATAGAGTGGTTTTGTGATTGCAACATTGTAAGATGATTTGTGATTTTAGGGGTCTTTGTTAAAACTTAATACCAAATATCAATAACTATAGCCTATCGTTCTTCTTCATCTGCACTATCAAACTTTACTTTCATACTGTTATCCAAAAGTGGGTTCGATAATATTTTTAGTTTTCCTTCCATTTTCCAATGATGTATCATATAAGTGTCCATTCATTTCCCAATGCTTATCGAAGGTATTGTTCCAGATAACTGTTGGAAACGTGCATCAAAATTTTCAAGTTACACATAATAGGTGTTCGACATGCACCCTTGCTCTAATTTTTGGAAATTAATTGACATAACCAACAACAAGAATGATAACTCTTCTTTGTGAGATGATGAAGGAAGATGAAAATTATCTACTTGCTATAAATTTTAGATGCTTAATAACAACAAATATTAAAAATAATTTATTTATGTATATATCACCCTAGAAGTATATTTACAATACCTCAAACAACTATGTTGCAAGGATGCGAAGAGGGGAAACAAAGATCAAAAGGATAGAAAATCCAACTAGTAGGCAAGCCACCTTCTCCAAGTGAAGAGAAACCATTCCTAATAATGCCAAAGAACTCTCCATCCTCTATGATAGAGATGTAGCCATGCTCATATTTTCAAGCTCAAGAAAGTTCTTCAATTATGCCTGTTCATATAAGACAATAATTATGGAGCATTATGTGAACCAATTCTGTAATTGTATGCTTAATCTATCATAGTGCTTGAATAAATAATGTCCAATGTTGTTCCTTACATTAATATTTTTACAAATTGGCTTCTACCTGCATTCCCTCGAATGGGTATATTTTTTTCCCTTCAAAAGAAAGACCACTAAGGACTCGCAAATGAAGAATGCGACTATTAAAAACCACAACTAAGTTGTGAAAGGCTTCATAAAAATCAACGCAAAAAGAAAAAATGAAAATTTCATCTTTCAGAAGGGCTACTACCACTAGACTTGAGTCTAAGAATGACTTTGCAAACTCTACTTTCTCGTATCATATTGCTGTGATGATTGTCATGTATCCTACAACCGCATCAAGTTCATGAAAATAAAGGAAAAACTATAAGAAAAATATGATAAATTATATTTCTGTCACTACAAAACACAATTAGTTAAAGGAATTCATCGTAGCTTGACGACGCAGTAACTCCCTTCTTGAATGTGATATACTCAATTGTAAAATTTAGTGTTTCTATTTCCTTTTCAAATTACTTCAAGAAAAATCCCATATAGTTTCTTCCAAGGCACTCCTTGAACTTGGATAGGGAGACACTGTGTGATTTTCTAGTGTATTTGCATGTATATTATCCTCATAATATTTTCCTCATAAATCATATGGATGGTAATGATAAGAATGAGGTAGGTAGCTGAACATATCATCCCATGTAGTTTCTTCCAAGGCACTCCTTGAACTTGAATAGGGAGACATTGTGTGATTTTATAATGCATGTGCATGTATATTCTCCTCATAAATCATATGGATGGTAATGATAAGAATGAGGTAGGTAGCTAAACATCTCAATCCTAGCTCATCCATTCCCAAGTGTCCAATAAACAAGGGATTTCTGGGCAGTCGTACAAATTGACACCTTGATTCTACAACTTGTTTACCTTTTAGTTGAATTGACTAAATGCATTTATATATAGGATTTTAAGATCAATTATGGAGATATTTTTCTAGATCGATTATGCAGATCTTTTTCTGTATAAATTCTATGCTTGAAATGGTGAAAAAAAATTAACCAAAAAACTTCCATGCAACTAATATATCCGTGTGCCAATTATTTGTTAATTTTTTAAAAATATCTGGTAACATCTTTTCATGAGAGATGATTTTCCCAATATTCTATTCCTTAAATATACCTTTACACTTTTAAAAATAATTTCTAGTCTATTGTACAAGAATATTATATTTATATTATATTATAGTGTGTAGTTTCCTTGTCGGTCCATCTATCATAAACATCTTTGTGCACTTTCCAACCATAGACATGGTGGCATCTGTACATTGTAATGCATGCATCCATGAGATTTGATTCTACCTTTTCCAATAATACCCAGTGCTATGTATGTTTTAGCGAACCTCTGATTGGGTAACACAGACATGCTCCATCGTGGTAGCACTTATGCACATAAATATATGATCATTGTTTTTTTAAGCCTTTCTGCAATTATACTATTATAGTGGATTGTTGAAAATATTAAACAAAATCAATAACAGAGGGATGCTCCCCCACAACACAGAGTATACAAATAAATGCGGAAATTAACATTCAGTACACAGGTAGCGATACATAGGAGAAGGATTGAAACTTATTTTTCGTTCCATCACTCTCTCTCTCATAAATTATGAAAATTACATTGCTTATATAAAATGGTTGAAGCCTATAAAAAACCTAATTCTAATCAATGTTGCTTCAATGCTGAATGGACGTTCAACAACATTTGTCCTTGGGTCGTCAACAAGACCCATTTCTTCATTAATCAGCACACAGGCTGTATTCTAAATTACACAGGAAAAACACGTAAAGACGTGTTCAAAAGCATAAAAAGGAAGATCTAAAATCCTATGCAATGTGATTCTAATCCACATCGCATCCGCGCAGATCGGAGATTTTAAATTTTAACTCATGGTGCTATCCTTTAAACTTTGTGAACTGCGACAAGCAACAGTGACGTGGCACATTTCGCATCGTGCCCAAAATAACTTAACTTGCGGGCGCTCAAACAGTAAACTTAAATCTTGGCGAATGCAATATGCGATAACGATATCGCATCACAAAACAAATAACATAGCTTTTGGTTATGGAAAAGGTAAGTGGTAAAACTTGCGACTTGCGCGAAATGCGCTTGTGGGCAAAAAAGCTAAGTCAAATGCGATGGTTGGAAATAAATGCAGATTTAAAGGCTTGGTACTCTGTTTTTTTGTTTTGTGTGGATTGAGTGAAAATGCCTCCAGTCTTTTGGATCTGTTGTTTTCCTTCTCTACAATAAAAAATTGATGAAGTGTGGGCTATTGCCACTTCTCATTCATGGCGGTGTTCGGGAGTAAAATTCCAACACTCCCCCTTAATCACAACTGATGCCATCAGTCATTCCCAGACATTTTCTGAGATACTCAAAACTTTTTTGTGCTAATGGCTTTATGAGGATATCAGCGAACTGTTCCTTTGTCCTGCAATGCTACAAAATAATCTCACCATTGTTAACCAATTCTCTTATAAAATGATATTTTGCATCTATGTGCTTTGTTCTATTATGGAAAATAGAATTATTTGACAATGAAATTGCTAAGCTATTATCACAATAAATTGTGGTTCTCTTGTCTTTCTCATGACATAAATCTCTCAGCATCCTTATCATTCAAACTACTTGGCATGCTACTGTTGTTGCTGCCACATATTCTGCTTCTGTTGTTGATAAAGCAAATATTGTTTACTTCTTGGAAGCCCATGAAATGGCTCCTGGTCCCAAATGAAACACATACTAAGATGTGCTCTTCCTATCATCTACACTTCCAACCCAATCACTTATCAGTGTAACCAAACAATTTAAAATTATCAGTTGAGGAGTATAGAACACCATACCTCAATATTCTTTTGGCTACTTGCTGATGTGTCTCCTTTGGTGTCTCCATGAATCTGGAAATTAAACTTACAGCATACATAATATTAGGCCTAGTTGCAGTCAAATACATGAGGCTGCCAACTATGCTCTTGTACAATGTCAGATCGACATTCTTGCTGCAATCTTCTTTTCTTAAATTAACCCCATGACAATTGGAGTTGTTGTTGCTTTGTTGTGTTGCATGTTAAACCTATTTAAAACTTCTACAACATATTTTGCTTGGGAAATAAATATTCCCTTTTCATTTTTCTTTACTTCTACACCCAAGAAGTATCTCAGTAAACCCAAATCACTCATTTCAAATTCACTCTTCATGACTGCTTTAAAATCAACAATGAGAGAAATTTCCAGTAAAGATTAAATCATCTACATATAAAACAATAATGAGGATATTACCATAATTTTCTTTGATGTAGAGTGTGGGCTCACCATCACATTTTTCAAACCCATTTTCTATCGTGTAAGCATCTATCCTGCTGTACCATGCTCTTGGTGCTTGCTTCAGAGCATAAAGAGCTTTCTTCAACTTGCACACTTTGTGCTCTTGGCCTTCAATATCATAGCCTAGAGCTTGTTCAACATATACCTCCTCTTTCAACACTCCATTCAGAAATGCGGATTTCACATCCATTTGGTAGACTTTCCACTTTTGTTGTGCTGCTATGGACAACATTATTCACACTATCTCCATCCTTGCAACAAGTGCAAAGTTTTCTTCATAGTATCTTCCTTTTTGTTGCTTGTAGCCTTTCACAACAAGCCTTGCTTTGTGCCTTTCAATCTTGCCTTGAGAATTGCTCTTGGTCTTATAGACCTATTTTACTCCAATGACTTCTTTGCCTTGTGGGAGCTCCACTAAATCCTATGTATCATTCTTTTCTATTGAACCAACCTCTTCATTCATTGCTTCAATCCATTTTTCTTATTTTACTGCATATTCAAAATGGATTGGGTCATCAACATGACAAAACAAATAAAATAAAGAATTAATACCATTATTATTATGAGCTTATTACTCATAAATTTCACTCAAATTTCTAAATATTGGTCTTCTTGGTTTGCTTGGAGTACCACTTTAACTCGAGGGAGTTTCTGATCCCTATGGTGTGCTTGGAGAAACACTTCATTGATTTCTCAAGGTTGTTTTTTTTCCTGCTTGTGGTGTGCTCTACTGTGCTTGTGTAGGTGGAGGAGGAACCACCACCGAGGAATTATTTTCTGCAATCAATTCCTCTTGCTCTTCGTGAGACATACATGTCTTCACATTTACTGTTTTCTCTAAGCTTCCATCCCAAGATTCTTCTTTAATAAACTACACATCTCTACTGCTTATAACTTTCTTGGTGGATGGATTATAGAGTTTGTATGCCTTGGACTCATCACTACATCCAATAAAGATACACTTCTCCCCCTTGTTGTCCAGCTTCTTCCTTAGTTGATCTGGGACATGTGCATAAGCCACACATCCAAATACTTTCATGTGAGTGAAAAACTGCTTTGTTCCACTCCATGCTTCTTCCAGAACTCTATTCATAACAGCTTTGGTTGGGCATCTATTCAAAATATATGCTACACAATTGACAGCTTCAACCCAATACTCATTTGGAAAATGTTTTTCCTTCAACATACTTCTGACCATGTCCATGATGGTCCTATTCTTCCTTTCTGCAACATCGTTTTGTTGCGGTGTGTACCTTGTGGTAAAATTCTTGTGTATGCCATTTTCCCTACAGAAATGTGGGAAATATTTGGAGATATATTCTCCACCTTTGTCAATTCTTAGCACTTTGATGTAGTGCCCACTTTGCTTCTCAACAAGAGCTTTGAAGCTGTAGAATTATTCAAACACTTCACGCTTATGTTTCAAGAAATACACCCATGTCTTTCTGGTGTAATCATCTATGATTGTCAAAACATAATGGCTACCATCTAGAGATGGCGTTTGCATTGGTCCACACAAATCTGAGTGAACAATCTCTAAGGGTGATTTTTCCCTTATACTCTTCCCTGTTGGGAATGCTTCTATGTGTTGTTTACACAAGATGTAGCCTTCACATAGGCTATCTAGTTTCTCAGTGAGTGGTAATCCTTTTACCATCCCTTTTCTATGCAAGAGTTCAAACCTCCAAAATTGAGATGTCCAAATCTCAAATGCCATAACCAGTTTTCATCTTTCACTTCTTCTTGAAAGACCTCTTATGTGATTGATGCTACCACACCTCCTTCCTTCAAGTCTATTCTGAGCTTGAGAGGAAACATTCTATTCTTTTTCATATGCACTTCTGCAATGACCCTTTTACTTGGAGGTATATCCATGATTATGAACACATCATTCTTAAAAAATACATTGTAGCCCTTATTCACGAGCTGTCCAATGCTTAGAAGGTTACATTTAAAGCCAGGTATATAATATACATCTGGCACAAATTTCTTTTCTCCCTTCCTTGTGAGTATTGATACTCTTCCTTTTCCCTTGAAAACGACTCTACTATCAGTCCCTGTTATCACTTCAGATTTCGCATTTTCATTCAGATTGGAAAACATTGTTATGTTTCCAGTCATGTGGTTACTACAACCTGAGTCTAAGAACCATACATCTTCTTTTTTTTCTTGTGCTACTTTACATGTTAAAAGCACATTACTCTGGTTCTTATATTCTTTTGCAAAATTTTCATTTTTCCTATTATTCATGTCATTTTGTTTCTTTCTACATTCATTGGCATAATGCCCATACTTTTTACAATAATGACATTGGACTTGGGATTTGTCATACCTTTGTCCTTGTGCTTGGTTTTTTCTTGAGCCTTTGCTTTGATTATGATTGCTACCCCTTCAAATTGTGCTTGCAGGGTTGTTTCTTCCACCTCGATGTGGGCTACTTCCTCTTCCTCGGTAGTTTGATCTTCCTCGACCTCTACCTCAACCAAAAGACATCTGTGTCTTGAAAGCATGCTCCAATGAGGACTTCGTTGTTCTATTCAGTCTATGTTCATGAGACATTGGGGATGCACAAAGCTCATCCACTGAAAATTATGATAGATCCTTGGTCTCTTCTATTGCCACTACTATGGCATCAAATCTTCAGGGTAGACTTCTCAATATTTCTCCACTATTCTTCTTTCCTCAACTGTCTCTCCATGAGACCTTATCTGGTTGACCAACCCAATCACATGTGTGAAGAATGAGTCTATGTTATCAGACTCTTTCATACAGAGAGTTTCAAAGTCTCTCCTTAGCATTTGTAGCTTTATTGTCTTCACTTTCTCCATGCTTTGATAGGCTATCTTGAGAATATTCCACACCTCCTTAGACTTTGTTGCTGCTACAATCCTTGGGAATATACTCTCGTGTACTACTTGATAGAGATAGAAGAGGCCTTTGGATTCCTTCTTCATATTATCTCTCAACAAGTCTCTTTCTGCTACTTTCAAAGCAACCAATTCTATTGCATCTTCTAGTTCTTAGAAACCTTGTTCCCCCAGCTCCCATATATCTTGTGAAGAAAACAGAGCTCTCATTGTAATGGCCCAATAAGCATAATTCTTCCCATTAAGCTGTGGTAGTTGGGGATTTTTCATGTTGGTGCCTGCTGCTGCCATCGTGACTGTGTTAAACAAAACAATCTTATTAACTGTGTAAAACATAAGTTTTCTCACTGCTGGAGAAATATGCTTCTTCAAATAAATCTTATAGCTTCTACAGCAAAGAAAGCGAGCTCGTGCTTCTTTTACTGAGAGCCTAGACCTACTCCGATACCATGTTGAAAATATTAAACGAAATCAATAACAGAGGGATGTTCCCCCACAACACAGAGTATACAAACAAATGTGGAAATTAACAGTCAATACACAGGCAGTGATACACAGGAGAAGGATTGAAACTTATTTTTCATTCCATCACTCTCTCTCTCTCATAATGAAAATTAAATTGCTTATATCAAATGGCCGAAGCCTATAAGAAACCTAATTCTAATCAATGTTTCTTCAATGATGAACAAACGTTTAACAACATTTATCCTTGGGCCATCAATAAGACTCATTTCTTCATTAATCGGCACGCAGGCCGTATTCTGAATTACACAGGAAAAACATGTAAGGACGCATTCAAAAACATAAAAGGGCGGATCTCAAATCCTATGTAATGTGGTTCTGATCCGCATTGCATCTGTGCAGATCAATGATTTTAACTTTTAACTCAGTCGTTATCCTTTAAACTTTGCAAACTGCGACGAGCGACAGTGATGTGTCACATATCGCATCACACCCAAAATAACTTAGCTTGTGGGTGCTCAAACAGTAAACTTAAATCTGAGCGAATGTGATATCCGATAGTGATATCGCATCGCAAAACAAATAACATAGCTCGCGGCTGTGGAAAAGGTAACTGGTAAAACTTGGGACTTGCGCGAAATGTGCTTTCAAGCAAAAAAAGTAAGTCAAATGCGGTGGTTGGAAATAAACACAGAGTTAAAGGCTCAGTACTTTGTTTTGTTGTTTTGCGTGGATTGCATGAAAATGCCTCCAGTCCTTTGGATCTGTTGTTGTCCTTCTCTGCAATCAAAAATTGATGAAGTGTGGGTTGTTTCTGCTTCTCATTCATGGCGGTGTTTGGGAGTAAAATTCCAACATGGAAGGGTGAAAATGTGAAGCTGGGTTACACTTTTTTCCCTTTTTTGAGAAAAAATTTTCATTTTTTTCGGTTCTTCAACTTTCTGCAAACTATAAAAAAAATTCTGTGTAGAATTTCATTTTGCGATAAAAATAAAAGTTGTGAGAAATTTTGTTAGCTTTCTATTACTAATTTTTTGAAATTTTTTTATGCAGATTTGATATGTCAACTTAGCGTTTCTTTGAGTGTGTGTTTCTTAACAATCAAAAGATTCATAAGAAGTCATGTTATGACACAATGTTGTATTCATTTAAAATTTGTGTTTTTGAGAAAACAAAATGTGTCACAACAATCTAGACAGAGTCTACTTTGGTTTTGTCATATTTACAAAGCCAATGGATGCATATCATAATTACTAGAATTATTTGAACTGGTCCAATACGAAAAACTGCGTATTTTTGATATGTTTCGCGTCACAAGAAATTTCTTAACATATAAGTTATAAACTAAAAATATAAAAGCTACCCATTAGATACGACGGACCAATGTAATGCCCCATAATTTTTTCAATTTTTTTTACAATGTATTTTGGGAGATACAAAATTTTGATTTCACTGAATTACAATGACCCTCAAAAATTGTTTGCACCTATTTTATTAAAAAAATAATTAAAATTAGTAAACGTTTATGAAATTCCATAAAAGTTATATTTCCTGAAAGTAGATTCAATTCTGAAAATGTTTGTCTTGGTTCTGATAGTTAATTAACAACCTTTCATGGAACTTAATCAGTCCAAAGTTGCAGAACCATATTCAGAGCCTGGTTTTTGCGTAATTGGTGATGCGTTCGTTCGGCCAAAATTTTAATCTAAGTTTGGCCGAACTATGTTTTCCGCCGACGGCTCGTTAAATCTAACAACTTAATAGCTCGGCCGAACTTTTAATCAAAAGTTCGGCCGAACTATCGTATAAATTTCCGTCAGCTGGAAATTTTTGCGGAGCCCCTACTAAAACACATTTCGTGGCAATATAAATTGCCGCGAAATCATTCACAATTTTCGCACATTTCGCACATTTCATCTCATTTTACAAGGATCTTAGTTTGGGTTCAAAAACTTTTCTTCAAATTTTGGATTTAAGAGCATTTCTTGGAAGCAAACTGATTTTACAAAGAATTGTTTGGGGTTTAAAGAATTTTTTTGGAAGACATTTCCTGGAGGCGGCCTGATTTTGGCAGAAATTGTTTTGAACTTAAAAAAATTTCTTGGACGTACATTCAAAAGAAATTTCTTGGAGGTATGTACGTGTTTTGAGTTGAAGTAAATATTTTGAGCTTCATTTCATTTTTATAAGACATTTTTCTCTCGAATTTTTTAAAGTAAGTGTTTTGGATTGGAGTAAGTATTTTTTGCAAAAAATTTAAACTGAATTTTTTGAAATTAAATCTTTTGTGATATTTTTTGTAATTGAGTTATTGTCTAATTTTTGAAGGAAATTTTTTTAACTTCATACCCTATTATCATGGGAAATCGAAGAACTTGTGCGAGAAAATATGATCGAAAAAGAGACCCTGAGGAACGTAGAGAAGAGACGAGACAATCTCGCAAAAGAAAATTAAAAGCACTCTCAAATATTGAAGAGGAAAATCAACCTCAAGCAGAAATTGAAGCAGGTATGTAAATGTAAATATTATGATCTATTGATATATTTAAAATTTTCCTAATGTAAAATGTGAAGCTTAATTTTTATTTGATGAACTAGTTTGAAAATTATTTTGTTTAATGTAAACAGACAGAGATATTCCTCAAAATATTGAAGAAGAAAATCAACCTCAAGCAGAAATTGAAGCAGGTATGTAAATGTAAATATTATGATCTATTGATATATTTAAATTTTTCCTAATGTAAAATGTGAAGCTTAATTTTTATTTGATGAACTAATTTGAAAAATATTTTGTTTAATGTAAACAGACAGAGATATTCCTCAAAATATTGAAGAAGAAAATCAACCTCAAGCAGAAATTGAAGCAGGTGTGTAAATGTAAATATTATGATCTATTGATATATTTAAAATTTTCCTGATGTAAAATGTGAAGCTTAATTTTTATTTGATGAATTAGTTTGAAAAATATTTTGTTTATATGTAAACAGACAAAGATATTCCTCAAAATATTGAAGAAGAAAATCAACCTCAAGCAGAAATTGAAGCAGGTATGTAAATGTAAATATTATGATCTATTGATATATTTAAAATTTTCCTAATGTAAAATGTGAAGCTTAATTTTTATTTGATGAACTAGTTTGAAAAATATTTGAAATTTTAGATATATTTATTATTTTAGTTATTTATTGGATATGTACTATTTTTTCGAATATGTACAGATGAAATCACTATCGATAATGAGATGTTAGAAAATGTTGACACTCACACATATGGAGATAAAAAACCTGACCATGTTATACGATATCGTGTTAACTGCATTTTTGAAAATTATTTGTTAAATGAGTGGGTGACAGTTTAGGCTCAAATGTTGAAAGGTATCTTATCATTAAGGAAATTAAAAGAAGCTACGACACTATTGGGTATTCGAAAATCAACCAAAGATAAAAAAAATGAAGGAAGAGGTGATAAAAAATATGAGTAGTGCTATAAAGTCAATTAAGAGATCTAGAGAGAAAGATGTTTCAATTGTACGTAGAGGAATACATATGGCAATGGTTTCCTCAAGTACTCAAGAGAATCGTTTGGTAACATCTATGGCACAAGCACTGGGATCCTCGCGAAAAACTTTGCACAAACATCGGAAATTTCGGTTGCAAATAGATGTAAATGATGAACTCGCTTGTTGGAGAGCTATTTGTAGGCAACCATACAAAGATAGACTTGGAGAAAATGTTAAAAAATAATATATGAATATTGGAAGAACAATTCGCGTGTTTCACCAACTGCAAGGCATGTGATGCGAAGAAGAATAGCACGAAATCAGTACGAAGAACGTGAAAAACATCTCTTGGAAACCACTCAGATAGAGTTATTCAACAAGTTCAAAGAAGAGAATCGTCAAATTCATGTTTCACTCAGTGCTTTTGTTCAACAAAAACCATGGTATGTAAAACCTATCACCGTACGCGACACTTGTTTTTGCCGTTATCATGTGGAATTTGAGTTATATTATGACACATTCCTTGATTTCAGTAGAACATTATGGAAGGATTCACCTCCTCCTTCCACTATCCGTGATTTCATATCTCAAATTCTATGTGAAAGAGAAAGTGATGAACTATTTTACAAAAAAAAATGTGTTGGTGGTAAAAAATGTGATGATTGTGGAAATTTGACTAAATTTCAAAACAAATATCGTATTGATATAAATGATCAATCATTGTCCAACATGAAAGTGAAATGGAAGAGATATGAATATATCGATACATCGATTCAAGGTGCAAATAGTGTTTAAAGAATTGAATTACTAGAAGACAAAAATTTTCTGATAGACTTTTTGAGAAAGTTTGAGGCAGAAATTTACAAATACACCAAGCATTCCCATAGAGCTCGATGGAAAGACTTGCAATTCAAAAAATCTCATGAATTTTTTCCACCAGGGACCATTTTGTCAGTGATTGATTTTGCAGAAAACTACACATTTCTTCCACAAAAAGAAATTCAGAGTGAATACTATCATTCTGACCAAGTCTCCATGCTCGTCCATATTCTATATAGACATGCTGAACAAAATGTTGATCATATAGAAAGCATGAGTGAAAATCGACATATCATTAAAGAATATCACTTTTATATCAGTGACGATCGTACACATGATACATGTTTTGTACAAAATTGTGTTGGAAAAAATTATGATTCATTGAAAAATCGTGGAATAACATTCAATGAACATTGGATATGGTCAAACGGATGCACAGGTCAATTCAAATCTACACGATCATTCTTTTGGTTGTGTTGTCTTCATAAGAAAACCTGCATTAAACATTGTTGGAATTTCTTTGAGACTGGCCATGGAAAAGGAGAACATGATAGTGTAGGAGCATGCATAAAACAAGTACTTCGAAGATATCAAATGAACCACTCTGCAAGCCAACTTTTGAACGCTGAAGAAGTTGTTCAATGGTGCATCGCTACTCTAATCCATGAGAGAACCCATCAAGAGAAGTGCGAAGGTACATTCAATTTAATATATATTGGAAATCTAATTTTAAACATTGTACATTTATCATGCAATGATTATCTTTGATTGTATTTTGATATCATATTTACAAATTCTTCTTCTAATTTTCCATATAAAGGTTTTTCTGGCATATTGGAATCGAAGACGTAGATAGATCAATTGGAAATGATGTTGAAACAATAAAAGGGACTCGAAAATTGCATTCAATTCAAACAAAGTCGTCCAGAAATGTGTTTGCTTTGGATAAAATAAAATATTCTTGTTTTTGTGATGTTTGCATAGACAACACAAAATCCAATGAGGTTTGTGAAAACAAAATGTATGTGAACGATTAGAAACATACAGAGCTAAATACAAACGGCAAAATGTCTGTTGTAATGTTTGAATAAATGCAATCAGAGGAAACTACAATATCATCCGATGGTGATCAAGTTTCTGATCTTGTTAGAGAAGGTAACATTTGAATTACTTTCTAATGATTTAAAGATCTAGAAATAAATTTAAATATGCATAATTTTGTTAAATTTATTTTATTGTGCAGGAGATTTTTTTGTTGTAATTGCACCTATTGACAACGATGAAAATTTGAAGAATTATTTGATGCGTTGTACTGAACGAAAAATGAAATTATTACAAAACTATAATGATCACAGATTTCAATATGACAAAGGGTCTATTATACTGAAAGGTTATTTTTTCAGACAAACTCATCAAAGTGGAGACTTTGTTTAATTTGAAGACTATGAAGCTGATTCCATAAGTTTTCAATATAGTCACTTGGTGTGTGCAGCACACATAAAGTTGATAGAAGTTCATTCAAAGAAAAAATCGAAAATTAAGAGATGGAAAATGTCAAAATCCGATCATGAACGGATTATTGAGGATGGAATTCCATTAGAATTTTTTTGAGTGAATTGTCCAACAATTTATTATCTTTGGATTAAATATGTTTTATAACTTCCAGTACTCAACTAAAAATTGAGCTGCTGATGTTATTTGTGCAAGTGTTTGCACATGTAAAATTTTTTTGGGTACAAGCACGTGCTCTAGTATCAACTGAAAGTAGTTTTTCTATACATGTGCATTGATGAAAAATGTTATATGTATTGGATATATATATATATCTTCTAGAATGAAATTAATTGTTCTAGTTTTACTATGTGCATTGATGAAAAATTATTTACGTACTCAATATATATGTTCTAGAATGCAATTAAATGGAACTAGTTTTTCTATGTGCATTGATGAAAAACTAGTTGGATTTTCTGGTAAAAAGTATGGACACAATGTAAATAAATCATCTGCAGTATATTTTTGTACAAAAATTCCTTTCAGACAATATTCTCGGAGCACTTCTCTGACTTTTGGTGGGATTTGACCCACATCTCTAATCCTGATTGAAAACCTAGTACAAAATCTACTTGTCCAATGGTCGGATATGTTCAATGTGCATTGATGAAAAATTTTACTTGTCTTGGATAGATATGTTCTAGAATGCACAATTAATTGTTCCAGGTATTTTTTCTATGTGCATTGATGAAAAACTAGTTGGATTTTTTGGTAAAAAGTTTCAACAATGTAAATAAATCGACAAGGCTACCTATTTGTGTGCATTAACGACATTGACCCAAATTCAACAAACATATATATGTACTAACCTTATATTTCCATTCAAAATTAAAGAGATAATTTGTACATATATCTACTTCTTTAAACTCTTTTTTCAATTAGAGCTCAATTGATACATGGTTAGTTGCATTGAAAAGCTATGTTCTTCCTATTGGAAATTTTTTCATTCAAACAAAACTACATGGAGAGATAAAAAGCAATATTAAAATTACAAATTTACTTCAACCATCCAAAAGGGATTTGTGCAACATTACTTGACATGCCATGCCAATTATAGTGAACAACTATCCAATAGAAACATTTAACATTATATACCACATGTGCCAAATGTAGATTGAAACCATCTAAAACTTTAAAATTTTGAAAACTTTTGATAATATATCGTGCAACATTAAAAAATTAAACATCACATGCGAAATGTAGATTGAAACCGTTCAAAATTTGAGTTTAAAAAACTTTAAATTATATATAGATCGTTACTTCACATGCCATGCCAATTATAGTTCAACTAGATCCAATAGAAACATTTAACATTATATACCACATGTGCAAATGTATATTGAAACCATCTAAAACTTTAAGTTTTAAAAACCTTTTGATTATATATTGTGCAACATTAAAACATTAAACATTTAAAGTTCATTAAATATCACATGCAAAATGTAGATTGAAACCATCCAAAACTTGAGTTTTAAAAACTTCACATGCCATGCCAATTATAATTCAACTATCCAAAAAAAACATTTAACATTAAATATCACATGCCAAATGTAGATTGAAACCATCCAAAACTTTTAACTTTTAATTTAACAAAAAAATATAGATCACAACATTACTTCACATGCCAAATGTACTCCAAGCATCCAAAACTTAAATTTTAAAAACAAAACAAATTATAACACGTCATTACATAGCATGCCAAATGTAGTTCAAATGACAACATTAATTTATAGATGACAACATTACTTCACATTCACATGCCAAAAGTACTAAAACCATCCAAAAATTAAATAAAACAAATTATATAATAACAATGTAATAAAATATGTCCAAAAATTGTAAATCTCACAAGTATCAAGCTGTATCAAGTTTAAAAAATTTTAAAACCATCTAAATTTTGAAATCAAAGCTACTGTAAATCATGTCCATCAAATGGAGACGAATCTAGCGTCTTCCCTAATAGGGTCTCAGTCTGCTCCCTATCCTGTGAATGGGAAACCTACATACACAATCCACATGTACTTGAACATTAAAATTTGATGTTTTAAAAATGAATGAGAATATATATATCTAGAAATTCATGTAAAAAACAAAATATAACAAAAAAATCATGCAATACCTCATAAGGTTCCCTCTCCATTTGATGAACAGGTTCTCCCATAGGAACATCTGCAGCAGTAAATTGTACAATATACATGTACAGTTAAATATATATATATATATATATATAATTTATATAAATTAAAAATTTATATAAATATATATATATAATTAATATAAATTAAAAATGCACGTGTACATATATAAACTTATTTTCAATTTAATATTAAAAAAAGGAACTAAAGACAACTTGTTCAAATGCTGTGGATGTTCCTATCTCTGTCACTAGAGTCCGTGTATTAAAGAAATCTTCTATAGGAACCTAAATTCAAAAAAATTTAAATAACTCAAAATATCTCTCTCTCTCTCTATATATATATATATATCTCAAATTTTAATGGAACTTTTTGAGGTAGAATATATATATATATGACATTAAGGTCCATGCTAGAAAAAATTATGCAAATAAGGTTGCTAAGTCTTGATACTTACCATGTGTTTCAAAGCCATAACGAAGGTTGGCTTTGAGAGTGTCCTCCCAAAGCCCTGTCTTGAGATGAAATTTAAGTCAATGTCTCTTAGAGTTGCAAGGTGTAATTGATAGAACTATTTGATTTCTTTACCATAGATGGACATCTCCTTTCATCTATACCTTTCTCTACCATCTTATTTCCAAGTGAAATGGGAATTTTCACATTTTGAATGCCATTACCATGTAATTTGGTAGTCTGCTAGCTAGACCTATCACAAGTAAGGTTGTCATACCAAACTATTTCTCTTGCTCAACTCAGTGACCATGACTCTCTTCTCACACTGCTTACCATAAGATCTTTAATTGTACATGTCATGCAAAGTTGGGGGTTCTAGGTCTACACCTATTAGGTAAAGTTGTATTTTATGGCATTGTGGTCCTTAAATTTGGAGGTGTTCCACCTGAAAAAGTAGGCATTAAATATGGATGAAAAGGATTTTTTTTAACTTTGATAGAATTTCCTCGTGGAATTACTGAATTTCTCGACGACATCATGCTAGCTTTGCTTAGAGAAGAAGGTTTTGGAGGAGAAATTGAATTCTTTCGACTTATTTTTGGAATTGAAGTTTGAAATAGTAGTTTTGATGACTCCATTGATGACCTTGCTGAGGAATTTGATGCACACAATATTGAATTTGAAGATGGTTTAGAAGAGGTTGAAGAAGTTGTATATTTTGGTGTTGTCACTGAATGTTTCTTTGTTGTTGGACTTCATCAAGACACAATTTAACTTTACGAGCAGATTGAAGACCTTGAAGAGGTTTTAGATTTTGTTGCTCTCACAGAAGGTTTTTGTCTAGTTTTGTTTCTTAAACCATAATTTCCATAGGACATTTTTGGTGAATATATTCTTGACCTTGATGATAGGATATGATACCTTGAAGAGGCTACATCTTTTGGTGACGTCACTAATTGTTTATCTATTATTATATTTGTTAAACATCTCGCTTAGGGTGAGGCAACTCCACATATATTGTACATTTTATGGGACAGAAATAAATATTTATAAATATTCACTTGGTTTTTATAATTGGATAGAAGAATGACTTAAAATGACCTTGTATTTCTTCTCATTTTAGAGCTCAAATTTTTAGGAAGGATTTAAGTATCCACCTTTCAAGAATCACTAGAAGAGGTTGATAAAGAATATAGGAAGACAAAAAACTAACCAATGGTGTACTAAATGGATTTCTTGGGAGGTAGATTGGCATATGGACTTTTGGTAGCTAGAATGTTTCCAAATAAGTGAATGTATTTGAAAACCAAACCTCTAGTTTATTTTGGTTTAGACAAGGTCTAGAATTTGAAAAGTGAATTCCCTCTTTCTTCCTCTTACATGTCCAATGATCGGAATCTGGATTAAGGGAAAAAAATTTCCTAAATAAAAATTTTTCATTTTATTTCTTGTACACATGAGTTTTTAAAAGCTAATTAACTCATAAATTTCTCACAAAATACACTTAAAGCTTGACACAAACCCCTTCCCAATTGGCTAACTTTAAACGATCCCAAAGACATTTTTATTTAAATAATGAGGGAGATAGCCCAATAAAACCAGTTTGTCCATATTCAAATCAAGTTGGTATCAAAGTAAAATTTAGCTCATTCTAGTCAAGGTTAGTTAGAATAATTAGCTATTGGTTTCTATCTTCAATTTCCTCTCAAAATGAATGTGTACGTGCTTTTGAGAGACACAGTAGAGGAATAAGGTCCAAATTTTTTATGAAAATGTGCTATGAAAGTAAAAGGTTAAAGGCAAACATGTACAAGGCATATTTGAGTACAAGGCATAGTTGATCCAAATGTTGTTGAGGAAGGGCGTAATTATTTGGGTCTTGGTTATGGAAAACATGATGGAGAATGCTCCAAAGCCAAGGAGGCACATGAAGCTGTTCCAAGAAAGAATTTTATTTCATGTTCATTACCTCAAGCTTGTGAAGTTTGTGTTCATGATGAATGGAAACGTTTGACACCCACTTTGCAAGAAGATGTTAATAAACATGCAGCTAATGAGAATGTAAAAGAAGAGGATGTTGAAAGCTCTATCTAGTCATTGAATTCATTGCTAGTATTCAGAGGAGAGCCACTACCTCATCAAATTCCCCTCTTGAAGAAGGTGACAACGGTGAATGTTCAAGGTATAAATTTTCCTTTAATAAAATTGCTTTTGATTATGATAAACATGGTAAATATTCACATAAGATATAGAAAAGAACTTGCACATGTTCCTTTTTGTGGTTTGAATAACCATAATGTTTATAGATGTTGGAAGAATATATCCATGCACATTGAAACTTTCTAAATAAATGAGGCAAAAAATCAAAGGCCCATTGGACAAGGAAAATGATGTTGAAAATAAGATGCAATTGTTTATTACTCATTTCCATAAGAAAGGTCACCTTGTAGACAAGTGTTGGACTTTGTATCCAACAAGTCATCCACAACATTTGAATAAGGTGGAAATAGATAATGACAAGAATGGAAAAGAGGATTCCATAATTGATGAGGGTTAGGATGATTCACATGATGATGAAGTGCAACTAAAAGAAGCGCCATTGAAATGGTTTTCTAACAGATGGTTAGATTTCTTATCCAATTAAGGCCTTGCCTGTATTTTGATGTTTCATGAATTCCTTTTCAAATTTAAAGTATGGTTCATGTTGCATGAAGCAAGATGTTGAAAGTAGAGTTATGTTGACACACTTAAATGCAACAAATATGGAAATTTGTACATGAGCTATTATTTGACTTGAGAGTCAGTTGTTTGAAGAGGCATGTTTTGTCGACTTGTGTTTGATTTATGATTTTTTACACCAATATGTAAGAGTACATGGAGATATTCACATGATGTGAATTTTTTTTCTTTGAAGGAGAAAAATGATATGTCAGTGAGCTATGTTTCTTGCATGATGTGTTTTCAGTTTTATGGTTTTGTTTGTGACAAGACGTCACAAGATTTTGGGAAGGTCCACTCTTGAGCGAGAGCCTCATGATTAAAACCTAATCATGAGAATCAAATGGGAGTGCATCCTTATTTTGAAAACAAATAGGATTCTAAGCTACCTAGGACTCAAACCATTATTTTTAAATTTGAAATATCATGGTGTGTTGTTTCAATGCCTGAATCCACAACCCTAACATAAATTTTTTTATTATTTTTTTGCAGGATTTAGTTGGTTATATTAAAAGTCAGTTGAATTTAAAATCCTTGGCTTAGTGGCATGAACCAAACATATTGTACATATTAAATGAGGAATTTCACTCTCCCAATAATTTCTAAATCACCCATATCACCAAGAAAACATGTTTTAAAAGAACATACTTTGGTATGGGAAATACCTTAGGTTTCAAATATTATAAGAAGGTTTTTGATATGGTTGAGAGAATGTGGAAAATAGAATCCATAAAAAAATTATTTTTCAAAACGTATTACTTTCAAAGTATCAACAAGGAATGTACAAGGGTGTTCAATGCATTAACGCTATTTATTTAAATTCCATGATGTATATCTTACTCATAATTTTAACAAATTATTAAATAATGATCTAGATTGGATAATTATATTATTTTTCATATATTTTGATGCTTATAGAGTGAAAAAACTGAAAGAATCAAATTGTAGGGTCATTTTAATGGTGGGTGGAGAATTGGGATCCAAAACCTTTTGGAGTCATTTTGAGGTTTTAAATTTGACATTTTTGGGGGTCAAGCGATTATTCCTTGTGCCGAAATCCTGACCATTATTCTACACTTAAAGACATATATCCAATGGTGCAAGAAAAACATCAAATGAAGTTCATTCAAAATTTATGCCTTTAGTAAGTTGACCTATATCATGTTGACCACCATGGTATGAGAGAATGACATTTTAGCCCCATTACTCATGCATAGCAAGCTAGCTACATGTGGAATTTTAGCAAGACTCTAAAAGGTCTAAAATCACAAACCTCGTTAATGGTTGACGGAGTCAAATCTTACACCTAGTTGGCTATCACGCTATGTTAAATACTTGGCCACTAGGAGGAATAAGAGTTCCATTTTGTGTTATTGTATTTTGTTCCATAGTTGAAAATACAACTAGGAGTGTGAAGTTAGAGAGAAAAATGTATGAAGTTAAGTTTTTATAGCAACCTTACATGGCAAAAGTCTTAGCTAACTCTAGAGAGATTACCTTAAACATATTTTCCATACCAGAAAAGAGAGAGTAGTGCATGTTTACATTTTAGTGTTGTTTTTCTCCCATAAGGATTTCCTAGGGAAAAAGAGTCTAGAGCATCATTACTTTTAGGGTTGCTTGTCTCCCATAAGGATTTCCTAGGAAAATAATTGTGTTGATTGTCTAGAGATATGTATGTGTGTGTTTCATTATGTTCTCTATTTCTTACGTTGTGTTTCATTATGTTTTATATTTCTTACATTTCTACCCTCCTATTTTTCTTTCCAATCAAGGTTTATAAAGTAACATGACAAGCAACATGAGACTTGGAACAATCATTTTCATTATCTATATGGAAGGAAAGAAGGATTATATCCCCTTAAGCTTAAACTTATGTAGTTTGACAATTTTTATCGTATATTTGTTGGTAAAGGTAAATGTTTTTTATCTATAGTACAAGTCATGAGTTCCCCAATTTTACCTTATGTAAAGCATGATTCTAGGATTACTACAATTTGTACTTGGTTTTTTATTGTGATGATGCTCTGTCTCAATCACTTGGCCATCTCTCTATGGGTAGTTAAATCTTTATAACAATACTTAAGTAATATTTATCTATTTGTATTATGTGAAATGTAAAAAATGGTATACTATTTTTCATAAAATTGGGTTGAGTTTATCATATATTTCGATGAAAGTTGATTATATGACACCTTTTCTTTAAAAGGATCTAACAATTTTGTTAAGTTATGAATTTGCAATTTTGTGTGGCTCTCTATCAACCTTCACTTCCTCATTTCTAGAAAAAATCTACTTGCTCATTTGTATGCCCACTTTCTATTCAAATGCATGAGTTTTGAACTCTCGATAACTATGTTTTTCCACACAGGAAAATTATATGTCACATTTTATACTAAAGTTCTAAATATTTTTTTGAAGTTTCGATTACTGTTATTCTTTTATATAATTTAACATTAGATATAAGTTTAAATTGAAAGCTACTTAGATGAAATATAGCTTAGATATGGCATTTTCAAATTATTATCTATTTATTAAACTAAAGGACATAATTATTACACATGTTTAATTTACATTCAAATGCTTATTTGATTTATCTCCTATAGCTTAATGTAATGCTAGATATATAACTTAAGTTGAAGGCCCATGAGATAAATATGACTTCTATGTGACATTTGTATTGAATCATCTATTTGTTGTGTTATATGAACATAATTGGTACGCATATCTAATTTGCATTACTAATATGTCATGTTTCTTTAATTTATCTTTTATAGATGACCGGAGCGCATCCCTTTTTAATCTATCCCTTTTGACTTTGGATATGTGGGAAATATTCATCCACATATTTTTCTATCATAAAGCAGTGAGTAAAATTGTAAATTCCATTTGTGTCAATGTTAAGGTTAAGCACATGGGTTAAAGTTTTATATATTAGATGAGGAGGCTAAGTATTACATATGGTCTTGAATGAGCTTTTGGACTCTTTAGATATATATCTAAAGAGTCCAAATGCTCATTCAAGACCATATGTAATAAATAGCCTCCTCATCTAACTTAGCCAGGGATTTGCAATACTATATTTGAGTTGGCTAGCTCCATTTCAAGATATTATAATGTTAGATTATTATTTCTATAGATTTTGATTATGGTAGTAAAATGTTACAAAAAACCAAAAACTGTACAAATAATATTATTCTAGATATATGTAAAAAGGACATGGTAGAGAAGATCAAAAAATATTAAACTTTTCATAAATAGTTTAGATAAAAGTACATTTTCTAATTTTGATTGTAAATTCTAAGGCTTAAATAAATAATTTTTCTAATGATTTTTTTTAATTAATAAATAAAAAAAGAAACATTTTCAATCAAAATCACATACAACACATAATAAAAATAATTTAAAAACAATTTAAAACTTCATACACTATATGACATTACTATGACAAACAACATAAAAATATACAAGCAAAAAATACATACAATGCATCCATTACATTGGAGTCTTCAGAACATACAATGCATACATTAAATTTGACGGAATTATTCACGACGCAATTGATGTCATTTGTTCATAAAAAATTGTTGAATATGAATGTGCAAATAAGGAGGTTGAAATAAGGAGATTTCACATTGGCTTTGCAGAATTGAGAATTTAAAAACTGTTTTTGCAGGTATTACTTATCAACATATATATCATGAAAAGAATATTGTTGCAGATGAATTGTCAAAGCAGGGGATGAAGGCTGTTTTTGGAAAGATTAATTACCAGCTATATAACATGCAGGGTCTTCAGGCTGAAGGTTCAGTCCCCATCATTTAAGTACAATGGGGTTCAGGGAGGCTGTGTTTTTAGATTTCAGGTTTAATATGTGTTGTTACTTTGACAGTAAAAACTTTGCTCTCCCTTTTTGTATGAATTGTTTCGTAGATCCTTCTACTGTCACTTTTTGGGCTCTTCAGGGGCAGGGATAACAGATTTTCTCTGTTTTGAAATGGTATTTTTTGGGCTGTATTATTTCATTTTGTCTTTGTTCGTTATGTGGCGAAAATCTGAGAGTCTAGAAAGGTTGGAGAAAAAAAATTGTAGATACCAAGTTGAAGATTGTAAAAATGAAGGTAAACTAACTAATACAATCTAACACAGCAAACAACAACAATTTATCACAGCAATTAATGTAACAGTTGATCAATTTTTTGAAAGGAGGATCCAGAAAGAATATACTGAATCTATTGGGTACAGGAATAAATTTTAGAACTTTTGAATACACTTTACAAAATTCAACCCGTGTCCCGCCATTGCTTTTTTTTTCAGACAGAAAAAAAAACACTGATGTATTAATCAGTTCATATGCTAAATACATACTCTCAGCTGTGCAGCGAGAGAAGCAAATACATATCCGCCAGCAATATACAATGCCAATCTAAGAAAGAGGGGCACCGATAATAGTGGGAAACATAATTGGGGGGGTTGATACCACATCCCATCATGATCAAAATTCAAAACATCCCTGTACATAACACGAACAATAGAAATTTCATAGCAAAAGGAAAAACATCAGCCAGTTAGACATGAAAAAACATGTAGGAGTTCAGGAAGAAATATAAGCAGACAAAATAGCAAACAATTAGTAAAAATAGCCTATAGATACGACGACAAAAACGCTTGGCCAACCATAGGAAGTACTCGGAACATGGATAGCATTGAAAACCGCCAGTGTCTCTCCATTTCTAGCAACCACATGAAATTATTCACAGTACACACATGGGGTGGGGAACAAAAGCAAGAAAATAATTCTTGAAAAGTAATTGTAGAAAAAACCCACATGGTGATTGTGATATGGTGAGGGATTTAAAAAGTAATCAAAATTTCAAACAGATTCATTTTTTTTCTCAGGAAGTATGATTCCGAATTTTTCGAATATTTTTTTTGTGTTTTTATATGAAAATCAAATGAGAAACTTCCACTTTATTCAAATGTTGTACACTTGATGACTAGGTACTGGGTTACGCGTGAATCTCCCCATAAGAGGACAAGTTGCGACACGACACCGTGCCTGCAACCCGCCTGAGAAATCAATCTATTTTTATCATAAACCAAAATGCGTCGTTATAGAGGACAAAATTCATGATGCAGGCCACCATTTCAATTATTCTGCGTTCTACTATTATATTTCAATTTTAAAATGAGTTCAACTATAGTTCTTTTTGGTGTTCAGATAAAAAATTAAAGCAGTTTAAATGTATTTTTCAGGTCTTTCGTCAGATTTGAACATAGAGCTCTTTTACCAGGAAAAATAAGACTCGTCACCTATATTCACATTTATAATGTTGTGGTTATTATAATTTTTTTCTCTAATTCCCTTTTTATTCCTACTAAAAATTTCTGTGGAAAGGAGGTTCGCTCGAACATACCCGATATCCGACGAAACGAGCAACGAACAAAGCAGCAAACAGTCACAGTCGGGAGGTGCAACGCGCGAACAGAGTAGCAAACAGTCACAGACAACGTGGGAATAATCAAACTGGTAAACAATCCAACATCACGGGCGATTTATTTATAAAAACTAGTTCGACCGAACTTTTGTCGTTGGTTTTCCCATCTCCGACGAAAATTCTGTTTGCCCACGTCGTCAGTGTGTCGTCAATCTAAACGGAATCACGAGTTCGGCCGAACTATTTAATATTTCGGCCGAACTTTATAAAATGTTTGGCCGAACTATTGAAGAAAAAAAATTTCGGTCCCCGATTCTCGCAAAAGTGTAACCCAGCTTCACGTTTCCGCCCATAACTCAGAGGGTTATAGTGGATAATTTAGAGGCTTAGCCATGGGAGGGTTTAATTATTTTTTACGCCTATGGGATGAAGCTAAGTTACCATTATTTTAGCCACGAGTAAGCTCTTTAAAAAAAACGGATATCCTAATTGACTAGATTATCAGTAACATTAATACCTGGGAAACAGTTCCTTCCCTTTCTGCTATTACATAGGCATCGGACTCGATTTACTAGATTTACTGTGTCCTTGGAGATCTGTTCATGATTTAGCCTAAATCTAACACATAAAGGTCTTCCATTTTAAACAAAATTAATTAGATTATATTGAACTTCAAAGGACTTGCTTACTTTACAGGAAACTAACCCACTCTGAGGACACTAAAAAAAAACCTCAAATATTAGCCTGAGTGGTCAAACACTACGTGATAGTACCTTTGTGCCTTGCGGTCGACTTGTCCCTCGATCATTTGTTAATACAGTCTATGTGCACTGAGCAGAGTGAAGTCAAATCAAGTGCACGGAGTATATAAGATACTAACTCAAGGTTATCTTTTTCGAATTTTTGGATTAAAATTTCATACTTTCTCAAAAGAATAGTCTTAAAAAAAAAATCCACAAGGTTTGAAAATAACGAAAATTTGGCTAAGATTACGATAAAATATTGGAGAGTTTTTTGAAAATTTAGATTACTGTTATTAAATAGTAAGATTTTGGGTGCTCATAGTTCTTCATAATGTTGAATTCATTGATATTATAAAAAAACAATTGAAACACTCCAATATTCTAATTTTTTTGAAATTTTTGTTACAAAATTCCAATAAAAACACTACTTTCCAAACCAATGTATAAAATAAATAGATAACCCCTTTTCTAAAATCCAATGGAGCTATAGATTCTGTTCGTACAGATAAATTCAATATAACTAAAACATTTCTCGATTTAACATGTGGAATTTAAGCAAATACAGATCATTTGAGCCAACTAACAAGTATTTTATTTTATGATGGGCTCAACCTACTGCCGTGCTTGAATTCATCGCATGAAATAAAACATTTCCCATCAAGTTGATTAAAATAAAACAAAATTAGCACGATAAGTCTTTTTATTTTTGTATCCGATTGACATTTATATAGAATCGATTACTCCCTCAGTTAAGTATTGGCCAGTAGAGTCTGGAACGTTTAGATAACTTCGTCAGTAAGGTATTGCTTGACAACCTATTAATTGATGGCATGAAATAAATCAATTCACATCAAGTTGATTATAATAAAACAATAGTCAATTCAAATCAAGTTAGCATCATGAGTCTCATCCAAACAATAATTTGGTACCTGATTGACACTTATAGAATCGATTACTCCCTGAGTTAATCATTGCCTAGTAAACCCTCGAGAGTTCACGGACTAATAACTTCCTCACTAGAATATTTCCTAGTGGAGTCGGCACGTTTAAATAACTTCCTCATTAAGGTATAGCTTGTGATAGGCCTTCAGGCGGCTGAATCACACCTGCCGGGATCCCACCACTAAGTGTCCATTCAGGGATGTTCATTCTAACTTCACCATTTCTGCAGCCAAAGGGCCCGCCTTTAGCGAGTTAGAAATATATGATAATCATTAGGAAAGACAATATATTATTTTTAGTTTAACTAGTTTGGTTTTTTAATTGAAAATTATGGAAATTTTGGTAAAATTTTAATAAAATTTGGTAAGTTTTTTTGTAAATCTAAATTATAGCTATCAAATTTCAAGATTTTGAGTGTTTTAAAGATTCTTTTTAGTACTGAATTTAATTCCCCATCAAAAACTTGATCCAAACAATGCTACTCTTATATTTTTTGAAATTTATTTGCCTATTCCAACCACTTTTGACAGTCCCAACAATTGCATGTAGACTTGTCCAAAATATTATTCCTAACAAATGGGAGAACAAAGAATGCCCAGAAGAGCAGAGTAGCCAATAAATTCTCACTTCCATTGGAATTCTCATGAGCCCTGGCGTGTTGTGCGAAAACCTTCACCTCTGGTTCCAGTCTCTCTGAGCCCTTCCATGGTAGGTATGTTACCTGCTCTTAATGATGAGGGTCGTAACGCTTTTTGTTCGAATATTTTACGAGGTCATCATATAACAAGCGGAGCGAAAACAGAAATGGCGTGCTTGTTGATGATATATTATCCGTTTCATGTAAAGAAGAAGGCAAAAGACCACCTGGGTCTCTTACTTTTTCTACAAGCTCTATACCCACCATCCTTTTTTACGGCAATCCCACAAGGTGAAGTTTGCAGACATTGCATTCCAGTTTCGTAAGGAAACTCCTTTAGGGTTTGCTTCATCCTCTTCATGTGCTGTGAGTTAAGCATTTAGTGGGTCATCTATGGCTGGTGAAAGAGGCTTTTCTGTATGGCGGATAATGCACCTGGGCAAATCTGTGTTTGGCTATTCACATATATATTAGTTTTGCTATTTCTTTGGTTAGCAGCACTTGCAAATCAAGGATATATATATATATATATATATATATATATATATAAAAAATATGTAGTTTGCATATGGGCAAATCTGTATTTGGCTATTCACTTTATAATAGTTTAGTTATTTTCATTGCTAGCAGCACTGTCAGATCATTGTGAATCATATATAGTTACCTAGTTTGTATTTTTATTGTTATTAAAAAAAATTGGGGTTAAGTGGAATATTTTCTTATTTGTATTTTTCATAAAACTGATTAGTCGAAATTTTAGCCCAAATTTTAAAATTATTAAACATTTAAATTGATAGATTATAGTATAGACTAGTAAGATTCTCCACAATTTATGAGATTCTCCAAAAATTTTGAACTTTAACATAAATTTCCAGCTCTATCCTACGTTTAAAAAAGTAACATTTCTCTGTGCTGCAATCCCATCCATTTGCATTTTAATATCTGGAGTCTTTGTTCTATATTTCAATTATACTTTACAGAAATTGGAATTTCATTGTGGTATTAGGACTGGTTTAAAACCTTGCTAATGTGAATTTGTATTTTAGTTTTTGCAATATCAAAAAAACCTTTGTTTTCATCAAATTCCCACACATAAATTTTCATTAGTTGTTGATTACGGTCAGATTTTTTAAAAATCGCGGCGTAAGTTATCCACTCTGGATCACTGGATTGTATTAGTATTTACTGTACTCGGCCTGATACGAAGTTTTGGTCATACAAGAACCAAACAAATCGAGGGTTCCAAACTATGGAGAAATTTCTGTTACGCAAGAACCAAAAACATCAAGGACTTCAACTTGCTAAAGAAAAACCAGGATAATACTGCAAGCTCTATGTGTAATGCTAAGCAAAGATTGTTACGAAACACGGTGAATAATGCTGAAGTGGTGAATAATGTTGAATTTGTAAATGTATCCATGTTCTAAGAATTCTGTTATAATATAAACTTTCTTGTGAGAGAATTCTTCAAGATCAGTCGTATATATATTTTTAGAAGGATGTTCTGGACGAAACAACTTTCATACGTCATTAAGATGAATGTATTTTGAGATTATTATTCTCAAAGGTTCTTTTACCAAATATTAAATCGACTTGTCTTTACTCGACTTTTTGGAGTTTTTGAGTTAAAATCTTGATTTTTGTTATTTGAAAAACCTAGATTATCGATCAAATTTCTATTATCAATAAATTTATGTGGGAATTTAGAGAAATTAGACTAGAAAACACTACCGTAAAAATTAGACCAGAAAACACTACCGTAAAAATCTTCAAAAAGCCGCACTATAGACTACTTGATGGCATAGTTACCAAGTTCGAATTCGAATCCGAATCCGAATCCGAATTCGAATTCGATACGATACGATAAAAGTTCGTAGTGAAAATTTTCAATTCGGATAAAATTCGAAAGTATATATATATATATATATATATCTTCTCATAACAATGTATTTGTCATTTTCTTTCAATTTATTTCGAAATTTAAATAGTTTTTAATGATTTTATTCAATATAAACAATTTTAAAATTACATTTTACTTACCAAAACCACAACCACACTTATCTTATTTCCAAAAACTCTCTTTACTCAATATTCTTTTTTTTCTTAGTTATCTCAGCTTTTCTTTCTTTCCTCGTTATCTCAACTTTCTTTGTTATCTCAGCTTTTTAAATCTTTTAAGACAACACTAAAATAAAAAATCAGAAATTTTCTCCAGTCACAATTAATTTCCATTTCTTATCTGGCAGCTTTCTCAACTTTCTTTGTTATTTCAGTTTTTTAAAGCTTTTAAAAGAACACTAAAATAAAAAACCAAAAATTTTAATTTCCATTTACCTGCGATCCAATCGTGATCTACTTACCATTCTCAAAATCACTACACTAACTATTCTCACTGCACTTGCAATTCTCAAATTCCTGGAAAAAAGCAATAAATCGTGAAATTTCTGTCATCCAAAATAAGCTACGCTGAACCGAACCGAATTTCCAACGAATTATTCGATGTACGCATCGAATTCCCGAATTTCCGTATTTTTTCCACCGATACGGACGAATTTGGTAGCTATGCTTGATGGAGTTGTTTTTAGTGCGATTTTTTGGAGTTTCAGGTGTCGAAATCCGGTGAAAAAAATTGAGGTAAAATTTGATTTTTATTTTTTAAACTGTTTTTTCTCTGTATATATGGATTCAGCACCCTAAAAAACCTCTAGGACACTTCGATTGTGCAAGGTTACCCATCAAAATTCTATTTTCAATAAATTCTTGTCAGAATTTAGAGAAATTAGACTGAAAAAAACTAGCATAAAAACTTTCAAAAAGTCATATTATAGACTACTCGATGTTAAAAGGAGTTGCCTTTAGTGCGACTTTTTGGAGTTTCAGGTGTCGGAATCCGGTGAAAAAAATTGAGGTAAAATCTTGATTTCTAACTGGTTTTTCACTATATATATAGATTCAACACCCTCAAAAACCTCTAGGGCACTTTGATTGTGCAAGGTTACCCATCAAACTTCTATTTTCAATAAATTTCTGCCCAAATTTAGAGAAATTAGACCGGAAGAAATTACCATAAAAACCTTCAAAAAGTCGCACTATAGACCACAACACTATTACCGATGAAATAGGTAACCGCACTGTTACCTACTTTTTTTTGGTAGCATAAAAAGCACTTGATTTTGAAAAGTGGTGATGCAGAATCACCTTTTTTTTTTTAGTACATTTTTGACACTCTAATATTTTTATTTATGAAGTATGAATTTTTTTTTTAAATGTTAGTGATTTTCATGCTAATTTTGAAACATATTGATGCAGCATCATTTTTTTTTTTAGAGCGGTGATTTTCATGCTAATTTTGAAACGTATTGATTCAACATCAACCTTTTTTTTAGAGTGGTGATTTTCATGTTGGTAATAAAACACAAAACTTAGATATATATATATATATATATATATATATATATAAACAATAAAAAAAAAACCAATAAAAATGTAAAAAAAAACAAAATTAACTTGCAAAAATAAAAAATTTAAACAAAAATAAATATTAAAAAAAAAAACAAAAATATTCAAAAATTATATCGAAAGAAATGACAAAATTTGAAAAAAAACACATAATTTAAAAAAAAAAAAAAAAAATTAACAAAAAAAAATTTAAAAAAAAAAACATCGAAAACATTTTTTCTAAGTTATTAAAAAATTCCATATAATTAAAAAAAAAATTTAAATAGAAAATTTAAAAATAATTTAAATTACAAAATTAAAATTTAGATAAAAAAAATAAAATACAAATAAAGAAAAAATTAAATTTAAAAATTTAAATTAAAAAAATAATAATAATAAAAAACAAAAATACAATTTTAAAAATTAACAAAAAGAAAAACAAATTAAAAAAAAAAAAACAAAATTTAAAATTGAAAAAGAAAATCATAATAAAAGAATTATAATAAAAAAATTGTCATTAAAAAACAAAAAAAATGAAAAAAACCACGTGCAAATAATTAAAAAACAAATATCCATAAATTTACTGTTTTTGTCTAAATGAAACAATTTATAAATTTAAAAAATAAAAAAACCAAATAAACTAAAAGATTAAAAAAAAAAAATAGATTAAATTAAAATTTAATAAATTTAATGAATAAATTTTAAATCTTAAAAAATAATTAATCTAAAATATTAAATTTAAAATAAAAAAACAAAAAAAAAATTAAAACAAATTAAATTTAAAAAAAAAAAAAAAAATTGAATTAAAAAAAAAAAATCAAAAATCAAAAATCAAATTTTAAAAAAAATATTAAAAATTAAAAAAAAAAAAAAAAAAAAAAAAATTTGTGGGTAGCACGCGTCGGCCTCGCGCCCGGTGGTAGCGAAAGCCGACAGCGGGTGGGCGGGAAGTTTTATCTTGTGCCTTGATGCTTGACCTCATCTCCCGGCGGGTGATCGGAGAATCGCCCTCCATGATGGCGAGGCGCATCCCGGCCAACGCCGACGGCTCTGCCTCTAGCGACACAGGTGGGAGGGCGATTTCGAAATCGCCCTCTGCGGCGGGGGAAGCAGGTCCAGGAATAAGCCTCCCATGGCGATTCGGAAATCGCCCTACGTGGCCCCATGGTGAGTCAAAGGAATCGCCCTCCGCGGTGGGAGAGGAGCATCATGCGACCCCGCGCCCGGCCATGCGCCTCCCCGCGCGCCACGGGTGGGAGGAGCGAAATACGCCCTCCTGCGGCGGAGGCAGGTCGGGAATCGCCCTCCCCACGCCCGGGAGGGTGATTAAATGGCCACTCTCGCGCGAGAGGCGCAGTTAGGAATCGCCCTCGGGACGATCGGGAATCGCCCTCCGCCATCGGGAGGGCGGTCCGTCACCCTCGTAGGTGGAGCGAGTTAGAGAATAAGCCCTCGGGCGATTCCGAGAATTGCCCTCCCACGGCGAGAGGAAAATTCTGGAATCGCCCTCGCCGGCGGGAGGCGATTAAGAATGCTTCCTCGCGGCGGGAGGCGGGTGGGAGTCGGCACGAGGCCGATTCAGGGAATCGCCCTCTCGCGGTGGGAGGGCGATTCCCGGAATCGGCCTCCCGCTGCGGGAGGGCGATTCTCGGAATCGGCCTCCCGCCTAGTGGCCAGCCTCCACTGTCACCTAGGCGGGAGGCCGATTGGCGGCGCCACCACGATCAAAAATTTTTTTTTTTTTTTTATTCTTTTAATTTTTAATATTTTTTAATTTTTAATTTGATTTTTTTTTAAATTTTGTTTTTTTAATTCAAAAAATATAATTTTTTTTTTAATTTAATTTGTATATTTGAAATTTAATTTGTTTTGATTTTTTTTTTTTCATTTTTTTGTTTTTAATTTTTTTTTCTAAATTTTGTTAATCATTTTTCTTAAATTTTGTATTTTTTTATTTATTTGACTTTTTTTTTCTTTTTCTTTTTTTATTAAATTTTATGTTTAGTTTTTTAATTTAATTTTTTAAAATTTAGTAAATTTTGTATTTTTTTTTTAAATTTATATGAATTTAGTACTTTTTTTTTTTAATTTTTTAATTTTTTATTATTATTTTTTTAATTACATAAAATTTTTATATTTCTTTTATTTCAATTAAAATTGTGTACTTAATATTTTCAAATTAATTTGTTTTCATTTTATTTTTTATTTAATATATTTTTTTCAATGTTTAAATTTTAATTGATTTTTAAAGTGTTTTAACTTTTTATTTTAACAATGTTTTTTTTTTTTTTCTTTATATTTAAAATTTGATTTTTAATTCAAAATTTATTCATTTATTTATTAAAATTTAATATTTTTTTTTTTTTTTTAATTTAATTTGTTATTTTAATATCAACATTTTTTTTTTTAAATTTATATATATATATATATATATATATATATATATATATATATATATATATATATATATTTTATTTTTTATACTTTAAATTTAATATATTTTTTAAAATCTATTTGTTTTTCTAATATATATTTTTTTAAATTTAATATTTTTATTGTATTTTTTTTTTCATTTTTTTTTTAAATTACTTTTTCTTTTTTTACTTTTAATTTCAATAATATTTTTTTTTTTTTTTAAGTTTTAAATTTATTAAAATTTAATATATTTCTTTAAATTTAAATTTTTTTTTTTTTAAATTTAATAAACATTTTCTTTTTCTTTTTTAAATTTAATTTCTATATTTTATTTTTTATAATTTCTTTTTTTTTAGCTTGTTTTTCTTTTTAATTTAATATATATATATATATATATATATATATATATATATATATATATATATATATATTGAAATTTTAATCTTTAATTTTTATTTTTTTTCTTAAATTTTAGGTTTTTTTTAATATTTGAATTAAATTTTTTATTTTGTTTTTATTTTTATTTTTTAATTCCTATACATTTTTAAATTTTAAACTTTAAAATATTTTTGTTTTTTAAATTTATTTTTTTTCTTAAATTTTAGGTTTTTTTTAATATTTGAATTTTAAAAATTAAAAAATGTTATTTTTGTTTTTAAAAATGTCAAAAATATGACAATTTTTTTTTTTTTTTTTTTTTATTCCAACGCCAACTGGTTTATTTTTTAGGGTTTTTTTTCAATCCTTTTTTGAAGAAACAATTTTGTTTTTAGCATAATTTTATAAAATGTTGAAATTTGACCTTAGAAAAAAACCAAGTGCGTTATGGAATACACTTTTATTGTTTTTGGGGTGTTTTTTCATGTTTTTTGAGTCTTTTTGGGCTAGAGTTCCCATTTTGAGGTCAGGTTACCTATTTCATCGGTAACAGTGTTCTACTCGATATTAAATGGAGTTGTCTTTAGTTCAACTTTTTGGAGTTTCAGGTGTCGGAATCTGGTGAAAAAAAATCTTGATTTCTATTATTTAAACTGGTTTTTTGACAGTATATATGGATTTAGCACCCTAAAAAACCTCTAGGGCACTTCAATTGTTTAAGGTTACCCATGAAACTTCTATTTTAAATAAATTCCTACCGGAATTTAGAGAAATTAGACCGGAAAAAACTACCATAAAAGCCTTGAAAAAGTTGCACTATAGACTACTCGATATTAAATGGAGTTGTCTTTACTGCGACTTTTTGGAGTTTCAGGTGTCGGAATCCAGTGAAAAATTTTGAGGTCAAATCTTGATTTTTGTTATTTAAACTGGTTTTTTCATTGTATATATGGATTCAGCACCCCAAAAAACCTCTAAGGCACTTCAATTTTGCAAGGTTACCCATCAAACTTCTATTTTGAATAAATTCCTGCCATAATTTAGAGAAATTAGACCGGAAAAATCTACCTTAAAAACCTTCGAAAATTCGCACTATTAACTACTTGATATTAAATGGAGTTGTCTTTAGTGCAACTTTTTGAAGTTGATTTCTGATATTTAAACTGATTTTTTCACTGTATATATGGATTCAACACCCTAAAAAACCTCTAGGCACTTCGATTGTGCAAGTTTACCCATCAAACTTATATTTTCAATAAATTCCTCTTGGAATTTAGAGAAATTAGACAGGAAAAAATTGTCGTAAAAACCTTCAAAAAGTCGGACTATAGACTACTCGATATTAAATGGAGTTGTGTTTAGAGCAAATTTTGGAGTTTCAGGTGTCGGAAGCTAGCGAAAAAAATTGAGGCAAAATCTTGATTTCTGTTATTTAAACTGGTTTTTTCACTATATACATGGATTCATCTCCCTAAAAAACTTCCAGGGAACTTCGATTGTGCAAGGTTACCCATCAAACTTCTATTTTCAATAAATTCCTGTCAGAATTTAGAGAAATTAGACCGGAAAAAACTACCATGAAAGCCTTCAAAAATTCGCACTATAGACTACTCGATATTAAATGGAATTTTCTTTAGTGCGACTTTTTGAAGTTTCAGATGTCGAAATCCGGTGAAACAAATTGAGGAAAATACTCATTTCTGTTATTTAAACTGGTTTTTTGACTATATATATGGATTCAGCACCTTAAAAAACCTCTATGGCACTTCAATTGTGCAAGGTTACCCATCAAACTTCTATTTTCAATAAATTCATGCCAGAATTTAGAGAAATTAGACCGAAAAAAACTACCGTAAAAACCTTCAAAAAGTCGCACTATAGACTACTCGATATTAAATGGAGTTGTCTTTAGTGTGACTTTTTGGAGTTTTAGGTGTCGAAATCCGGTGAAAAAAATTGAGGTAAAATATTGATTTCTATTATTTAAACTAGTTTTTTGACTATATATATGGATTCAACACCCTAAAAAACCTCTAGGGAACTTTAATTATGAAAGCTTACCCTTCAAACTTCTATTTTCAACAAATTCCTGCCGGAATTTAGAAAAATTAGACTGAAAAAAAATACCGTAAAAGTGTTCAAAAAGTCGCACTATATACTACTCGATATTCAATGGAGTTGTCTTTAGTGCGACTTTTTGGAGTTTCAGGTGTCAGAATCCGGTGAAAATAATTGAGGTAAAATATTGATTTCTGTTATTTAAACTTGTTTTTTGACTGTATATATGGATTTAGCACCCTGAAAAACCTCTATGGCACTTCGATTGTTCAAGGTTAGCCATCAAACTTCTATTTTCAATAGATTCACGCCGGAATTTAGAGAAATTAGACCAGAAAACACTACCGTAAAAACCTTCAAAAAGTCGCACTATAGACTACTCAAGATTAAATGGTGTTGTCTTTAATGCGACTTTTTGGAGTTTCAGGTGTCAGAATCTGGTGAAAACAATTGAGGTAAAATCTTGATTTCTGTTATTTAAACTATTTTTTTTACTGTATATAGGGATTCAGCACCCTAAAAGACCTCTAGGGCACTTCGATTGCGCAAGGTTACCCATCAAACTTCTATTTTCAACAAATTCCTGTCGGAATTTAGAGAAATTAGACCGCAAAAAAATTCCGTAAAAAGCTTCAAAAAGTCGCACTATAGACTATTCGATATTAAATGGAGTTGTCTTTAGTGCAAATTTTTGGAGTTTCAAGTGTCGGAATCCAGTGAAAAAAATTGAGGTAAAATCTTGATTTATGTTATTTAAACTGGTTTTTTCACTGTATATATGGATTCAGCACCATAAAAAACCTCTGGGGCACTTTGATTGTGTAAGGTTACCCATCAAACTTCTATTTTCAATAATTCCTGTTGGAATTTAGATAAATTAGATCGAAAAAAACTATCGTAAAAACCTTCGAAAAGTCACACTATAGACTACTCGGTATTAAATGGAGTAGTCTTTAGTGCGACTTTTTCGAGTTTCAGGTGTCAGAATCGAGTGAAAAAAAATCTTGATTTCTGTTATTTAAACTGTTTTTTTCACTGTATGTATGGATTGAGCACCCTAAAAAACCTCTAGGGCACTTCAATTGTGCAAGGTTACCCATCAAACTTCTATTTTCAATAAATTCCTGGCAAAATTTAGAGAAATTAGACTGGAGAAAACTACTGTAAAACCTTCAAAAAGTCACACTATAGACTACTCGATATTAAATGGATTTGTCTTTAGTGCGACTTTTTGGAGTTTTAGGTGTCAGAATCGGGTGAAAAAAAATTGAGGTAAAATCTTGATTTCTGTTATTTAAACTGGTTTTTTCACTGTATATATGGATTCAGCACCCTAAAAAACCTCTAGGGCACTTTTATTGTGCAAGGTTACCCATCAAACTTCTATTTTCAATAAATTCCTGCCGGAATTTAGAGAAATTAGACCAGAAAAAACTACCGTAAAAACCTTCAAAAAGTCGCACTATAGACTACTCGATATTAAATGGAGTCATCTTTAGTATGACTTTTTAGAGTTTTAGGTGTCGGAATCCGGTGAAAATAATTGAAGTAAAATCCTGATTTATATTATTTAAACTGATTTTTGACTATATATATATATATATATATATATATGTATTCAACACCCTAAAAGACCTATAAGACACCTCGATTGTGAAATCTTTCCCATCAAACTTCTATTTTAAATCCCCCTTGTCCAAGAAAACAATTCATGAATCTTGCTATGTCCAATAATATTAAAATCCTTCCCTTACCTCAAGAATCCTTCTATATCGAGGAATGTTAAAATCACTCCCTTGAAGTCAATTTATGGGTCCTACTATATCCAGGAACATTTGTAAAGTCTGATTCATTTAAAATATCACATTAGGAAGAGTCTCGAAAATTGAAATCATAATCTCCCTAAATTTTTTACTATTCACACAGACAAATCCACCTAAAAATAATCACTTCAAAGAAAATCTAGAAAATTGAACGCATAACGTAAACCAAAAATACTTTTACCTAAATAAACTTTCAAATGTTACGATCTATACTCATTCATTGTTTGCTGGTTCATATTATTTCCTTTAATTTCTATTCTACTAAAACCCAGAGGTATGCTTCTTGATATTTGCTTCTTTTATGATTTCTCACCAAATTTTAAAGTTACACTTATTTGGACAGTTCGTCTTCTCCATGGAGATACCAAAGCATGTGATTAACTTCACTTATGATATATATATTTTTGAACTTTTCATGCTAAAAAAGAAATTGGATCCTCGCATGGGAAGGGCTCTTGAGATTACCATCGCGTATGACATCTATTTTTTTAACCTTTTATGCTCGAAAAAATAGGATCTTCACATCCTAAGGGTTCACTTACTTCCAAGATAGAAAGATAGAAAGACGTTGACATTGAAACGAGACATTACAAGGAATTGTGAAGGTGAATCCTCGCTATTATCCTATTAGCATGGCTCCCAACCTTAATCAATTTATTAATATATTCCATGGAAAATTAATCCATATCATTAATTCATTTAAGAACATTAAAAGATGAAAGCTGTGGAACAATTTCAATGGGAAGTTGAATCTATATTTTAAGTTTAAAATTTTTATTTTTATTTATTTTTATTTTTATTTTTTTATTATTTCACAATTTTTTTTTAAATTTTAATTTAATATTATTTTTACTATTATCTTTATTCTACTTGTATTTAATAATAAATATATGCTTCTGCAACCTTTGCTTCTATGGTTTTTATGTCATCCCTCAAACGCTTGTTCTCTAATAGCACCACCATTGGTGGGTGGAGGAGGCCCCTCTTCATAAACCCAGTGGCTTCCTAAGCCAATTAGGCTACCTCATGAAAATTCAACAAATCCAAACCACAATGGGAGGCAAACCCATCTAGTACCACCAACAATGAAATTGTAGCCGCTAACTGTGCTACTCCAGCAACAATCAATCCAAAAGCTAATGGTTTCTACCTTCCTCAAGAGTCAAATATTCTCTCTTGGAAATCCCATAAGAAAAAAATAAGAGAAAGAATCATATATATGAGAAAGCATGAATTAATATGTAAAATTTTAGATCTTGCGTTGCACCCCATAATTTTTAGATCTTGAGAAAGCATGAAGTAATATGTAAATTTTTAGATCATGAAGTAATATGTAAATTTTTAGATCTTAGAAATATATGATAATCATTAGGAAAGACAATATTGCGTAGTCTAAAGAGGCAGTGAAATGGCCCAGAATCTAGCAATGATTTTCAAAAAATCTGGCAAAGGTTTGCCTAGAATCTTGTTTACAGTTGTTAAAATTTAGTATTTTGAGTGCCTTAAGGGTTTTTGATAGTGTTGAATCCATTTCCACTATCAAAAATGGATTTCAAACACTCCAACTACCTTATTTTTTGAATTTTAGTTTACCAGATTCCGGTAGTTTTCTGCTGTCCAGGCTATTTCACTCCCTGGGTGGACAACTCCATATATTATTTTTAGTTTAACTCGTTTGGTTTTTTATTGAAAATTATGGAAATTTTGGTAAAATTTTAATAAATTTTGGTAGAATTTTTTGTAAATCTAGGTTATAGCTATCAAATTTCAAGATTTTGAATGTCTTAAATTTTTTTAATGATGATCAATCTATTTCCACATAAAAAAACTTGATTCAAACAATGCTACTCTTATATTTTTTGAAATTTATTTGCCTAGATTACAACCACTTTTGACAATCCGAGCAATTGCCTGTAGAATTGTGCAAAATATTATTCCTGCCAAACGAGAGAACAAAGAATGCCCAGAAGAGCAGAGTAGCCAATAAATGCTCACTTCCATAGGAATTCTCATGAGCTCTCGCATGTTGTGTGAAAACCTTCACCTCTGGTTCCAGTCCCTCTGAGCCCTTCCATGGTAGGTATGTTACCTGCTCTTAATGATGATAGGTTGTAACGTTTTTTGTTCGAATATTGTACGAGGACATCATATAACAAGCGGAGCAAAAAAAGAAATGGGGAGCTTGTTGATGATATATTATCCGTTTCATGTAAAGAAGAAGGCAAAAGACCACCTGGGTCTCTTACTTTTTCCACAAGCTCTATACCCACCATCCTTTTTTATGGAAATCCCACGAGGTGAAGTTTGCAGACATTGCATTCCAGTTTCATAAGGAAACTCCTTTAGGGTTTGCTTCATCCTCTTCATGTGCTGTGAGTTAAGAATCTTAATGAGTCATCTATGGTTGGTGAAATAGGATTTTTTGTATGGTGGCTAATGCACCTGGGAAAATCTGTGTTTGGCTATTCACATATATATTAGTTTTGCTATTTCTATGGTTAGTAGCGCTTGCAAATCAATGCGAATCATTCATATATATATATATATATATATATATATATATATATATATTTATATATATATATATATATATTTATATATATATATATATATATATATATATATATATATATATATATATATATATATATATATATAATATATTTATATATATATATATATATATATATATATATATATATATATATATATATATATGGGAAAATTTTTATTTGGCTATTCACTTTATAATATTTTAGTTATTTTCATTGCTTGCAGCACTGTTAGATCATTCTGAATCATATAAGTTACCTAGTTTGTATTTCTATTGTTATCAAAAAATTTACGGGTTAAGTGGAATATTTTCTTATTTGTATTTATCATAAAACTGATTAGTCCAAATTTTATAGTGTATAGCCAAAATTTCAAAATTATTAAACATTTGCATTTATAGATTATAGTATGAATTAGTAAGAATCTCCAAAATTTATGAGATTCTCCAAAATTTTGAGCTTTAACATAAATTTCCAGATCTATCCTATGTTTGAAAAAGTAACATTTCTCTGTACTGCAATCCCATCCATTTGCATTTTAATATCTGGAGTCTTTGTTCTATATTTCAATTATACTTTACAGAAATTGGAATTTCATCATGGTATTAGGACTGGTTTAAAACATTGCTAATGTCTTTAGTGCGACTTTTTGGAGCTTCAGGTGTTGGAATCTGGTGAAAAAAATTAAGGTAAATTCTTGGTTTTTATCTTTTTAAACTAGTTTTTTCAATGTATATATGGATTCAGCACCCTAAAAAACCTCTAGGGCACTTCGATTGTGCAAGGTTACCCATCAAAATTCTATTTTCAATAAATTCTTTTCGGAATTTAGAGAAATTAGACCGAAAAAAACTATCGTAAAAACCTTCAAAAATTCGTACTATAGACTACTCGATGCTAAATGGAGTTGTCTTTAGTGCGACTTTTTGGAGTTTCAGGTGTCGGAATCCGGTGAATTTTTTTTTGGTAAAATCTTTATTTTTGTTTTTTAAACTGGTTTTTTACTGTATATATGTATTCACCACCCTAAAAAACCTCTACGGCGCTTCAATTGTGTGAGGTTACCTATCAAACTTCTAGTTTCAATAAATTCCTGCCGGAATTTAGAAAAATTAGACTGGAAAAACTATCGTAAAAACCTTCAAAAAGTCGCACTATAGACTACTCGATATTAAATGGAATTTTCTTTAGTGCAACTTTTTGGAGTTTCAGGTGTCAAAATCCGGTGAAAAAAATTGATGTAAAATCTTGATTTCTATTATTTAAACTGGTTTTTTCACTATATATATGGATTCAACACCCTAAAAAACCTCTAGGGCACTTCGATTGTGCAAGGTTACCCATCAAACTTTTATTTTCAATAAATTCCTGTTGGAATTTAGAGAAATTAGACTGGAAAAACCTACCATAAAAACCTTCAAAAAGTTGCACTATAGACTACTCGATATTAAATGGAGTTGTCTTTAGTGCGACTTTTTGGAGTTTCAGGTGTCGGAATCCAGTGAAAAAAATTGAGGTAAAATCTTGATTTATATTATTTAAACTAGTTTTTTGACTGGATATATGGATTTATCACCCTAAAAAACCTCTAGGGCACTTTGATTGTGCAAGGTTACCCACCAAACTTCTATTTTCAATAAATTCCTGCCGAAATTTAGAGAAATTAGACCAGAAAAAACTACCGTAAAAACCTTCAAAAAGTCGCACTATAGACTACTCGATATTAAATGGAGTTATCTTTAGTTCGACTTTTTGGAGTTTCAAGTGTCGGAATCCGGTGAAAGAAAATCTTGATTTCTATTATTTAAACTAGTTTTTTGACTATATATATGGATTCAACACCCTACAAAACCTCTAGGGCACTTCAATTATGCAAGGTTACCCATAAAACTTCTATTTTCAATAAATTCCTGTTGGAATTTAGAGAAATTAGACTAGAAAAAATCTACTGTAAAAACCTTCAAAAAGTCGCACTATAGACTACTCGATATTAAATGGATTTGTCTTTAGTGCAACTTTTTGGAGTTTCAGGGGTCGGAATCCGATGAATAAATTTGAGGTAAAATCTTGATTTCTATTATTTAAACTGGTTTTTTCATTGTATATATGGATTCAACACCCTAAAAAACCTCTAGAGCACTTCGATTATGCAAGGTTACCTATAAAACTTCTATTTTCAATAAATTCCTGGCGGAATTTAGAGAAATTAGACCGGAAAAATTTACTGTAAAGTCCTTCAAAAAGATGCACTATAGACTACTCGATATTAAATGGAGTTGTATTTAGTGCGAATTTTTGGAGATTCAGGTGTCAGAATCCGGTGAAAAAAATTGAGGTAAAATCTGTATTTATGTTATTTAAACTAGTTTTTTCACTGTATATATGGATTGAGCACCCTAAAAAACCTGTGGGGCACTTCGATTATTACCCATCATATTTCTATTTTCAATAAAGTCCTGCCGGAATTTAGAGAAATTAGACCTGAAAAAACTAGCATAAAAACCTTCAAAAAGTCGCACTATAGACTACTCGATATTAAATGGAGTTGTCTTTAGTGCGACTTTTTGGAGTTTCAGGTGTTGGAATCCAGTGAAAACAATTGAGGTAAAATCGTGATTTCTATTATTTAAATTGGTTTTTTTACTGTAAATATGGGTTCAGCACCCTAAAAAACCTCTAGGGCACTTCGATTGTGCAAGGTTACCCATCAAACTTCTATTTTCAATAAATTACTGTTGGAAGTTAGAGAAATTATACCGCAAAAAACTACCGTAAAAACCTTCAAAAAGTCACACTATAGACTACTCGATATTAAATGTAGTCTTTAGTGCGACTTTTTGGAGTTTCAGGTGTCAGAATCCGGTGAAAAAAATCTTGATTTATGTTATTTAAACTTGTTTTTTAACTGTATATATGGATTCAGCACCCTAAAAAACCTCTATGGCACTTCGATTGTTCAAGGTTACCCATCAAACTTCTATTTTCAATAGATTCATGCCAAAATTTAGAGAAATTAGACCGGAAAACACTACCTTAAAAACCTTCAAAAAGTCGCACTATAGACTACTCAATATTAAATGGTGTTGTCTTTAATGCGATTTTTTGGGGTTTCAGGTGTCGGAATCTGGTGAAAAAAATTGAGGTTAAATCTTGATTTCTGTTATTTAAACTATTTTTTTTACTGTATATAGGGATTCAACACCCTAAAAGACCTCTAGGGCACTTCGATTGCACAAGGTTACCCATCAAACTTCTATTTTCAACAAATTCCTGTTGGAATTTAGAGAAATTAGACCGGAAAGAAATACCGTAAAAACCTTCAAAAAGTCGCACTATAGACTATTCGATATTAAATGGAGTTGTCTTTAGTGCAACTTTTTGGAGTTTCACGTATCGGAATCCGTTGAAAATTTTTGAGGTAAAATCTTGATTTCTGTTATTTAAACTCGTTTTTTCGTTGTATATATGGATTCAACACCCTAAAAAACCTCTAGGGCACTGTGATTGTGCAAGGTTACCCATCAAACTTCTATTTTCAATAAATTCCTTCTGGAATTTAGAGAAATTATACCAAAAAAAACTATCGTAAAAACGTTCAAAAAGTCACACTATAGACTACTCAATATTAAATGGAGTTGTCTTTAGTGCGACTTTTTGGAGTTTCAGGTGTCGAAATCCGGTGAAAATTATTGAGGTAAAATCTTGATTTATGTTATTTAAACTGGTTTTTTGACTGTATATATAGATTCAGCACCCTAAAAAACCTATAGAACACTTCGATTGTGAAAATTTACCCATCCAACTTCTATTTTAAATCTCTCCCTTATCTAAGAAAACAATTCATGAGTCTTGCTATATCTAGGAATATTAAAATCCCTCCCTTACCTCAAGAGTCTTGCTATATCGAGGAATATTAAAATCCCTCCCTTGAAGTCAATTCATGGGTCCTACTATATCCAGGAATATTTGTATAGTCTGATTCACTTAAAATATCACATTACGAAGAGTCTCGAAAATTGACAGACAAATCCACCTAAAAAAGATAACTTCAAAGAAAATATAAGATATTGAACGCATAACGTAACCCAAAAAAGACCTTTACCTAAATAAACTTTAAAAGCTTACGATCTATACTAATTCATTGTTTGCTGGTTCATATTATTTCCTTTAATTTCTATTCTTCTAAAACCCAGAGGTATGCTTCTTTATATTTTCTTCTTTAATAATTTCTCACCAAATTTTAAATTTAAATTTTAAATTTTAAAGTTACTAAAGCTTGTGATTAACTTCACTTATGATATATATATTTTTGAACCTTTCATGCTAAGAAAGCAATTGGATCCTCGCATGGGAATGGCTCTTGAGATTACCATCGCGTATGACATCTATTTTTTTAACCTTTCATGCTCGAAACAATAGGATATTCGCATGCTAAGGGCTCACTTACTTCCAAGATAGAAAGACGTTGACATTGAAACGAGACATTACCAGGATTTGTGAAGGTGCATCCTTGCTATTATCCTATTAGCATGGCTCCCAATTTTAATCAATTTATTAATATATTCCAGGGAAAATTAATCCATATCATTAATTCATTTAAGAACATTAAAAGATGAAAAATGTGGAAAACTTTGGATGGGAAGTTGAATCTATATTTTAAGTTTAAAATTTTTATTTTTTATTTTTATTTTATTTTTTATCATTTCACAATTTTTTCTTAAATTTTAATTTAATATTATTTTTACTATTATCTTTATTCTATTTGTATTTAATAATAAATATATGCCTCTACAACCTTTGCTTTTATGGTTTTTATGTCATCTCTTAAAGGCTTGTTCTCGTGGGTGGAGGAGGCCTCTCTTCATAAACCCAGTGGCTTCCTAAGCCAATTAGGCTACCTCATGAAAATTCAACAAATCCAAACCACAATGGGAGCCAAACCCATCTAATACCACCAATAATGAAATTGTAGCCGCTAACTCTGCTACTCCAACAACAATCAATCCAAATCTAATGGTTCCTACCTTCCTCAAGAGTCAAATATTCCCTCTTGGAAATCCCATAAGAAAAAAAGAGGAGAAATAATTGTTTAAATGAGAAAGTATGAAGTAATATGTAAATTTTTAGATCTTGAGTTGCACCCCAAAGAAACTAGTTGAGTTGCATCCGAAAGAAGTGGATACGAAAATGGGATCTTAACCTCAAGTTTAGGTCCAAGAGTTTCTTCACTACAAGATTCAACAATACAAAGGATAGAGATCATATATTTAATGGAGGACCATATTTAAAGAATTGTACTAGCTTATTCATGAAGTCATGGGTTCAGATATTCCACCCTAGCAAAGAAGACTTTTCCATGGTTGTAGTCTGGATCCATCTTACTCTCTCCATTCGAGTTTTGGGACCTTGATTTACTATAAATAATTGGTAATGCAATAGGGCATTTTTTTATGATCTTGGATACCACAAAGCAAGGTTAATACACTTCCTATGCCCACCTTTATGCTTATCTAGACATATCTAAGAACCTCCTAGCAGAACATTTAGCTGAACAATGAAAATGGAATGTGGGAACAACCAGTAGATTATGAAAAAATACCATTTATATAATGAAAATGCCACAAATACGACTATATATTCCTATAATTCCCAACAAACCAAGTCAAAAAAAAATTCATGAGTAATTTTTTCCTCTAATAAAGATGGGTTTACCAAGGTCATCAATAAAAGGAAGAATGGTTAAAAAGGGAGAATCCAACTTTTGAAAATGTAGTAGGCCATAACTAGTACAAGGTATTCAAACAATTGGAATAAAGAAAGATAGTTATAAAAGGATAAAATCGCAAAATAGAAGAGATTGGGAAATACAGTCTGCAACCACCCCAGCTAACAAAATATGCCATAAACAGTCGACTCACAAAGATTACCAAGAGGATCTAGAGATGGAGGATAGCCCCCAAGATCTTTCTAATCCAAAATATTTATAAGCCATGGACCTACAAAACATTGATTTGCAATATCATGTATAGGAATGGAGAAATAAATACCCAACAACCATTATGAATGAGACAATTGAAATAAACACTAGAGAGAACATCCCAAATAGAGATCCAATTCATTGTCAAACTCACAAAACATATTATACCCATAACCACAAAATTTTTTTTCTCATGGAGTCAAAAGAAATGCTCCCACATATCAATTAAGGATTTCAAAAGAACCAAAGGAAAAGTGGAAAATGAATAATCAATTACTACAATATCTAGGGGATAACTTGACGAATATTCGTAGATTATCACCAATGGATGCCATATTTAAACCCTCCTCTGAACACATCGATGAAAGTCATATAATGGAACACTAGGGGTCTTAATGGGAAATCTGAACAGGCATTGTGATGATTTAGGAAAAAAAATGATTTTATATGTCTTTGAGCAAGCTCTTAGAGAATGCATAGAGAAACTATGATTATGTAGCCTAGGATGTCCATGTATCTTTAGGAGGCATTCCTATCACATGGAACCATTCCTCGGTCACTCTTCAAAATTCATTTTATCTTAATAGAATCATAGCTCCTAACTTTCAGCTTATTGTTTAAGCGATTTCAACATTCATTACCAATGTTTATGTCCCTAGTATTTATGAAAAAAAGAAAAAAAATATCCAAAGAGAATCAAAGATTATAGGGGGAAACGTATGAATTATAGGTCGGGATTTTAACATGATAAAAAATTTCATTGCAAAGAAAGGTGGGTTTTGTAGAATTAATGAAATAACCATTTGTGTGAAATTTATCAATAACTTTAAATTATAAAAATGAGCACACGCAACAACTTATACACTTTGGACAATAACTGGGGGTTCATATCTCAAATAACTTCAGTATTTGATAGATTCCTCAAAACAATGTCTCTCTTTATTTCACAAACTAATTTTGAGGCTTTTATTCTTGTTTTCCATGGTTGGATCACTAGCCCAAAGAACTCACTTGGATTGAATTAATATTCCTAGGAAAAAGCCTTTCAAATTCAAGGATTTTTGGTTACAACATCATAATTTTCTCTCTAATGTATAGAAATGGTGGAATGAATCAGATCATTTTCCTACGACCCTTAAATATCACTTCCAACAATGGTTAAAATGTCTCAAAATGGAAACAGGAACTAGAATATTGATGATTTTTTTAATCCGGCAAAGAAAAACTAATGCTAGAACAAGAGATGTCCATCATCTAACAAGAGATAGTATAAAATATGAAGCCAAAGGAATTGAAACTTCAATAAGTAGTCACTCACCTCATTCTAAAGGAAATATTGAAGCAAGAGGAAATCCTATCGAGACAAGAATCCCAAGAACAGTGGCATAAGGAGGGAGAGAAAAACACTAAATTATTCAATAGATCCATGATAAACCATTGGAAAAGTAATAGAATATGGAGCATCGAGATAACCAATCACCAATATGGACCTATATTTTTTTGTTCTACATACTCATGTCTTTATATTGGTGTAATAATCTCCAACTAGAACTCATATTAGAAATTTAGGCCTAAAAAAAGTTTTCCTATCGCAATTGACCACCGTAATTTGTTAAGATGTCGCATAAGCTTATGTTAATCATGGAAAAGAAGCTATCCATGTCCGTCCTATGAAGGAGTCTCTGAAAGGGTCAATTTGTAACTCATAATGAGGGTTGAATGGGTCAAATTGAACCCATATTTCTCTATTGAGATGTGTTATAACTATACCAGTGAGAGAACACGGAAATCCATTCTATTCAAGTGAATTTTATCCCATAGTAAAGTAGAGTATGTAACTATAGAAAGAGAGAGAGCATAAAAAAGGTTTTTTTTTTTTCCTATAATGGAACACATGCCATAGGTATTATATAATTCCATACAGAGTAGCTACTTTGTTTTTAGTTTCACCAATTACATTCAAGGAAAAAGGGAGAATAACAACCTCACCTTCTAATGTGGTTTTCTCTTAAAAATATTTTCTATATCATATGTGATGGGGCCCAGCCCTCAAGCCCGGCCTTCACTCCACACAAATAATAAAAACACGCAACTATAAATGGTAACACACATTTGTTTTATCACAACGCAAACTTAAAACATAACATCACATGTCACATTAACACAATACAATTTTATAACACAACTTTCGAATGGTTTATTTACTCCGTGGGTTCAATGCATTGGATGTGCCGTATGATTTACTGGTTCTGTCACTTATTGGTTTCGGGTTTGTATTTATTATCTAGTTGATTGGCCGGTACATGCCTGTAGCTCGACACCTATCGACCCTCTTTGGGTTTCGCCCTTCCCGCTTATTGAAACCCTACTCCACTTACCCAATTCTCATTTTCATTGTTTTGCTCTGCGATGAGGGTTTCTATCCCGCCTGTCAATGTGAGGGTTTCAAACTGGTTAACCACCCTTTGAACTTCTTTTCTCATCCGGTTCCTCTTGCCGGAATCAATGTCAGCTTGTGGTGGCTCTTATGGTGATCTCTTGCTCTTTTTCTGGTTTGTTGAACTCTGGTTATGATATTTACAGTCTGGTTTGTTGTTTTTCATTGTTAACTTCTCAAAATGCTTGCAATTCGTGACATTCTTCTGTCTATGCCACAGTTCATCTATTCTGTGGTGGTCTTCCAACTTCGACACGGCTCCACTTGGCCAGAAAGGTAACCTCTCTTTCTCTGATTCAACGTCTTCAGCGTATCCTTCCAGTTCTCATGTAATGGTTCCTTGCGAGTAGGGTTTGGTGTTCTCGTTCGATATCCTGGTTTCTATCTGTAAAGAAATTAGAATACTGGAGGTCTTCTCGGTCTGTATAACTGTTTCATGGGTGCTTTGACTCAATCGTTTCGTCGTGCGAAAGTTCCCTTGCTGTAGGTTATGTCTCCGTAAGTTTTTGTATCGATTTGTTCGGCTGTAGGTTATGGGTTACCCAAACCCTAACCTGTAGATGGCTCACTCTAAATCTATATGTCAACCACCTTCTATAAAAAGTTACAGGGCTTGCTTTATAGTATTTGTTTGTTCTCTTTTTTCAATGAATACAGGAATGTTCTCGTATGGAATTTTGATCTGTTAAAAAGAAATATTTCGACATGCGGTTTTTGGTTTACCTGTAGATGGATGATATGTCGACAGTTCCTTCCTTACTTGTTTGAAAAAAATTTATCATATGATTGAATGTACTCAGATTTGATCAAATGCTGATGTTCTGGTTTCTTTCGTATTCTGTCTCTTCAATGTGTTGTTGGTTCGCACCTGTGTTCGCGCTAGAACTCTTTCTCCTTCACTTGTTCGAGTTTTTTTTGATGTATTATTCAAGTTATAGTTAGTAGATATAAACAATACAATAATAAAAACAATGTAGCAGTAATGGTTACAAAAATTCTCTTTTGCAACAGATCGATTTTCTTTTCAGATTACAGTTCTTTCTTTTTTCTCTCCAGGGAAGAAATCTGTCAAATTACAACACGCTTTTCGTTTTGTACTATTTTCTCCTTTTCGGTTGAACTACCAACCGTTCTGTGTAGCTACATTTCAAAATTAAATGATCACTGTTAAATAACCCACTGTTTGACTTAACCGTCATAATCCTAATGTCTCTTTCCTTAACAGTAAATAAGAAAATGAAAATAAAAATAATAATGATAACAAAACAATTCTCAGGTCTAATGACCTGTTTGGAAAAATAAACGTAACCAATGAGACAAAGACCTGTCCAATTTTGTCTAATCCGAGTCAGATGCTCCTGCATCAGGCTCCCGGGGTAACAAAAGGTCATGGCTCCGTTCCATGAGATCGTCCACTGAATAGCTAGCCTTCTGAATTTGTGTCATGTCAAGCCAGGAACTATGCTCAATGGGACGGTTCTTCCACTTGACCAGATATTTGAGATACCCCTTCCTGCGTGTACGCTTGGCTACCTGCATATCGAGGATGCCCTCGATCTCAAGGGGTTGCGCCGTAGGCATTTGTCTCATCCATGATCCCTAATCAACTTGGGTGTCCCGCTCTGGCCCTACTGTCCTATCATCTTCAGGACTAGCAATATATGGAAATAGATCAGCTACGTTAAAAATGGGTGAAATACCTATCCCCGGTGGTAATTGTATTTCATAAGCATTTGCAGAAAACTTGCGCAGAATTTTGTAGGGGCCAATCTTTTTAAATTTCAGTTTATTATATTCTCCTTTCGGAAAACTTTCCTTGTGCAAGTGCGCAAGAAATTCGTCCCCAACATTAAATTGAATTGCTCGCCTTTTCAAATCTGCCTACTGTTTGTACTTTTTACTGTTGTCCTACAGTTTTAACTTCACCTGCTCATGCAAATCGCTCATTGCTTGGGCAAAATATTCTCCATCAGCACTTCGTTTTTCTAGTTTCCCCAAATCCCGCAGCTCATGTACTCCGCGAGGATGTATACCATACAGAACCTGAGAAGGACTGTATCCTGTGCTGCGATTTGGTGAATCATTATAAGAAAATTCTGCTTGAGCAAGAACACGATCCCACATTCGTGAATTTTCTCCGATTAGACTTCGTAGCAAGTTTCATAAGCTCCTGTTCACCACTTCTATCTGCCCATTAGTCTGTGGGTGGTAAGCAGAGCTGAAATTCAACTGAGTATCCAAATTTTTCCACAGAGTTCGCCAAAAATGTCCCATGAAACGCACATCCCTGTTAGAAATAATGGACCTCGGTAAGCCATGCAGTCTGACGATTTCTGTGAAAAACAAGTGTGCTACGTGAGTGGCATCACTGGTTTTCCGACAGGGTATAAAATGTGCCATTTTCAAGAATCTATCCACTACCACCATTACTGAATCAAATCCCCATTGTGTCCTAGGCAACAAAGTCCAAACTGACTAAGTCCCATGGTATACTCAGAATGGGTAGTGGTGTATAAAGTCCTGCATTCTGACTGCAACCTTTTGCTAACTGACACATTTTACATCTGCTTACAGACCTCTGCACGTCCCGTCGTAACTTCAGCCAGTAATAAAAATGCTTTATCTGCGATAATGTCTTGTCTATGCCGAAATTTCCGGCCAGACCACCACTGTTCTTTTCCCAAACAATGTTCTCCCTCGTTGAATAGTCGGGAATGCATAACTGTCCTCCCCTAAATAAAAATCCTTCTTGCAAGTTATAGTCCAACCATGGACTATTGTTCCGCAGCAAAGGGTTTTGACAAGCCTCATAGGCCTCCTTAAATTCTGTATCTGTTTGGTATAAATCCTTCAAATGCTCAAAACCTAGCACTTGCACCGTGCTCCCCTGTAGGAGCAAAGCTCTTCTGCTCAATGCATCTGCCACCTTGTTGGACTGCCCACTAATATGTTTCAATACAAATGTAAAGCTCTGCAGATACTCCACCCACTCTGCATGCTTATGGTTCAACTTATGCTGCTGCATAACATACCGTAATGCAGAATTATCAGAAAATAAAACGAACTCATTACCTAACAAATAGTGCCTCCAGTGCTTCAAAGCTTGAACGACTGCATAAAATTCCTTGTCATATGATGAATACTTCTGCCTACTTTCATTCAATTTCTCACTGAAATAAGCGACCAATTTGTCATCTTGGCTAAGTACTACCCCAATAGTTGTACCACTGGCATCACAAAGAACTTGAAAAATTTTGTTGAAGTCAGGCAATCTCAAAATCGGTCTCTCAGTGATCTTCTTCTTCAAAATCTGAAAACTTTTTTCTACTGCATCTGTCCAATTAAAAGGCTGATTTTCCTGTTTGATTGTGTCCAACATGGGTGCGCAGATTCCACTAAAATCTTTGATAAATTTTCTGTAAAAGCTTGCTAATCCGTGAAAGCTTCGAACCTTGAAATTTTTTTTCGGGATGGCCAGCTAACTATAGCTGCAACCTTTTCTGGGTCCATCTTCAACTCATTTTCTGCAATGACAAAACCCAGATACACTAATTCATGTTGAAAAAAAGTATACTTCTTCAAATTTATTGGCAAGTTGCTCTACTGCAATCTCCTCAATACACTTCGTACATGTCGGAAGTGTTCCTCCTTCATTTTGTTGAAGATCAAAATGTCATCCAAATAAACAATCACAAATTTCCCAATGAACTCTTTCAGCACTTCATTCATTAGGCGCATAAATGTACTAGGGGCGTTACTCAAACCAAATGGCATCACCAGCCATTCATACAATCCCTCATTTGTCTTGAAGGTTGTTTTCCATTCATCCCCTTCCCGGATTCGGATCTGGTGGTAACCACTCTTCCGGTCAATCTTCGAAAAATATGCTTCCCCACTCAAACAATCCATCATGTCATCCATTCGCGGCAATGGAAACCTATACCTGATCGTAATCTTGTTAATAGCTCTCTAATCTGTGCACATTCGTCACTCTCCTCCTTTTTTTGGAGCTAGAACTGTCGGAACTGCACAAGGACTCATACTCTCCCTGATTAGCCCTTTATCAAGTAACTCCTGCACCTGCTTCCGAATTTCTTCATTATCCTTCTGACTCATATGGTAGGCTACCTTATTTGGCAAGCTAGCTCCTGGTATAAAATCAATACAATGGCTTATGCTTCTCTTAGGTGGCAATGCGTCTGGTAAGTCATCTACTATGATATCGCCAAAGTCTTGTAACATGTCTTGGACCTCCTCTGGTAAGTCTGTGATCTTGGTATGCAGTATCACTGTCTTTGGTCTTCTCACCACAGCAAACTTAACTTCATCATATTCGATCTACTTTAAGAATTATTTTCCACCCATCAGTAATGCTTTAACTCCACTGGATTTCGCTGTATCTTCGTCTTTGATGGGTACAAGCGTGTGCTTTATCCCATCTTTGACAAACTTGTAACATTTTGTCTTCCCATCATGCACTGCTTTTCTATCATACTGCCAAGGTCTCCCTAACAGTATATGGCACACATCCATTGGCATAATGTCGCAGATAATCTTGTCTTGCTAATATGAAATTCTACCTCACACTGTTCATCAACTAACATTTGATGCCCCTTTTGCAGCCACGACACTTTGTAGGGAGTGGCGTGCTTCAACCTTTTCAGCCCCAATTTCTCCACCATTTCTGTGGCCACTAAATTATCGGTACTCCCACTGTCAATTATCAGTTTGTAGTAGTTGCCCTATGACTTGTAAACTGTCCAGAACAAGGCTTTTCTTTGATCCGGCTCTACAAATTTTTTCGTTGGTTTTAACAGCACCTTGTTCAACACTAAGGCTTCCCCTGTCTCAGGTGCATTTTCCACCTCCTGGGGTGGTGCTTCCGCTTCCTCTGTTTGGGCAACATAAGCTCCTCTACCACCTGCTGGTTCTACTTCAGGACATTCATACGACTTGTGCCCCCACTTGTGGCACCTATAACACTGGACATCTCCTCTGCCCCTACCATTACCTCTCCCTCGCTGGTATGGTCATCCCCCTCTAGTGCTATTGTCCTTTCCTGCTGTTCCCGAAGATTTGGAACTGCTGCCTTCTTCATTGGAATTTGTACCTCTGCCTCTGCTAGATCCTCCTCCTCTTCTGGCATTATGCTTCCTGGTTATTTTCTCTTCCGCTTTCAAGGCACACTAATATGCCTCATCTATAGTTCTGGGTGAGAGAATACTGATTTCGTCCAGTATCTCCCCTCTCAACCCATTTACAAATCTTGTTGTTTTTTCAGGGGTGTCCTCTATATATCCTGCTCTCAAATTCAACTTGTAGAATTCTTTCGTGTACTCCTTAACTGTTAACCCCCTTTGCCTCAAATTATGTACCTGTCTGTACAGCATAATTTGGTAATCCTTGGGCAAAAAAATTTCTTTCAGCTTGGCCTCCATCCTGGCCCACTTCTTTATAGGCTGTTTATTCAACCTCTTCCTCTCTGCCTCAATACTATCCCACCACAAGGACGCATGTCCTTTCAGCTTAGTGGCAGCAAATTTTACTCGCTTTTCCTCGCTGATTTCTTCAAAATCAAAATATTTGTTCAATTCACTAAGTCAATCCAGCAACACATCTGCTGATAAACTCCCATCATAAGTAGAAAGCTCATGTTTTGGCTTGCTACTTGATAACAAAACCGACCTCAATAATCTAAGTTCAAGTCCTTCTCCTTCAAAACCATCTGTCGCTTCTGCAACCTCTTCATCATTGTCATCCCCCCCTTCAGGGTCTCTTCTCCTTCCAGACTCTACTACTGCTAATCGCTCATTCAAAATACGGATTTCCTCCCTCAATCCTTCTTTTGCTAATCTACGATTAGCTCTTCCTCTTCCTCGTCCTCATCTACCAACTTCCATTCTTTTTCTGCTAATTACAGCAACTGCTCTAATACCACTTTGATGGGGCCCAGCCCTCAAGCCTGGCCTGCACTCCACACAAATAACAAAACACACAACTGGAAATGGTAACACACCCTTTTTTTATCACAACGCAAACTTAAAACATAACATCACATGTCACATTAACACAATACAATTTTATAACATAACTTTTGAATGGTTTATTTACTCTGTGGGTTCAATGCACTGGATGCGCCATATGATTTACTAGTTTTGTCACTTATTGGTTTTGGGTTTGTATTTATTATCCATTTGATTGGCCGGTACAGGCCTGTAGCTCGACACTTGTCGACCCTCTTTGGGTTTCGCCCTTCCTGCTTATTGAAACCCTACTCCACTTACCCAGTTCTCATTTTCACTGTTTTTCTCTGTGATGAGGGTTTCTATTCTGCCTGTCGATGTGAGGGTTTCAAACTAGTTAACCACCCTTCGAACTTGTTTTCTCGTCTGATTCCTCTTGCAAAATCAATGTCGGCTTGTGGTGGCTCTTACGGTGATCTCCTTCTCATTTTCTAGTTTGTTGAACTCTGGTTATGATATTTACAGTCTGGTTTGTTGTTTATCATTGTTAACTTCTCAAAACGCTTGCAATTCGTGACATTCTTCTGTTTGTGCCACAGTTCAGCTATTCTGTGGTGGTCTTCCAACTTCAACATGGCTCCACTTGGCTAGAAAGGTAACCTCTCTTTCTCTGATTCAACGTCTTCAGCGTATCCTTCCAGTTCTCATGTAATGGTTCCTTGCGAGCAGGGTTTGGTGTTATCGTTCGATATCCTAGTTTCTGTCTGCGCCCTTATTTCAGGTAAGCGCCTATCACTCCATCTCCATTGTGGGTTTTTTTGAATACAACCCCTGTTAGGTTCGTTGCTAACACGTTCTGTGCTTTCTCTTTGCAGGTTCCACGTGCCAACACTCTGGTTTAACGCCAGCCCAAACCCTCAGCTAAAATGGGTAGGGTCGATTCTGTTCTTTTGTCCTTGCTCTTGTTTCTGGTTGTAAAACAAGTCAATTTGTTTGGCTTTGATCCCCTGTTTTCAATTCTGTAAAGAAATTAGAATGTTGGAGGTCTTCTCGGTCTGTATAATTGTTTCACGGGTGCTTTGACTCAGCCGTTTCGTCATGGGCAAGTTCCCTTGTTGTAGGTTATGTCTCCGTAAGTTTTTGTATCGATTTGTTCGGCTGTAGGTTACGGGTTACCCAAACCCTAACCTGTAGATGGCTCGCTCTAAATGTATATGTCAACCACCTTCTATAAACAGTTACAGGACTCGCTTTACAGTATTTGTTTGTTCTCTTTTGTCAATGAATACAGGAATGTTCTCGTATGGAATTTTGATCTGTTAAAAAGAAATATTTTGGCATGCAGTTTTTGTTTTACCTATAGATGGATGATATGTCGACAGTTCCTTCTTTGCTTGTTTGCGAAAACTTTATCATATGATTGAATGTACTCAGATTTGATCAAATGCTGATGTTTTAGTTTCTTTCGTATGTTGTCTCTCTAATGTGTTGTTGGTCTGCACCTGTGTTCGTGCTAGAACCCTTTCTCCTTCACTTGTTCGAGTTTTTTTGGATGTATTATTCAGGTTATAGTTAGTAGATATAAACAATACAGTAAGAAAAACAATGTAGCAATAATGGTTACAGAAATTCTCTTTTGCAACAAATGGCTTTTCTTTTCAGATTACAGTTCTGTCTTTTGTCTATAAAAAAAGTTCTTTATTTTTTCTCTCCAGGGAAGAAATCTATCAAATTACAATATGCTTTTCATTTTGTACTATTTTCTCCTTTTCGGTTGAACTACCAACCGTTCTGTGTAACTACATTTCTAAATTAAATGATCACTGTTAAATAACCCATTGTTTGACTTAACCTTCCTAATCCTAATGTCTCTTTCCTTAACAGTAAATAAGAAAATGAAAGTAAAAATAATAATGATAACAAAAAAAATTCTCAGGTCCAATGACCTGTCTGGAAAAACAAACGTAACCAATGAGACAAAGACCTGTCCAATTTTTTCTACTCCAAGTCAAATGCTCCTGCATCAGTAGTAATGATAGATAGATCATACTCTTGAATTTTGGAAAGCTAACAAACAAGTTTCCGTGAAAGGTAAGTCTGTGAAAGCAAAAATTTAATGACAGATAATGGGACTCTTACCTTCGTATGCTTGCCTAAGATATAGTGCTGAAATTTCTCAATTGCTTTGAGAGCAAAGACAAGTTTCTCAATAAAAGATTATGTGAATTCATCATCCGAAAGGCTTTGACCCATGAAAGCAATTGGTTGTTCAACTCCTTGATCATTATTTTGTATGAGGATACCACAAATGGCTTCCTCTGTGACATTAGTGTAGATTATAAATTATTTAATGAAATGTCTTTGCCAACACTGATGTGGAGTAACAACTTATTTTATAGCAAGAAAATATCTTTGTGCAGTATCATCCCAATTTTTTTTTTCTTTTTTTTTTGCAAATTTGGTATGTCCTTACTATTTTCTATTTATCATAAAAAAGTAGGTGACATCATATAAAAATTTAGTGGCCTTAACCTACCCGAAGGAAACCAAGTCTGTTGGCATCCTTAACGCATTGAAAGCCATCAAAAATTGATATCGTTTCCTTCTTCTACTCGCCGCAATGGCCATTTTACTATTTAACACATTAACTAAGTAACAACTAAAAATAAAAACATTATTCGCAAAATTCATAAAAACTTAATCTAGGCTACTACCCGTCAGAAGATTCTATCGATGATGGATCCTTTGCAGTGGAACCAGGCATGTCCACTTGCTACATCTGTTGAATCTGCCTTTCAATTCGACCAATTTGATTTGTCGCTTAATACTTTGACACCTTGACGTGCAGTATCATCCCACTTGAGAACATGATCTTGCTTCAATAGATTATGACATTACTTATTAATTTTATCAAAATCATTAATAAAATTGTGAAGGAAATTTACACTCCCCATAATGGATTCGAATGAAATTACTTAGTAATTTTATCAAAATCATTAATAAAAATGTGAAGGAAACTTACCCTTCCCATAATGGATTGGACTTCCTTTGTCAAATTAGGGGGTAAGAGATTCTTAATTTCTTCAACGCTTTTGGGTCAATGCTAATTATGGCTTCAGACACAATATGTCTTGGGAGCTTACTAGGAGTGACTCCAAATACAGATTTCTTTGGATTAAGTGATACACTAAAACTTCTGCACCTAATTAAAAATCGTCTTTAGATGCTCAAAATGATCTTTATGTCACTGTGACTATAATGTAATATCATCCAGATAGATCTAAATTTTCTTCCTGATGAGGTCATTAAAGGCTAATTACATAGTCCTCTAGAAAGTGGCATATGCATTGATTAAGCCAAAAGGAATTTGTTCATAAGTGAAAGTGCCCCAGCGAGTGGGGAAAGTAGTTTTGTATTTGTCCACTTTCTTCACATGAATCTGGTTATAACCCAAAAATCCATCTAAAAGAGACATCATTTGAGATCTTGCCACTTGTTGTAAAATATGGTCCATGTTAGGCAAAGAGAATTTATCTTTTACACTTTCCTTATATAATGACTGGTAGTCTACACACAAACTTATGTATCCACTCTTCAAGTTATCTTTTACACTTTCCTTATATAATGACTGGTAGTCTACACACAAACTTATGTATCCACTCTTCTTCGTAACAGGGACCAAGTTGGCCACAATACAATTTTATCTTATTTTTAGATACAATTATATTTTTTTAAATACAATTAAAAAAAAAATCCACCACCCTTATTTTATTATTTTATTAATTTCCTAAAAAAAAAATAGAACTAAAATCATACAATAATCCTTACTTCATCAATGATTACAATAGTATTATAATGACAATGTCTTAAAAACTTTTATGATTATATGATGATTTTTTTGCTTTTATATATCGACAAAAACACTTTATGATGAAAATTTTTATGTAAATATTATTTGATAATTTTTTTAATAACGATGAAATCCCTTAATTAAACCAAAAGCATGGTCTATATTGGGATTGGGCTTGAGGAATTTATATTTTCAATAAAATGAACGGTTGATATTGCAAACCAAGAGAATATTATTTGTCTAATATGCATGTTTTTCAGTTTTTTAAGTATTTTCCTTTCTAATTTATTAAAATATCATTTGTGAAAAGTGGTTATCTTTATAATTTATTAAAAAAATATTTATGGAAAAAGTTGACATCTGGTGGCAACTTGGGTTGATCATTGATTTTAATAATAATAATGTTTTTTTATTATTTTAAATTTATAACATATTATTATTATTTAATAATAAATATTAACTTTAACATTAATATTACTATTACTATGAAATTAAGACTTTTAATATAAATAAAATAAATATTAATAAATATATTAAATAATACTAATTAATTTCATTTATAAAAACTAACTAACATATAAACAATAAAAAATAATATTTTATATCAATTACATAGTTATGCTAATGTTATAATTATTTAAACAATATTCAATATTTCACTACTTTGTATTCTCATTGTTACATATGTGCTAACTTTACCTACCTAGAGCAAGGAAGTTGGGTAATGATCAAGATTCAAATATCCTGGAGAAGCATCCGAAGTGCCTCAATCCCGATCATTATCACGGTTTATGAGTTTTTTCTGACAAAAAATAACAAACAATTACGTGTCATTAAATTTCCGTTCCACATGGATCGACAGTGGTTGGTTGATAAATTTGAATCCAACGATTATAATCTCCGTTCGACATGGATCGATAGTAGTTGGCTGATAACTTTGAATCCAACGAGTATACACCAGCTTTTACGGGCTTTTTCTGCATTTGGCCGTTGTTAAGAAGCTAAGCAGTGGCTTTGCATTATGTTATCTTTGCATTTAATCGAGCTTGTGTCTGCATTTGGATGCAAAGTTTGCATGGTTTGTGTGTCTGTGTTTGGTTTGTTTGGATGTGAATGTATGTTGTCTCTGTTATGTAATATATTTAGTAATCTTGTTGTTGATGAAGAAGGGAAACAGTCGTCCATAATTAATTTGCAGCTTGCAGAAGGATTAATTCTAGATATCCATTTCATTTAGATTCAGATATGCAACTTTGACTAATGATTGAATGTTGTTGATCCGATAGTACTAAATATATTTTTGAAAAGTATTTCCCATAATTTGCTTGGAAGCAACCATTTGTATGGGATGAATATTTTTGAAGATTTTACGAATGGTCAGGTTTACAAATTTCCGAAATGATCTGCCTCTTCAAACAAATACAATAGAGTTGAAAGCTCAGGAACCTTTACCAACAAGATTGGAGAAAGAATGTCAGAAATGCTTATTCATAGCATTGTCTTCAACCTTTACAAACAAGATTGGAGAAAGAATGTCAGAAATGCTTATTCATAGCATTGTCTTCAACAGGTAACTGGTAAAAAAATATGTATACAGATTATTTTTCATTTAAGGATATTTTACAGATCCGTTTTTCACTTTCATATGGAAAGATAATTAATCTAATTTTGATCTTTCACAGGGCCATCCTGAAGAGCATTTTGCACATTTATGAATTTTGTTGTCTCTTCCAGTAGAGCTTAGACTTCGGAATATATTGACTGCATGCTGTGTGTTCCGATTTTCTATATTGTTAAGTTGAATTGGATGTGTTTATTGAAAGCATTGTACTTATGAAAATAATAAGCATAAAACTTTTATTTATACAAATCATTTTTCATTTAGAGTTCCCCTTGGTTCATCTTGATATTTTGATTGGTCATTCACTGGGATAAAGACTACATTTAATTTTATTTTTATTTTATATGCAGAAGTGCCGCTATTTTTCCTTTTCGCGAAAAGAAGCTAAATAGGAAAGATGTCGCTCAAGGTCGCTGTAATTGTAAGTATTCTGATCAAGATCCTTTCCTTAAGTAGATCTTGTTTATTTGTTTGATAATGCAGTTGGAATTCTACCTTGTAGATTTTATCAAATTCGAAGAGATTTCATTTCTTTACGGAAATGGAATGGAAAAGCTAGGGTTTCGTGTATCAAACTCAAGTTTATTTTAATGACGAGGATGATATTTGCTGAAATTGTATCTTTATCCGGAATTGAAATTATGATTGACTGCAAGTATTTTAATTACTTAGCGAGTTATTTCATTCCTTGTAGTGTATACTGGGATAGAAATCTAAACCTTGTAGATTTTATCAAATTCGAAGAAATGAAATATTTAATTATATAGCGAGTTGTTTCATTCTTTGTAGTGTATACTGGGATAGAAATCTAAACCTTGTAGATTTTATCAAATTCGAAGAAATGAAATCTTTAATTATATAGCGAGTTGTTTCATTCTTTGTAATGTACACTGGGATAGAAATCTAAACTTGTAGATTTTATCAAATTCAAATTTGAAGAGATTTCATTTTTTCCTCGAATGGAATGATAGCCTGGTTGTCGTGAATCAACTTGGAAATTATTTTAATGACTAACATGATATTTGCTGAAATTCTATCTTTATCCGGAATTGAAACTATGATCAACTTTAAATATTTAGCGAGTTCTTTCATTCTTTGTAGTGTATGCTGGGATAGAAATCCTAGGAAATTACATATACAGTAGTAAGTACTGTAGGAAATTACAGATATCTGGAAATACACGTTGACAAATGTAGTTTCCACATGGCATGGACATGGAAATCAATATATCCGGCGGTTTAGAATACAAATAAACGTTTAGAATTCGACTACAATTACAAACAAGTACTGAATCCTGATGCATCTTTATATGCATTTTGGTTTCGTATTCCGTGAGAAACGTGAGACTTGGATATCTGGGAAGAAAGATTCTAGCATTTGGTGACCTTTTCTTTCCATATTTGTGAGAACAGGTCAACAGATAGATCAAACAAAATCGTGTAAAGTACTTTTCCGTAAATTTTAGACACAATAAAAGTCAGTTTTCTATGGTGGGGAGATGAACTTTTTTTAAATATAAAATTGAGTTAAAGTAAAAAATTATGAAGTTTTGGCAAAAGGGAAGTTGATATAAATAATCAAAGCCAGAAGAAAACCAAATAATAAAATTTGAAAATAAGAATTTAGAAAAAATAAAATAAATAAATAAAAATATATAAAATTGTGATAATTAATTATAGGAGAAATCCAGATAAAATAAAATTGGAAAATAAGAATTTAGAAAAAATAAAATAAATAAATATATATATATATATATATAATTGTGATAATTAATTATAGGAAAGTTAATGTCTTATATTTTTTTAAATCATAAATAAATATTTAGGAATATTATTTTATAACTTTAAAATGTACCTTTTACAAGTTATAGTGAATAAAACAAATTGTCATTTGATGACCAAAATAAGCCAGGAATAATAATTTCACTATCAAATTTTACCATTCTTAGAGAGATTATTTTGACTTATGAAAAACACAATATATTTTCACCATGTAGAGCTTTTGCTCATAAAGTTAAAGTATTTTACACTCAATTTGAACTCTTTTTTAGTGAATGGTTCTGTGTGACAGCTTGATTAAAGTTAACTAGTTTTAACTAGTTAAAGACAATTTATTTTTACTTTTATTTTTCTTTTAACTCGCAAGAAAAACTTAAATTATTATTATTGTTGTCAAAAAAAAATTATTTTTGCTGAAAATTAAATTAGGAGAAACTGATTAATGGAGAGAAAGTTTTTTAAACTGATGGTAAAAAAATGTTTCCAAAAATAGGAGGTGGTTGGGAACAGTTGGAAAAACAACTACCTACTCCTCTGAGGATAAAACTGAATCCCAGGGGAGGAGTAGGGGTTCTGCAAAAAAAAGTGGTAAAGGGGAGTATTTTCTAGAGCTGGTTGGGGACCAGTTCAAAATGACTCACAGCAACACTTGTAAAGCCAAAACTTTCTGAGTTTGACTGGATTGGCCATCCAGAGGTCCTAGCAAAAAGAGTAAATCTATTCCACTGTTATCCCGGGGTACCATCCAGAATTTTGGAGCTAGGGGGCAAGAGGAGGACGTCATAGCCTCTCTTGAATGGTTGGGAGGACCACAGTTTAAAGCTATTTATTCCAGATAAGTATAACTGTGTAAATTAAGCAATTTATTACTAGTTTTTAAAGACTATTTACAGTACAGTGGATGAGTAGTAAATTGTTGTGTTTTTATTGATATATGAATAAGTATGTAATTGTATGGAACAGAAGGTTAAAATCTGAATATGGTACTACTATTTACCTGTTACATTATAGGAAGGAAGAATCACGTAATAATACTGAATCTTTTCTGTTGTCTACATCTCTTTTATGGTATGAAAAGACAAGTAGTATGTATATAGTAGAGAAACAGAACAAGGAAATAAAAGATTTAGGTACAGTTCTTCCTAATATATCTGATACTGTATGTTGATTGTATGTAACGGAATATAAACTTCTTAACAGGAATAGATATATCCTTAAAGGTAGTATGCTATGGAAACCCCCCCTAGTTAGCAACCTGAGCTACCTTGGTAGGCATCATTAAACCTTTCAAACCATCAATTTCGGTCTAGGGTAAACCCCAAACTAAAATAACATCGCTCGAGGTTAATAACCCTTCTAGACACAGACGATAAATCATAGTGGTTCGGACACTAGTAACTAAAACACATCAAGAAAATAGAAAGAAGATTCACGCTATTAAACGGGTTGTAAGTCTTGTAGGAATAAAAACAAAGATTTGAAACTCTATCACCCGTGCATGACTAACATATCTTATTTTCAGGAAGTAAATAATAGAAAAATCGAATAGAGAAAGTAACAGCACAGAGTTCTTGGCCATAAGCTTATATTGGTAAATAATGAAACACAAGCAAGCTTCCTGTAGAATGCATGAAGCGGAAACTTCTAGCAATGAAGAAATCACTAACGAGAGTTTCAGATAAGATAATTATATTAATAGAAAAAGTGTTGATAAATGTTATATTAACTATCTGTAACAGAACAAGTAATACCAGAGAGAAGATAACAGTATTTCACCGAATCTCAAGTCCAAAATACAACCTCGAATTTTATTACAGAGCCCAAACGATATACAACCAGAACTTTAAAAAATCCTCTATTACAAAGAAACGAATTCTTGGGTAAAACCCTAGCGGAGTTCTTCTTCTTCAAAGACTGAAATGCCATAAAAATTATCACAACCTAACTCGGGGGTGAAACCGTTATCATAATAACACTTTCTTTCACAGCCATGAAGTCGGCTACACTGATACATAACTGAAAGTTATAGGGTTCGGATTTCCTCTTACAAGTTAGGTACCTGTATAGCCATAAGATGGAACTTTTAGTCATGGCCGTTGCAGAGATGAACCAACACGAGAAGCGAAACCTGAGGGTTTGGGGTTCATATACCTGTAAACAAGAAATTTAATCAATAACGGGGAAAAATCTGAGTGCGCAAGCACGGAGATGTAATATAAAGAGAAAACACTCAGTTAAAGCTTGGAGTTAATGAATACCTATGTAAAGGGAAACCCCCTTGTATTCGACTACTTTGTGGAAGCCGTGAAGTAGGGGTTAGCTTATATTTCATTAAACAAGGATTTAATCCTCTAAACCTCTGAAAACAAATCGTGGAAACCTGAAAGGAAAAAATATCTCCATGCCGCGTGATGGACTCTGTCCCACAAATTAATCTAGCATTTGCAAACAGACTCGATAGTCTACCAAAAAAACTGTGGAGTAATGAAACCCTGGTAAACAAATGCAAGGGATGTTTAACAGACTATAAGAGCAAGTAAAACAATAATTTCTATCAATAGGGGTAAAAGAACAAATGCACAGCGAGAAGTCGACCTGAATATAAGAAAAATCGATGACAGAGCAAGCGAGGCTAAGGTCCAGTTTGGAAGAACATCGAAAATGTCAGGATAGCAGCTCAACTCAGCTCTCAGACTAACTGGCAGGATTTTTGGGGTTTTCCCTCGAAAATGCATGAATAATCTGAGGCATAATGAACAGCAGTACAGTGACATTATAGCCCAGTACTGCCATGAATAAATTGAGTTGAAAAATAGACTACGGAGCAGCGGTTCAAGGGCCAAGTGGAGTTTCGCACAACCTAAGGCCAATGAAAATTATGTGTTATAATAAATGAACCAGATATTCGCATGATCCCAAAGTTTAGATTGTTATCAAAAGGTTTTAAATACCATATCATTGCAAGATTCAAACCTTATATGGATAGTAATGAAATGATTCCTTAATCATATTGTTTGACCATATTATTATTATTATCAATGTTTTTCCATAAGTTTTAAACATATATATATATATATATATATATATATATATATATATATATATATATATATGTTCACGGCACCAAATACATGCAAGGTGGCATAATAAAATTATTTGAAAATGATAATAGACAGTCCCAAGGAGATTTGCTTAACTCTGTGTAGTGATGTAGGATCTTGTTTTATGAAGGCAAGATTAAAAAAAATTTATAGTAAATATTTAATGATGATGGTGACAAGTGGTATCAGAGCCAAGTTGCAACACTGGGATCCTAAGGGTCTACTAACAGTGAAGCTGTGTATGTTTATAGTGCACTGAGAGAAATCCAGTGACAATGAGAAGAACGATGGCATCGCAATCGCAACCAGAGGAAACTCAAGCACCAACATCCATGAATCCAGAGATGTGGGTTCAGTTAAGTGTTGAACAACATCAAAAGACTAGTCGATTGCTCGAAGAATAGCAGCATCAAATTGGTTTTTTGTTGAACACAGTGCAGTAATTACAGGAGGAAATGTTAAGACTCAGAAAGGACAATAAACGATTGCTGCAAGATCAAGAAAAGATTCTAAAAATTTTATCTGATAAACAAAATCAGGAGATGGGACATCCCAGTGCTGAAAAAGAATTATCAGCAGAACAAGAAGATCAGCCAACAAGAAACAACACTGCAGGAAGAACTGAAAAGAGTCCCTCCCAGAAGAGAAAAAACAGGAATTATAATGAGGTGGAGTCAGGCAATTTGTCTAAGAGACAGAAAGTGGAACTATAGGGGGAATTTCGTAAAATTAAGCCACCAACATTTGATGGTGAGGCAGAGGAGGTGGTTGAAGCCTGGTTAATCAATATAAATAAATACTTCCAGGTATATGAATATAGCAGCAATCTAAAGGCCAGATTGGCTATATACCAGTTACGAGAAAAAGCCACCCTGTGGTGGGAAGAGGTGAAAAATGTACGCAGCATTGATGAATGAGATATCACATGGGAACTGTTTTAGCAGTACTTTAAGGAAAATTACTTGACAGAAAGATTTTATGATGACAAAGCTAAAGAATTCCATGATCTTCGGTTGGGACAAATGACCATGGATGATTATGTTACAAAATTTACTTCCCTGTTACGTTACGTTCCTTACCTCCAAGAAGAAAAAGCCAAGGTGCAGAGGTTCTTAAGCAGTTTACTTGCTCATATGAGAGAACAGATAGAATTTGTTAACCCTCAGACCATGGATGAGGCTATCTATAAAGCACGAATGTGCTATCAGCAGAACAAGGCCAAGGGTGAAGGATGAAAAAGCTAGCAGCCAAAGAAAAATCAAAAGAATAACTCCACTTTTAAAAGCAGTAAAAGCAGCAACTTTAAAGGCTCGGCACAGAACTCTATTAGCAAGCAGTTTGGTAAAAATCATCAAAGAACCAAGTGACCAGGGGAAGAGAAGCCCACGGAGGCATCTAGCAAGCTGGAGCAAGGACAGACCACAAAACCTCCTTTGTAATGATGGGGTTGTGGGGAGGCTCATTATTATAAGAACTATCCACAGGGAAACAAAAGTGAAACTGTAGCAAATTTGCAGGAGGCATCTACGGTAGGGGACATGGCGCGTAACATACCCCGCATCAATGCAGCCTTGGAAGATCGGCAGGCTGATTTTCAGCCCACAATGATCGAACTTGAAGGTACTTTACTAACTAAACCTGTTTCAATTTTGGTAGATCCTGGAGCAAGTTTGAGTTATGTAAGTCCCAAGTTAGTGGAAATGTGTAAATTGAAGGAACAAAAATTTAAGAATTCATGGCTAGTACAGCTAGCTACTGGGGCAAAATGAAAGGTAACAGCAAAAGTTCCTAACTATGTGCTGGAAGTGGCAAAACAACAGCTACAAGTAGATCTAAATATCTTACCACTGGGGTCTTATGATGTATTATTGGGTATGGACTGGTTGGAAAGACACTGGACCCTAGTGGACTGCAAAGAAAATATTATCTACTTCAGAATGCAAGATGGCACATGAAAAGAAATTCAATGAATTAAAAATCTTGTGCAATTACGACCAATAACAGCATCCCAAATGGGTAAGTGTATCAGAAAAGGATGTCAACTCTATGCAATTCAAGTAGGATATGCAGACTCCAAGGAAAAGGCATCAATAATGGAAGATATTCCTGTAGTACAGGAATTTCTGGATGTATTTCCAGAAAACATTCCTGGTTTGCCACCCAAGAGGGATATTGATTTCACCATAGAGTTGCTGCCAGGAGCCTCTCTAGTGTCAAGAGCTCCTTATAGAATGAGCGTGCCAGAACTAACTGAATTAAAGATACAGCTACAAGAATTGTTAGACAAAGGCTATATCCGTCCAAGTGTGTCTCCGTGGGGAGCACCAGTTCTATTTGTTAAGAAGAAAGATGGAACCTTACGCATGTGTATGGATTACAGGCAGCTAAATAAGCTGACCGTTAAGAAAAAATACCCCTTACCAAGAATCGATGACTTATTTGATCAAGTAAGAGGGGCTAAGGTGTTTTCTAAGATAGATTTAATATCTGGGTATCATCAAATTCGGATTAAAGATGAAGATATTTGCAAAACAGCATTCTGCACTCGTTATGAGCATTATGAATTTGTGGTACTGCCCTTCGGTTTGACAAATGCACCAGCAATCTTTATGAGGTTGATGCATGGCATCTTTCACCAATTTTTGGATAACTTTGTACTTATTTTCATAAATGATATATTGATATATTCTAAGAGTGAGGAGGAACATAAGGAGCATTTGAGAATAGTTTTGGAAATGCTGAGGAAACATTAGCTTTATGCTAATTTTAGCAAATGTGATTTCTTTAAAACAGAAATCAAATATCTGGGACATGTTATATCAACTGAAGGAATAGCTGTAGATCCAGAAAAAATCAAAACTATTATGGAATGGCGAGTACCTCAGAATGTGGCTAACATCAGATCGTTTATGGGTCTAGTTGGTTATTACAAAAGGTTTATAGAAGGATTTTCTAAAATTGCTTTCCCTATTACTTCTTTACAGAAGAAGGGCAAGCTTTTCAAATGGACAAAGGAATGTCAGAGCAGCTTTGAAAAGTTGAAACAAATTTTGACTACAGCACTGATTCTGAAAGTAGCTGACCTTGATAAAGAGTATGAAGTTTGTACTGATGTCAGCAAAGAAGGAGTGGGAGCGATACTAACTCAAGAAGGTAAAGTGATAGCTTACGAGTCTAGAAAATTAAAATATCATGAACATAAATATTCTGCTTATGATCTGGAACTTACAGCTGTAGTGCATGCTCTCCGGGTGTGGAGGCATTACCTGCTGGGTAAGAGGTTTGTACTTAAAACAGACCATAGCAGCCTGACTAATTATTTTAAGCAAGCAGATTTAAATTCTAGACAGGCAATATGGAATGCCTTTTTGAGTGAATTTGACATGGACATACAGCATGTTAAGGGGAAGGAAAATCGAGTTGCAGATGCGTTAAGTAGAAAAATGCACGGTATCTCTGCCTTATACTATAATCAGCTAGAAAGCCAACTGTTGGAATAGTTAAAAGAAGAAGCATAGAAAGACCCGGAATATAAATTCTTGTGGCAACAAATAGAAGAAGATAAGAAGCAAGGAAATACATCCGAGTATGGAAATAATGAAGATCAAGTGTTGACCTTTTTAGAAAGAATTTATGTGCCTAATTGTACAAATCTAGAGTTAATATTGAATGAGTTCCACCACAGCAATTACGCTGGTCATCCGGGATATCAGAAAATCCTTACTGCAATCAGGAAGGTATATTATTAGCCAGGTATGCATAAAAATATTGCTGAGTATCTAAGCAAGTGTTTGGAATGTTAGCAGGTAAAGGTGGAGCACCAATATCCTGCAGGACTATTGCAGCCCATACCCATTCCTGAATGGAAGTGGGAAGTTATCTCCTTAGATTTCATCACAGGACTACCGCGAACAAAAAGACAGAATGACTCAATCATGGTAGTGGTAGATAGACTAAGTAAGTCTACACATTTTATACCTGTACAGTCTACATACAAGACTGTACAGATTGCTGACATATTTATGAAGAAAATCTTCAGATTGCATGGTATACCGAAAACTGTGATTTCAGACCGAGATGTTGAATTCACATCTGCATTTTGGAAAACCCTGTTTACGGGTTTGGGAACACAAATACATTTCAGCATCGCCTATCATCCTCGGACTGATGGGCAGACAGAACGGGTAAACCAAGTACTAGAAGACATGTTGCGCATGTATGTGATGCAGTAGCCAACTAAGTGGGAGGATTAATTGCACCTTGTTGAGTTTGCCTATAACAACGGGTATCAAGAATCTCTGAAAAATGAGTCCCTTTGAGGCATTGTATGGTAGGCAATGTCGTACACCTATAAACTAGAGTAGTCCTGAAACAAAATTATTTTTGGGACTTGAAATTTTGGTGGAGATGGAAGCTGAGGTAAAAAGAATAAGGCAGAATCTGAAGGTTGCGCAAGATCGACAAAAGATTTATGCGGATAAGAAAAGGTCTTACCCTGAATTTGTGGTAGGGGACCATGTTTACGTGAGAATTAAGCCCAAGAGGAGTACCATGAGATGGACCTCTTGTGCCAAATTATCTCCTCGGTATTGTGGACCTTTCCAAATATTGGAAAGGGTGGGACCAATAGCCTATAGGTTGGCCTTACCCAGCCATATTCAAGTTCACAAAGTGTTCCATGTGTCTTTTCTAAAGCGATATGTACATGATGAAAAACATGTGATTCATTAGGAAAATATTCAGGTAGGAAAAAGATAAAAATCCTAACTTGAAGTTTTGAATAAAATGATGCATACTGACTTGAAAAAACTTTTTTTTTTTCAGGTAGAACCGGACAGAGAGTTTCTGGTCGAGCTGCAACACATACTTGACCGAAGAGAAATCGAACTCCGTAAACGAGTAGTCATCCAAGTAAAAGTGCAATGGAAGCACTTCGGACTGAATGAAGCTACTTGGGAGGATGAGAAGTTCATGCAGGAAGCTTACCCGGAGCTCTTTGCAGAGCTAGGCTGAAACACCGAGGACAGTGTTACTTCTAGGGGGGAAGTTGTGACAGCTTGATTAAAGTTAAATAGTTTTAACTAGTTAAAGACAATTTATTTTTACTTTATTTTTCTTTTAACTGGCAAGAAAAACTTAAATTATTATTATTGTTGACAAAACAAATTATTTTTGTTGAAAACTAAATTAGGAGAAACTAATTAATGGAGAGAAAGTTTTTTAAACTGATGGTAAAAAAATATTTCCAAGAATATGAGGTGGTTGGGAACAGTTGGAAAAACAGTTACCTGCTCCTCTGAGGATAAAGCTGAATCTCAGGGGAGGAGTAGGGGTTCTGCAAAAAAAGTGGTAAAGGGGAGTATTTTCTAGAGCTGGTTGGGGACCAGTTGAAAATGACTCACAGCAACCCTTGTAAAGCCAAAATTTTCAGAGTTTGACTGGATTGGCCATCCAGAGGTCCTAGCAGAAAGAATAAATCTATTCCACTGTTATCCCGGGGCACCATCCAGAATTCTGGAGCTATGGGACAAGAGGAGGACATCATAGCCTCTCTTGAATGGTTGGGAGGACCACAGTTTAAAGCTATTTATTCCAGATAAGTATAACTATGTAAATTAAGCAATTTATTACTAGTTTTTAAAAGACTATTTACAGTACAGTGGATGAGTAGTAAATTGTTCTATTTTTATTGATATATGAATAAGTATGTAATTGTATGGAACAGAAGGTTAAAATCTGAATATGGTACTACTATTTACCTGTTACAGTATAGGAAGGAAGAATCACGTAATAATACTGAATATTCTCTGTTGTATACATTTATTATATGGTATGAAAAGACAAGTAGTATGTATACAGTAGAGAAGCAGAACAAGGAAATAAAAGATTTAGGTACAGTTTTTCATAATATATTTGATATTGTATGTTGATTGTATGTAACGGAATATAAACTTCTTAACAGGAATAGATATATCCTTAAAGGTATTATGCTATGGAAACCCCCCCTAGTTAGCAACCCGAGCTACCTTGGTAGGCATCATTAAACCTTTCGAACCGTCGATTTCGGTCTGGGGTAAACCCCAAACTAAAATAACATCGCTCGAGGTTAATAACCCTTCTAGACACGGACGATAAATCATAGTGGTCCGGACACTGGTAACTAAAACCCATCAAGAAAATAGAAAGAAGATTCACGCTATTAAACGAGTTGTAAGTCTTGTAGGAACAAAAAAAGAGATTTGAAACTCTATCACCCGTGCATGACTAACATATCTTATTTTCAAGAAGTAAATAATAGAAAAATCGAATAGAGAAAGTAACAGCACAGAGTTCTTGGTCGTAAGCTTATATCGGTAAATAATGAAACACAAGCAAGCTTCCTGTTGAATGCATGAAGCGGAAACTTCTAGCAATAAAGAAATCACTAACCAGAGCTTCAGATAAGAGAATTATATTAATAGAAAAGGTGTTGATAAATGTTATATTAACTATCTGTATCAAAACAAGTAATACCAGAGAGAAGATAACAGTATTTCACCGAATCTCAAGTCCAAAATACAGCCTCGAATTTTATTATAGAGCCCAAACGATATACAACTAGAACTTTAAAAAAATCCTCTATTACAAAGAAACGAATTCTTGGGTAAAACCCTAGCGGAGTTCTTCTTCTTCAAAGACTGAAATGCCATAAAAATTATCACAACCTAACTCGAGGATGAAACCCTTATCATAATAACACTTTCTTTCATAGCCATGAATTCGGCTACACTAATACATAACTGAAAGTTATAGGGTGCGGATTCCCTCTTAAAATTCAAGTACCTGTATAGCCATAAGACGGAACTTTTATTCATGGCCGTTGCAGAGATGAACCAACACGAGAAGCGAAACCTGAGGGTTTGGGGTTTATATACCTGTAAACAAAAAAGTTAATCAATAACGGAGAAAACTCTGAGTGCGCAAGCACAGAGATGTAATATAAAGGGAAAACACTCAGTTAAAGCTTGGAGTTAATGAATACCTGTGTAAAGGGAAACCCCCTTGTATTCAGCCGCTCTGTGGAAGCCATGAAGCAGGGGTTAGCTTCTATTTCATTAAACAAGTGTTTGATCCTCTAAACCTCTGAAAACAAATCGTGGAAACCTGAAAGGGAACAATACCTTCATGTCGCGTGATAGACTCTGTCCCACAAATTAATCTAGCATTTGCAAACAGACTCGATAGTCTACCAAAAAAACTGTGGAGTAATGAAACCCTGATAAACAAATGCAATAGATGTTTAACATACTATAAGAGCAAGTAAAACAATAATTTCTATCAATAGGGGTAAAAGAACAAATGCACAGAGAGAAGCTGACGTGAATATAAGAAAAATCGATGATGGAGCAAGCGAGGCTAAGGTCCAGTTCGAAAGAACACCGAAAATGTCAGGATAGCAGCTCAACTCAGCTCTCAGACTGACCGGCAGGATTTTCAGGGTTTTCCCTCGAAAATGCATGAAGAATCCGAGGCATAATGAACAGCAGTACAGTGACATTATAGCCTAGTACTGCCATGAATAAATTGAGTTGACAAATAGACTACGGAGGAGCGGTTCAAGGGCCAAGTGGAGCGCCGCACAACCCAAGGCCAATGAAAATTATGTGTTATAATAAATGAATCAGATATTCACATGATCCCAAAGTTTAGATTGTTATCAAAAGGTTTTAAATACCATATCATTGCAAGATTCGAACCTTATATGGATAGTAATGAAATGATGCCTTAATCATATTGTTTGACCATATTATTATTATCAATGTTTTTCCATAAGTGTTATATATATATATATATATATATATATATATATATATATATATATATATATATATATATATATATATATATATATATACATGTTCACGGCACCAAATACATGCAAGGTGGCATAATAAAATTATTTGCAAATGATAATAAACGGTCCCAAGGAGATTTGCTTAACTCTGTGTAGTGATGTAGGATCTTGTTTTATGAAGGCAAGATTAATTTTTTTTATAGTAAATATTTAATGATGATGGTGACATTCCAGAACAAGTTAAGCAATTGTAAATTTTAAAGATTTCAACTACAAATTAAATTACCTAACACAAATAATGTTTGTTCAAAGTCGAACTACACTATTGTGCTTTGTTTAATATTATCTTAAGGCTTTATATTGCTATGGTCCCACATAGATCAAGTATTCCACATAGATGAAGTAGTTCATAAATCAATTTTAATGTTACTATCCATTTCTATGGACTAAACTTATGTGTTTAGTTAATATTATCGTAAACCTTTATATTATTGTGGTTTCACATAAATGTATATCGAAAAATGATCAATGGAAAATATACAAAAAATAAATAAATATTATGGTTGTCACATAAATGTATATTGTGATTGGTATGAAAAAGAAACTTCTAATATTTTAAATTCAATGGAAAATAGAATAATTTTCCATGGTTTTTCCAAAAAAAAATTCTCCCAATTTTCATTTTTTATAAAAATAATTCACCCAATATTTAAAAATTTGAATAAATCTTATAAGATACATCAATAATTCAATACCTTTTTATATCACCTAATCACATATATATAATTAATTTCAACGTAGATCTAAAAAAAATATTAATACTTTTTATATTACCTAGTCATATATATAATTTCAACGTCGATCTAAAAAAATATGAATACCAATAACAGAATACAACCTTCTTGATTTTGTAACATTTTAAAATATATATATATATATATATATATATATATATATATATATATATATATATATATATATATATTATTTTTCATAATAGTTTAATATTAGTTTAATAAAAAATTATATTTCATTGTATTATAGATTTTTACTGTAAAATAGTATTAATATATATATATGAATAGGAATTTCAAATTTCTTGAAAAACACTTGGTTTATAGAATTTCAATTTTTTTTAATAGTTTTATTTTTAAAAATTATTTAGATTATATGGTGTCTATATATATAACAAATGATTAGAATTTATGGAATAGTTTTTAAAACAAAACTGTTATTCTAAGTAATGTTGATGAATGAATTGTAAAATTATTATTAAATTTAATTTTTTTTAAAGTAGTTAGTAAATTTTATGATAATTTATTTGAGTATCATTTCAAATCTTTAAATGTGAGGTAAGGTAACTCATTATTATTAAGGAAATTTAAATAGCTTGAAATGATTTATTAATAATGTAGAAGAATAAAAAAAATAAGGTTTAGTTAATGATATATTTTTTAAAATTTATGAATTAATAAGATTTTAAATTTTAACGCCAGTAAAGTGATTAGAATGCTATGGACAGTTGAGATCGTGGATTCGTTGTATTGAAATTTTATTGTATCGAAATGATCGATTTGTTGTAGTGAAATGCCGTTGTATTGAAATGATCGATTTGTTGTATTGAAATGTCATTGTATTGAAATGTCGTTGTATTGTGATCGATTGCGCTGTGTTTTTTGTAAGGGCTGAAACAGGACCGTTCTCTCGATTGCTTTCGTGGAGCGGGAGAAGGTGTGCAAAGAGCCGAAGTGAAAGCAGAGCCGAAGTGTTGAAAGCAGAGCCGGAGTGTTGAAGGAGAGCCGGAGTGTTGAAGGAAACATTGTAGATTGTGTTTGTTTGACATCACAACTGATACGGTTAACTGCCGTCAGATAATCTGGAGAGTGAAATGCATAGTGCAATGAACGATTATGTGAAGAGAATGGAAGGGCACGAATTTTGCTAGGGAATTTTTCATCTGTGACATGAGGAATTTCTTTGCACTTGTCTTGTTACAGGCAAGAGAAAATTGTGCATTTGGAAATGGAATGGTAATTGTTCTGTTGATTTTTTCAAAAATATTGCATTCTTTTCTAAGATGGAAGAATAGCTTTGTTATGTTTTTTTTTTCAAAATATTTTTTTTTATATAATTGCATGTTTGAAAAGGGAAATTTTATCAAATTGCTAATTTGATTAAAAAGGCAATTTAAGAATTCATAGAAAATAAGTGAACTCAATATGGCAAAAACTCAAAGTGCTCGATTTGAGATCGAGAAGTTTAATGGGAAAAATAACTTCGAAATCTGGAAAGTCAAGATGCACGATTTACTCATACAACAAGGTGTTGCGAACGCATTTTTGGGAAAATCCAAACAACCTCTTGCCATGACAGATGACGAATGGAGTGACATCGACGATAGAGCATTGAGCGGCATATGATTGTGTTTGGCAGATGATGTTTTATTTAACATAGTGTCAGAGAAAATAGTCGCTGGTCTATGGACAAAGCTAGAAAATCTATACATGACTAAATCCTTAAAAAATAGGGTTCTTCTGAAAAGACAGTTGTACAACTTGCGCATGAAGGAAGGTACGACAATAACTGATCATTTGAATACCTTTAATACTCTCTTGGTGCAATTAGATAGAATAGAAGTAAAATTTGATTCAGAATATAACGCTGTAACTTTATTATTCTCTTTGCCTGAGTCATGGGATCATTTTGTTACTTCTATAAGTCTTAGTTCATCAGAAACCCTTGAATTTGACGATGTTGGTTGAGCTATGTTATCTGAATAAACCAGAAAAAGGTCAAATTTAGAAACCTCTACATCAGAAGCAATGATGGTTAGAGGTCAATCTAAAGAAAAATGCTTCAGTCAGAAGAACAACTCTCGGTCAAAATCGAAAGGGAAGAAGAGTAAGCTAAAATGATGGTTTTGCGGCAAATCAGGACATTTGAAGAAGGACTGTTGGAAGAGGAAGAAAACATCCAAAGGAGACTCTTCAATAGAAAATAAAGAAGCAAACATGACAGATACAGGTTCAGGTTCGGCATCCAGTTCAGGTATGAGTGATGAAGTGTTATCAATTAATTTGTCAAATCATGATCAACATTGGTTGTTAGATTCTGGTGCGTCCAATCACATGTGCATTCATAAAGAGTGGTTTAAATCTTATAAATCAATCAATGATGGAGTAGTTTACATGGGCAATGATGTCTCATGTAATTTTGTGGGAATTGGAAGCATCCAGATTAAAATTTTTGATGGGACAAATAAAATCTTAACTTATGTAAGACATGTGTCTGAACTCAGAAAAAATCTTATTTATCTAGGAGTGTTAGACACAAATGGATATAAAACTTTTATTCAAGGTGGAGTAATGAAAATTTATAAAGGAATCTTATTAGTAATGAAAGCAAAGAAGGTTGGAAATATTTTTCAGTTAGAAGGAAGAACAGAGTCAGATCATGCTTCTACTGTATCTGAAAACGACAGTGATTTTATTCGAATATGGCATCAATGGTTGGGCCATATGAGCGAAAGAGGATTAAAAAACTTATCTGATCGTATGTTACTTCCTATTTTAAAATCTTCTAAGTTAGATTTCTGCAAACACTGTATTTATGGGAAACAAAGTAAGCAGAAATTTAAAACTGGAAAACATACTAGTAAAGGAATCCTTGATTATATCCATTCTGATGTTTGGGGTCCATCTCCTACAACCTCATATGGAGGATCACCATATTTTATATCTTTTATTAATGAATTCTCTAGGAAATTATGGGTCTACATGTTAAAAAGAAAGTCTGATGTATTCACATTTTTCAAGCAGTTTAGAGCATTAGTAGAAAATATCATTGGAAGAACCATTAAATGTTTAAGAACTGAAAATGGTGGTGAGTTTACTTCAAAGGAATTTGATAATTATTGCAAGGAAGCTAGGATCGAAAGACATAGAATTACTGCTTATACTCCTCAGCAAAATGGAGTTGTTGAACGCATGAACAGGACTCTCTTAGAAAGAGCAAGAAGTATGTTGAGTAATGCTAATTTGTAGAATGAATTATGGACAGAAGCAGTATCTACAACTTTCTATTTGATAAATCGATCACCATCAACTGCAATAGGATGTAAAATTCCTCAAGAGGTATGGAAAGGTCATCCTTGTGATTATTCTAAGCTAAAAGTTTTTGGTTGTGATGCATATGCTCTAATTCTGAAACATCAGTGTTCTAAATTAGATCCTAAATCTAAAAGATATATCTTAGTTGGATATGGTGATGGGATTAAGGGATACAGGTTGTGGAATCCTACTACTCACAAAATCGTCATTAACAGATATGTTAAATTCAATTAATCTTCACTTGATAATTCAGATGTAGATAATAAATTGAAACAGGAAAATGTACCTAAGTTTCAACATATTCAGTTTGAAACCAGTTCAAATTCTGAAGATAGTAAAGATGAACAAGTTTTAAGAAAAGCATATCGTCAACATATAATACTAAGATAATGAATATTCCATTACTTAATTTCTTAAAGTAAACACAATGATCATATTCACTTCTTATATAATTTTGACTCATCATGAAAGAATCAAATTTCTTGTACCATTGTCTCGGCGACTGCTTCAGACCATACAACGATTTCTTGAGCCTGCAGACAAATTTCTTGTTGCGATTTTGAACAAACCCTTCAGGTCGTTCCATATAAATCTCTTCATCTAAATCTCCATGTAAGAATGCAGTCTTAACATCTAGTTGTTGTAATTCTAAATCAAATAAAGCAACTAATGCTAAGACAATCTGAATTGAAACAATTTTAACAACTGGTGAAAATATCCCATGAAATTCAATTCCTGTTTTCCGAGAAATTTTTTTTGCAACCAGCCTCACTTTGTACCTGTCTTCTTTATCATCACACCCCTTTTCAATTTGTAAACCCATTTACATCCTACATTTTTTCTGTCTTTAGGAAGTTCTACCAGATCCCATGTGGCATTCTTTTCTAATGCCTTCATCTCATCCTTCATAGCTTCTTTCCACTTATCACTGTTAGAACATTCTATAGCTTCCTGATAGCATAAAGGTTCATCCTCATTAGCGGTTAAAGCAACTGAAGTAACATAATCATCATACCTTTTAGGAGGATGTCTGATTCTCGTGGACCTTCTTAAAGATGTTTCTGGTTCTTCCACAATTTTCTGATTATTATTTGTAGGAACTTCTTCATGATCTTCATCGGGTGAAAATGTGAAGCTGGGTTACACTTTTTGCCCTTTTTTGAGAAAAAATTTTCATTTTTTTGGGTTCTTCAACTTTCTGCAAACTATAACAATTTTTCCGTGTAGAATTTCATTTTGCGGTAAAAATAAAAGTTGTGAGAAAATTTGTTAGCTTTCTATTACTTATTTTTTGAAATTTTTTTATGCGGATTTGATATGTCAACTTAGCGTTTCTTTGAGTGTGTGTTTCTTAACAATCAAAGAATTCATAAGTAGTCATGTTATGTGGCAACGTTGTATTCATTGAAAATTCTTGTTTTTGAAAAACCAAAATGTGTTACAACAATCTAGACAGAGTCTACTTTGGTTTCGTCATATTTACAAAGCCAATGGATGCATATCATAATTACTAGAATTTTTTGAACTGGTCTAATACGAAAAACTGCGTATTTTTGATATGTTTCGTGTGGCAACAAATTTCTTAACATACAAGTTATAAACTAAAAATCTAAAAGCTACTCATTACAGTCAACGGACCAATGTAATGCCCCATAATTTTTTAAATTTTTTTTACAATGTATTTTGGGAGATACAAAATTTTGATTTCACTGAATCACGATGACCCTCAAAAATTGTTTGCACTCATTTTATTAGAAAAATTATTAAAATTAATAAACGTTTACGAAATTCCATAAAATTTATATTTCCTGAAAGTAGATTCAATTCTGAAAATGCTTGTCTTGGTTCCGACGGTTAATTAACAAGTTTTCATGGAGTTTAATCAGTCCAAAGTTGCAGAACCGTTTTCAGAGCTTGGCTCTGCGTAATCAGTGACGCGTTAGTTCGGCCGAACTATTAGCGACAGTTCGGCCGAACTATGTTTTCCGCTTACGGGCTGCTAAAACTAACGGCTTAATAGTTCGGCCGAACTTATTATCAAAAGTTCGGCCGAACTATTGTGTAATTTTCCGTCGGCCGGAATTTTTTGTGGAGCCCCTTACAAAACACATATTTCGCGGTCAATATAAATTGCCGCGAAATGATTCACAATTTTCGCACATTTCGCACTTCATTTCATCTTACAACTTGGTTTGAATTCAAAAAAATTTCTTCAAAGTTTGGGTTTAAAAAATTTTTTTGGAAGACATTTTCTGGAGGCGGCGTGATTTTTCTTGGAGGTTCAAAGTTTGAATTTAAAGAACTTTTTTAGAAGACATTTTTGGAGGCGACGTGATTTTTCTTTGAGGTATGTATGTGTTTTGTGTTGAAATAAATCTTTTGAGCTTTTTTGTTTTTTAAGATTTAAAGAATTTTTTTGGAAGACATTTCTTGGAGGCAGTGTGATTTTTCTTAGAGATATGTACGTGTTTTGGATTGGATTACGTATTTTTTAGAAAAGATTTTTTTAAATTAAATCTTTTGTGATATTGTTTGTAATTGAGTTATTGTCTAATTTTTTGAAGGAAATTTTTGAACCTTATACCCTATTATCATGGGAAATCGAAGAACTTGTGTGAGAAAATATGATCGAAAAAGAAAGCCCGAGGAACGTAGAGAAGAGACGAGACAATATCGCAAAAGAAAGTTAGAAGCTCTCTCAAATATTGAAGAGGAAAATCAACCTCAAGCAGAAATTGAAGCAGGTATGTAAATGTAAATATTACATGCTTTATTGATATATATTTAAAATTTTCCTAATGTAAAATGTAACGCTTAATTTTTATTTGATAAACTAGTTTGAAAAATATTTTGTTTGATGTAAACAGACAGAGATATTCCTCAAAATATTGAAGAAGAAAATCAACCTCAAGCAGAAATTGAAGCATGTATGTAAATGTAAATATTATGATCTATTAATATATTTTTAAAGTTTTCCCAATGTAAAATGTGAAGCTTAATTTTTATTTGATGAACTAGTTTGAAAATATTTTGTTTAATGTAAACAGACAGAGATACTCCTCAAAATATTGAAGAAGAAAATCAACCTCAAGCAGAAATTGAATCGGGTATGTAAATGTAGATATTATGATCTATTGATATATTTAAAATTTTCCTAATATTTATTGACATATTTATTAATTTAGTTATTTATTGAATATGTACTTTTTTTTCGAATATGTACAGATGAAATCACTATCGATAATGAGATGTTAGAAAATGTCGACACTCGCACATATGGAGATAAAAAACCTGACTATTTTATACGATATCGTGTCCAGAAAATTTTGGAAATGTTTTTCAAAACTGAGGTGACAGTTCAAGCTCAAATGTTGAAAGGTCTCTTATCATCAAGGAAATTAAAAGAAGCGACGACACTATTGGGTATTCAAAAATCAACCAAAGATAAAAAAATGAAAGAAGAGGTGATAAAAAATATGAGTAGTGCTATAGAGTCAATTAAGAGATCTAGAGATAAAAATGTTTCAAATATACGTAGAGGAATAAAAATGGCAATGGTTTCACCAAGTACTCAAGAGAATCGTTTGAATCTAACATCTATGGCACGAGCAATGGGAACCTCGCGAAAAACTCTGCACAAACATCGAAAATTTCGACTGCAAATAGACGTAAATGATGAACTCGCTTGTTGGAGAGCTATTTGTAGGCAACCATACAAAGATAGACTTGGAGAAGATGTTAAAAAAATAATATATGAATATTGGAAGAACAATTCGCATGTTTCACCCACCGCAAGACATGTGATGCGAAGAAGAATAGCACGAAATCAATACGAAGAACATGAAAAACATCTCTTGGAAACCACTCAAATAGAGTTATTCAACAAGTTCAAAGAAGAGAATCGTCAAATTCAAGTTTTACTCGGTGCTTTTGTTCAACAAAAACCATGGTATGTAAAACCTATCACCGTACGCGACACTTGTTGTTGCCGTTATCATGTGGAATTTGAGTTATATTATGACACATTCCTTGATTTCGGTAGAACATTATGGAAGGATTCAACTCCTCCTTCCACTATCCGTGAATTCATATCTCAAATTCTATGTGAAAGAGAAAGCGATGAACTATTTTACAAAAAGAAATGTGTTGGTGGTAAAAAATGCGATGATTGTGGAAATTTGACTAAATTTCAAAACAAATATCGCATTGATATAAATGATCAATCATTGTCCAACATGAAAGTGAAATGGAAGAGATACGAATATACCAGTACATCGATTCAAAGTGCAGATAGTGTTAAAAGAATCGAATTACGAGAAGACGAAATTTTTCTAATAGACTTTTTGAGAAAGTTTGAAGCATAAATTTACAAATACACCATGCATTCCCATAGAGCTCGATGGCAAGACTTGCAATTCAAAAAATATCGTGAAGTTTTTCCACCAGGAACCATTTTGTCAGTGATTGATTTTGCAGAAAACTACACATTTGCTCCACAAAAAGAAATTCAGAGTGAATACTATCACTCTGACCAAGTCTCCATGCTCGTTCATATTCTATATAGACATGCTGAACAAAATGTCGATCATATAGAAAGCACGAGTGAAAATCGACATATCATTAAAGAATATCGTTTTTATATCAGTGACGATCGTACGCATGATACATGTTTTGTACAACATTGTTTTGGAAAAATTTATGATTCATTGAAAAATCGTGGAATAACATTCAATGAACATTGGATATGTTCAGACGGATGCGCAGGTCAATTCAAATCTGCACGATCATTTTTTTGGTTGTGTCGTCTTCATAAGAAAACCTCCATTAAACATTGTTGGAATTTCTTTGAGACTGGCCATGGAAAAGGAGAACATGACGGTGCAGGAGCATGCATAAAACGATATATCTCAATTTTTTATGGAACTTTTTGAGGTAACATAAATTTTGAACTTGTGAAAAATTGTCCATACTTGGTCATCTCCCAATGAAGTAGAAGGTATATCTCCTAAAGAAGAAGAAGGTACCGGGATCCCAAAAACATCAGACGGAATCGGTACCTGTTAAAACATTTTATCGAATTATATATATACATACATGTACATGTGTGGCAAAAATTATTTATTTTAGAGTCACTTAAAAAACACTAACATACATGTGCCAACATATCATGATGGGCAGACCCATCTGCATCGTTTGAGCCAGAGGTCCCGAACGTAATATTAACATTTTCATCACGCATCATGCCTGAGAACTGCAAATGGTGTTTTAACATATAATCATACCTTTTTGTTAGATTAATGTACACATACAAATAAATGTATACATGTGTACATACACATGTATTTATTACAAATTGTACACATGTATATGTAAATATAATTTAAAATCCTAAGGTCACTAACACATACCGTTTCGGTGCCCTCTTCCTCACGAAAAATTAGGTCTTGCAGACCATTGCGACAATTTATTGCGTATGTTCGGAGATCTTCAACATTCATGTTGTAAATCTCCTCATCTTTATGATAAACAAAATTGGCACGTGCATATTCACGTGCTCTTTGTCGATTTAAGCCAAGATCGACTCCACTCAATCCGCTATGAACATTTTCGATCATAACATCTCTTGCTTCATGACTTATTTGAGAAGTCGCATCCATCTCTGATCGCAAGGTTTCGACTCGAGACGGTCGACTCACCAATGGCGGCTCAGGGCGAGGCAACTCCACATCTCGCTTTGCGCCCTTACGTTGACATAATCGACCTCTCCCCGGGCCAAAAAAATCTGAAGGAAAATCATTGTAGTCGGGTTTCATACCCAAAAAAAATTTTGCATAAAACATTTGTGCAAAATAAAGAGGAACCTCATCGTTCCATGGAAGCCTTCCAAAGGCCGCAAGATGTCGACTATACAAATATTTTGCTATGTCTGGGTGCTTGAAATACTGCACCTTCAACATCTTTCTTTTTGGCCCTTCCTTATAATTAAACATTGACTTAGCCTGATCTCTTGAAACTTGTTTTTTTATGTCCTGCCATTTATCGGGACCTATCACTGTTTCTCTTCTCTGTCTCATCACTTCTACAAATGAATCAGTGGTTGGCCCCAAATCTTTGTACACTTTTACCATTTCACTCAATGAATGTGTAACTATCTGTAGGCTTTGTCTACTCTCAGCAGGTAGAGTCAAATCCTGGAGATCTCTCTGCAATTTTGCATAAAGGCTTTGACACCTTTGTAAGGTGCATTCCTCCATGTTCGTTTCCCATGGTATATCAGTAATCTCAGCCCGATAAGTTGTGCTAGGTTGACAGCCTTCTTCTTCAATGTAGCGCGCTGCCCTGCGTCTTTTTTGACCACTGGCTCGAACATTTTCAGCCTCTGCATCAATATATATAAAATTTCATATATTAGAAAAAACACGTGTAAAAAAGTTGTAAAAATTTAATGAAAAAATATTGAAATTGATGGCAACCTTGATGTTGTTGGTTAACATCATCTCCAACATGACCCTGCTGAGAACCAGCCCCAGAATGATGCTGCTGAGAACCAGACCCATAGTGACCCTGTTGAGAACCAGCAGCCGTTGATTGCTGGCCTTCGGGGGAATAAATATCACCCCCTTCCGGCACCCTGCTACCTCGACCGGTTGAACCTTGGCCACGCTCCATTGATGGAGTAGAAAGCCTTCTCCTCTTGCCTCCTAAAAATTAAAATATGAAACTTATTAACAACTAATTTTACTCACAAAGTTAATAAAAAAATCAATTCCATATGTACACACATGTATGGAGATTTAAGATTATATTTAAATACCGTGAACATCCTCCAATCCCTGACCCTCCATATGGGATTCAGCCGATCTTCGTCTTTCATCCTCCATGATATATATCTATTGGTCAACATTCACAAAATAGATTTCAAAAAATCAATACCTCGAAGTATTCTTACATTTTTGCCCTCCTATTTTTCTTTCCAACCAAGGTTTATAAAATAACATGAGAAGCAACATGAGACTTAGAACAATCATTTTCATTATCTATATGGAAGGCAAGAATGATTATATCCCCTTGAGCTTAAGGGTATGTAGTTTGTCAATTTTTATCATATATTTTTTGGTAAGTGTAAATGTTTTTTTTATCTATAGTACACGTCATGAGTTCCCCACTTTTACCTTATGTAAAGCATGATTCTAGGATTACTAAAATTTGTACTTGGTTTTTTAAGAATATATCAAATAAAGTTTTTGAGAAGCAAATATGGCTTTTTCCTTAGAATTTTGCACTTTGAATTTCCTTACCCATATTTCTTGTTAATGATTATAACCTTAAAATGGCTAATATTGGTTTGTCATCATCATCTAAAAATGACTTGGCACATGAAAATTTACCATGTCCATCATCATCACTTCACACCATCTCATATATGACCCCTTCTACATATTATATGCATGAATTTTTGAAATGTCATCCTCTCTACCTATCCCATGAATGGATTGTGACAACAGGTGAATAAAATACAATTTATAAGCAGAAGATAGTTTCTAGCTTGTCCTCCTCCATCCGCCCCATAGCTAGTGAATTCTCAATTTTCCACTTCCAACTTTCTATTCTCGAAATTCATTAGCAGCTAATTTTATCGATAGCCACAGCACTATACATATAATTATCATATTATACACTACTACATTAATGAACTCTACGTTGTTTGTTATTGTAAAGTCCAATAACAAACAATGTTAATTGAGTTTAGTAGTGTATATAACAATTTCTTTGACTTCCAAGTGTGTTGTGACTAAATAGTAGAATTAACTACCAAAATGAATTTCCCAAATAAAATGTTGGAAGAGAAAAATAGGCAATCATTAGATATGGAGTGCGTGGAGGAGGACAAACTTATACTGATCATTTCCTTATCAAATTTCCTTTATTCACCTAATGTCACAATCAATCGTGGTCTAGATAGAAGGGATGACCTACCATAAATTCAATCATATAGTGTGTAGAAGGGTCATATGTAGATGGTGTGAAACGATGATTACAAACATGATAATTTTTCATCTACTAGGCCATTTTGAGATGATGATTACAAACTAGTGCTAGCCCATTAAAGGTTATAATCATTGGTGCCTAATGTGGGGTGGACAATTTAAATCAAGTTCGTATCAAAGTAAAATTTAGCTCATTTTAGTCAAGGTTAGTTAGAAGAATTAGCTATTGGTTTCTACCTTCAATTTCCTCTAAAAATGAATGTGTACGTGCTTTTGAGAGACATTAGAGACATTAGAGGAACAAGGTCCAAATTTTTGATGAAAATGTGCTATGAAAGTAAAGGGTTTTAAAGGCAAGCATGTACAAGGCATAGTTGAGCCAAATGTTCTTCAACAAGGGCCTAATTATTTGGGTCTTGGTTATGGAAAACATGGAAAATGCTCCAAAGCCAAGGAGGCTTGTGAGGTTTGTGTTCATGATGAATGGAACATGTACATAGTTTACCTTAAAGTCATTGTGTTTTACGAATATTAAAAAATGAAGAACTTCTATTTAGATCCATTCCAGAGATTGACTGCAGGGGCATTTACTAGATATGTCACCTTTCATAAAAGATGAGATCCAGAGGCTACCCGGCCCTTTACAGACTCTGCCTATAGAACTTGTAGAAGTAAACACTAGAGGCATTAACAATATCAAAGAACTAGACATGGGAATGTGTCTCTTTCCCTACGCAAAAAAATAATTCTTGAGGTAGTTAATCTTCATAGACAGGTCATCAAGCAAGTCAATGTGATCATCCTCCTTCCCTCCCTTCTAAAATAGTTATGTTTTGCGGGTCAAAAAGCCAAAATATGGAGACAATTATCACCAAATCCAACGTACGATTATGCATGATGGAGAATATCTAGCGCTTTCCCTTGTTAAATATATTAACAAGGGAAAGCGCTAGAGATTCTCCATCATGCATAATCGTACGTCGATGCTTATAGAGTGAAAAACTAAAAGAATCAACTTGTAGGGTCATTTTAATGGGGGGTGGAGAATTCCTGGGTCTTTGCAAATTCAAAGTATGGTGCATGTTGCATGAAGCAAGATGTTGAAAGTAGAGTTATGTTAGACACACATAAATGCAACAAATATGGAAATTTGTACATGAGCTCTATTATTTGACTTAAGAGTCAGTTGTTTGAATTTAGGCATGTTTTGTCAACTTGTGTTTGGTTGATGGTTTTGTACACCAATATTTAAGAGTACACGGACATATTCACATGATGTGAATTTTTTTTTTCTTTGAAGGAGAAAAATGACGTGTTTTCAGTTTGATGGTTTTGCTTGTGACAAGACGCCACAAGATTTTGCGTAGGTCCACTCTTTAGCGAGAGCCTCATGATTACAACCTATCCGTGAGAATCAAATGGGAGTGAATCCTTATTTTGAAAACAAGTAGGATTCTAAGCTACCTAGGACTCAAACCATCATTTTTAAATTTGAAATATAATGGTGTTGTTTGAATGCCTGAATCCACAACCCTAACACATGAAATCACTAATCTAATTACACATGAAATAAATAGTTATTTTCTTCAAAATTAAAAATATAACTAAAAACTAAATTCAACATAGTTGAAAGAAAAAGAAGAGCCATTGAAATGGTTTGCTGACAAATGGTTAGATTTCTTATCCAATTAAGGCCTAGCATGTATTTTGATGTTTCATTAATTTCTTTGCAAATTCAAAGTATCTAGTGCATGTTGCATGAAGCAAGATGTTGAAAGTACATGAGCTCTATTATTTGTCTTCAGAGTCAGTTGTTTGAAGAGGCATGTTTTGTCAACTTGTTTGGTTGATGGTTTTGTACACCAATATGTAAGAGTACATGGACATATTCACATGATGTGATTTTTTTTTTCTTTGAAGGAGAAAATTATGTGTTTTCAGTTTGATGGTTTTGTTTGTGACAAGACGTCACAAGATTTTGCGAAGGTCCACTCTTGAGCGAGAGCCTCATGATTGCAACCTATCTGTGAGAATCAAATGGGAGTGCATCCTTATTTTGAAGGAGAAATTTCAATAGGCTTTAGGAAATTTAATTTCAAGTCATTTAATTTAACTAGAAATAATTCAGAGGTACATGATATGAATAGTATTTAGGAAGAACAATAGTCCCTCATGGAATATGAAGAAAGTAGCCACTTCATTTTGTATATATGCATGCTTTGAGTTACTCCTCAAAAAATTTCAAAACATGTGTATTTATTACTATACCCATCCCGATTTTCATAGGATCCATAGCACATACATTTCTATATGCACCCTAGTTGTTGTAAGGCCTAATTATTTCATCACTTTCAAAGGAATTACATCAGTTGTTTATCCTAAATCTAGCATATAGTTGTGTAATAATATTTTATTTATAAATAGGAATATATGAAAATGTTTATGAATTACATTTTTATTCCCTTGATTCATCTTTTATAACTCTGTAGGATAATCCTCAAAAGTAGGGTCATCTACTTCATCAAATTTTAAGAACTTCTTAACCTCATATCTTTATTTCATATTTGCATAACTTCCACAACTGGGATAGAAACAAGATATTTTCCAACCGTTGAAGTAAACCAACATTAATTTCATTGTACACTCTTTATATAGGTATGGTTGAATGTTGTACATCTGGTACATAGATCAATTTGTTGTTTTCATTGTTTACTCTTAGAAATTATTTGAATTGGGAGCGAAGAGTTGGTTTCTTCCTAGGTTGGCTTACATTTCCTTTAATATGTGATCCATGCCTTTCTCTAATTCATATTTTTATCTCTTGTATTAATTATGTTATTCTTTCTATGTATTGTTCAAGTACGAGGGGGTGAAATAATTTCTTATGATTTTCTAAGTGGTGAGGTCGTTTGAATCTCCAATAGTTGTGTTGGTGTGGTGGGAAACTATCAAACTGTATAGCTCATAGAGAAACAAATTCTAAAATAGAAATTAATATTAAGATATGGAATAAGTAGATACTTTATAGCCATAGATATGTTGTATTGTACGGTTACACATTCTGTACTAACTATAGACAAATAATTCAGAACTGAAAGTAAGGTAGACAGACATATCTCTAAAATGTATATTTATGCTAAAAGTAGAAATTCAATATCTCTAAAATGTATATTTATGCTAAAAGTAGAAATTCAAAGCATCTTTGCAGAGAGAAATTTTGTACTAACTATAGACAAATAATTCAGAACTGAAACTAAGGTAGACAGACATATCTCTAAAATGTATATTTATGCTAAAAGTAGAAATTCAATATCTCTAAAATGTATATTTATGCTAAAAGTAGAAATTCAAAGTATCTTTGCAGAGAGAAAACATTCTAATATTTGATACTGAATTACATCTGAGCAACAGTTAGTTATACATGAATGAAAATAAAAAGTACAGTATTGTAAATAGTTACTAGTCACCAGACTACTGTTTTCTTCCTCTCAGTGAGCAGACTTTACAGTTTTTTTTTCTGAGGATAGGTGAGCTTTTCCTCATTTGATTTTTGGATTTCAAATTGACTGGAGACTCCTTTCAAAAGGCGGGTCTTTATATTGTCTTTGGCTGGTTTCCTTGGGGTGTACATATCACCTCTGTTTTTTTTGTTTTGAGGACCATGAACTACAAAATGTATCCCTTTATGGTTTCTTCAGAGCGTTGTTGGATTGTTTTGAAGATTACAGGGGGTCGAAGTCACACATTGGACAGCTTGATAGGTTGCTGTGGGATGAAGTCTCATGTTTGTTTTTTTCAAACCTTGCATTGACAATTTGACTGCAAAATCGCTTTCTCTGTACTTGTGCGTTTGGAGAAGGTGTTTTTGTGTGCTGGTTCACATTTTGAAGGGTTCCTACTGGGGGCTGGACACTGTCACTCTGGCGTGAACGCTTCCACTGGCTTCTTAACCATCTTTGCCTACATACAGAAGGGTATTCGCTGGCTCTGTTTTTTAATGGAAAACTGAACGGGTTTCTGTTCCTTAACAGTTCTGCACTATATTTTTCTCTGTTGGCAGGTTTTTTCTCTGAGGTTTTTCTCTGAGGGAATTCTTTTAGCAGCGTAGTGTTTGTGCCAATTAGGACCTGCAAGCTCTTCTTAGGTCAAACAGCTGGGTTTTGTATTATGTAATTTATAAGTTACTGGACCATGCATAGTTTCTCACTATGTAACTGCCATTGTATACAAACCACTGGGTTTGTCTCTCTGAACACACAACAATGTGTTTTTCACAATGTAATTTTATAACTCACCTGGAGTAAATAAAATTATGCTTTTTTCTCGAGGAAAAAAAAAGTTACTAGTCCATAATAGAGATGTCTGACGGATAAATAAAGGTATCGCATAGTTAAGAAATATTCATATACTGTCGTATATTTGGATGTAACAAATTATGATGTAAAATATATGCAGGAAATAGTATGTGCATAATTTCAAGATGCATTCAGGACATGTTACTGTGGACAAAACACTGACTATAAATAAGTCATGGTATAGAAAATATAAAATATCTTCATTTAAACCAAATAGAGCCTTATATTTAGAAGCTAGAAACATATTTGTAAACTGTCCAGCCCTAAGAGTTATAGGATTACATATAATATGTTTATAATAAATAAAATTACAATGAAACACTCTGTCTCCTTTTCACAAATTTGTAATAGTTCTTAGAAATTCTACGCAGAACTACATGTAAGAAAACCAGTAGGTGTCCAACCAACCTCTGAAAAGAAATAGCCCTCGACCAGATGCGGCAGAACCTCGACGACAGAACAGAAATTCGCGCGAAAACAATGAAACAGTAAATTGTTACCCTTCGCGGGCGATTTATTTATAAAAACGTAGTTCGGCCGAACTTACAAGTTCAGCCGAACTCATAGTTCGGTCGAACTTTCAACTGAGTTCGGCCGAACTACCATTGCCGGTTTTTCAAACCTCCGGCAAAAATTCCGTTTGCTGGGCCGTCACTGTGCCGTCAATATAAACGGACTCAAAAGTTCGGCCGAACGTACTAAAACAGTTCGGCCGAACTATTATAAAGTTCGGCCGAACTTTATAAAATGTTCGGCCGAACTTTATAAAATGTTCGGCCGAACTATTGCCGAAAAAAAAATTTTGCCCCCGATTCTCACAAAAGTGTAACCCAGCTTCACGTTTCCGCCCAGTAAGCAAAATCATAAATGAGATCAACAGGTTAAAGGCTCAGATGGCTAGGACGTTTGATATGAAAGAACTAGGAGCAACAAGACATATTTTGGGCATGGAGATTTTCAGAGACAAGAGTAATGGTAAGCTGTGGTTATCACAACAGAAGTATATTGAGAAAATACTCTTAAGGTTTGGTATGAACAATGTGAATCCAGTTTTAGTCCCTTTAGCTTCCCATTTTAAGCTTTCTTCAAGTTTATGTCCTAACACAAATGAACAAAAGGAATATATGTCTCGAATACCTTATGCTAATGCAGTAGGAAATTTGATGTATGTGATAGTCTGTACACGACCAGATATTTCACATGCAGTTGGGGTTGTCATTAGGTATATGGAAAATCCAGGGAAAGAACACTCGTCAGCAGTGAAATGGGTGCTTCGGTATCTGAGAGGCACAACTGATCATTGTATCACTTATAACAGAAGTAGTGAATTTGTTTGCGGATATGTTGATTCCGATTTTGAAGTTGATTTGGATAAGAGAAGGTCAACTTCAGGATATGTCTTTACTCTTGCAAGTGGAGCTATTAACTGGATGTCAAAGCTATAGAACATTGTTTCTTTATCCACTACAGAAGCAGAATACATAGCTGCTTCACATGCTTGCAAAGAAGCAATTTGGTTGAAAGATTTGTTTGGTGAGTTTGGTAGGTTACAAGACAACATTAAGTTATTTTGTGATAGTCAAAGTGCAATTCAATTGGCTAAAAATCTGGCCTATCATAGTAAATCAAAGCATATACCTATAAAGTGCCATTTTGTAAGACAGGTTATCACTAAACGGGGAGTCTCTCTTGAAAAAGTGCATACAAAGGAAAATTGTGCAGAAATGTTCACGAAACCAGTTTTATTAGAGAAGCTACAATGGTGTCTGGCTTCTCTTGGCTTGCAGAGAAAATGAAAATAAAACAGGAACGAGGTATCAGGCTAAATGTTGTCAAGGTGGACATTGTTGAGATTTTTTGGATATTAATATGGCTAAAATCTCATGGATTTTCCAACAATAGGATTTGTTCCTAAACTGATTGCATCAAATCCTAATGAGGAGATATTCTATCCTATTTTGTTGTGATAGAATTTATTATTCAATTTCTTCTCTACATCTATAAATTGAAAGCCTATAGAGGCAAATGTGTGTGAGGTGTGAGGAAGAGGAAGTGCAGATGTGCAAAACTGCAGTTGTAATCTCCTGTTGATGAATAAGATTGCCGATACCTCTGTTTGGTGGATGTAGCCCAGATTGGTTGGGTGAACCACGTTAAATTGTTGTCTTCATTTATTACTCTGTGTGTGTGATTATTCATAGTTTTCCGTTGTGCATTCTCTACATTAAGGAAATTTAAATAGCTTGAAATGATTTATTAATAATGTAGAAGAATATAAAAAAATAAGGTTTAGTTAATGATATATTTTTTAAAATTTATGAATTAATAAGATTTTAAATTTTATTTATAAATATATTTTTAATCTAAATAATATTTTATTTAGTATATTTTAGCAAGTCTGGACTTAATCCCATCTATACAATTATATGTTATCATATTATTATTTTTTCTTTTTTGACCAAAAATGAATTAAATTTTCTATTTAATAAAAAAATTGGGGAGAACGAAATTCCTTTTCTATTAATTTAACTATTGGGAAGGAAAATTTGGTGTCATTACTATCATGAAGGTTTTATCTCATTGACTATTCTTTTGTTGATTGGTATATGTAACACAACAAACTTGCCACTATTCATTTTAGTAAGGAAAATTTGGTGTCATTACTATCATGAAGGTTTTATGTAATTGAATATTCTTTTTTCTATAGGTATACGTAACACAACAACCTTGCGACTATTCATTTTGGTATAGGGAAGATATTAACATAAGAAGTATACCGAAAAATATTCTATGGAGACTATGATTAACTAATACTCATTATTTAATGCAAACTAATGCCCCGCATAACGTATATCAAAGGTTTGGATTTAATTCACATTAATAAATCTTCAATAGTGGGTAAATGGTGGCGATGCAGTGAGGTAGTGAAGTGTAGGTGGTGATACTGACTCTTTGCGACTATTGTGAGTAAGATTGCTACTTTTGTTTGGAAAATCACTTCAGTAGTTGTATAAATATTTTCTAGTTCTTTTTGTGATGAATTCAATGGAGGGAGGGGGTTTCCTCTCCCATAATCCCCTCAATGGAAAGATCTTTCATCATGGAGAAAATCCAAGTTACGAATGATCTTCCTCTGCCTCAACCCAGTTACCAATATTGGGAGATCAATCGAAAAAGAGCCTACAAGGATAATGCATCCCAAACTCCCATCAAAACCCTAGATTCACAATACCATAAAAATTTCTAGAGGACCAATAAATACATATGTGGGACCATGATTTTATCTACAAATTTATAGGAATATGACCTACATAGAAAGATCCAGAAAGATGGATATAGAGTACATGGCAACCCAAAGGCGAAGTGGACTTAATACTAGGGCCCAAAGGATTTTTCACAGTAATATTCCCTAATGTTGAGGATAAGGCCCGGATTTTAGAAGGTGGGTAATATTTATTCAATAATGTAGGACTCTACATTAGACACTAGGAGGCTTGCTTCAATCCTGACAAGGAAGAGTTCACAAAAGCACCGATACGGGTCATACTATACTCACTCCCTCTGGATTTTTGGGTTCTGGAAATCCTAGAAGGAATTGGACAAGCACTTGGGCGCTTTGTTAAATTATCAAGGTTGCCAAGAAAGGCATAAATATGCCATATTCTAGGTTGTGTGTAGACATGAACATATCCCAGCCACTCCTAGATTCTATTGAGTTGGAATATCAAGGGGAAATATGGAAACAATCCCTTGACTATGAACATGTGTTATTTTAATGTCGATTATGCCACAAACATGGCCACCTTATCAGAGAATGCCCATAAAAAATAAGGGAACAATCGGTTTGAAATTTCCCTCTTTCATATTGTTTTACCAGAGTCCAAACTAGAAGGTGCAAAAATAGGAATCCACGGTCTAACTTATCCAAGGTTACGGAGGAGAAGAATCATTTTTTTGCACTTGAATATATGGAGGAAGATATTCCAACATGGAAAGTATATCCAAATTGAAATACCCATAGAGGAATCAACTAAAGAAAAAAATGGGAACAAACAAAAAATAGAGGAAAAGGATTCACCCCAGGAAAATTTTGATCTCTAAACATTTCCAGGTTTTGAGGAAGTGACCCCCTTGCTAAATCAGAAGGATGCATATCCCTCGGAAGAAGAAAAAACTATAGTATACATGCTAAATTAATGGGCTCACAATGACCTCACAGACCTGAGGATGGAGCACAAAGAGGTGTATGAAAATTTATACCTCCGATGGAAAAATAAATAAAAAGACACGATTTACTCAATGAGCAGATAGCTCAAGCTTTTCAATCTTTTAAGGAAAAATTAAAATAAATTTTAAGCAAGGAATCAAAGAAAAAATCAAACGAGTTGAATAATCTAGCTAAACAATAGGACAAACCCACCCAGGTGAGTTCATATCATCCTCCTGTTACGGTGGATAATCCACCTTCTTTACTTAATATTCTAGCATGAAAATTATCTCATGGAACATTAGAGGGCTCAATAGAAAAGGAAAACAAATAAACCTCAGGGAACACATTAAAGCAGAATTCCCATCCATTCTTATATTACAAGAAACTAAATTAATAGGGGAAAGAATGTCTAAAATTTTAGGCTCCTTTTGGACAGGTTGCGAAAAAATGTTTATAGATGCAAGAAGTAATTATGAGGGTCTTTCCTGAAGAGCCTACTGAGTTTCGGGGAGGTCGTCGCGAAAAACCCTTGCCCTGGTTTTCTAGATGCAAGTGTTCGGTGTTTACTGCGTGGTGCAGCAAGCCCTGGAGGTGAATCAGGCTCGTTTTGTTGAGCTCTTCAGCAGAGGGTCAGTGTTGGACCGTAAAATGAGAAGAGGGGGGGGAAATGGGGCTTTTTCCTTCAAACAATTGATTTTGGATAAAGGCAATAGACCTAGTGAAGACGTTCAAATAGCAGGATCGGACGCTGTAGGTCAGACTCAAAGGGCAGAAGTAGCCTCTAAGGAGGCACCAAGACAAGGGTCCATAACTGGAATGAATTCAATGGAAAAACAAGGAAACGGAGGACCTTCTCTTGAGGGAGAATCCCCAGGGCGACTACAGAGACTCTGACGAAAGGGGAGCATAAGGCTCAAACCACGCAGGGCCTAGATCCTTCAGGATCTGGGTCCAGAAGCCAAATTTCAGGAGAAAAAGGACCATGCAAACCGAAAACAACAGAATTCCCATGGGTTATAATAACAGATCCGGAAATAAAAGCTTACCGGGATCATATGACCATGTATGCTCTAATCTGCAAATCATGGGATTTAGGCCAACTGAGAAGGCCCTATGTCTATGGATCAAGCAACAATGGAAACCCCAAGGTGATGTCCAGCTTCACCTAGGCTCAAAATGGTTTTTCACGGTGGTTTTTGTGAACCTGGAAGACAGGGATAGAATATTTTATGGTAGCCCATACTTCTATGCCTCTGCAGGGCTGTATTTGAGGCCATGGAAACCAAATTTTTCTCCAAAAAAGGATACTTTCACCCATGTCCCCATCTGGATCAGGATTTTCTTGCTACCCATCGATTATTGGAGGCCTTCAGTGCTGGAACAGATTGGAAACAAGTTGGGCAAGTTCATTCAAGCCTCGGAAGTTACTCTGCAAAATATATATACCTCCTACACTAAGATATGTGTTGAAATGGATGTGTCGGGAGCCCTGCCAGAGGGACTATGCCTAGAATTCTGGGATGAAGAATTTTTTTTAGGCTATAGACTATGAAAAAATCCTCTTTAGATGTCGTAAGTGTCATGAACATGGGCATCTATTTCGGGAATGTCCTCTTAACAAGTAGTCGGACCAAAGGAAAGAGGATCAGCATAAGGACAAAGAAGGTTTTTTCCACCCCACAATGTGACATATATCAAACAGATAGAACCAACAAAAACCAGTGCAAACTAATAAGGGGACTGGCAATACCTTTACAGTGCTAGAAGAGAATGACAAAAATGTCACAGAGTCAACTACAAAAGGGAACCAAGTCGAACTAGCAGATGGCATTGCCCAGGAAATCCCAAGCTTCCAAACGCAACACATGGAAGGAGTCTCAGCAGGTGCATCACTTGGCTTTGATCTAGAAGGTGATGCGGAAATGACAATCAGTGAAGCTGGTACCGACGACCTAGAACTGAAAGATATTCTAGATAGGGAAGGCATGGATTTGATTAGTATGGTTGAGAAATGGAAGGAACTTGGAGTATATCATTTTCCAGAAGAACAAATAAATAGGATCAATTTCTTATTCCTGTCATAGGAGGTTGCAGTAGACAAGGATCAGAAAAGAGGATACAGGGAGACTACAAGCCTGGGCATTAAAGTGCAAGGATCACAGCAGAGTAAACAAAAGTCCAAACCAAAACACAAGAGGGGTCACAAATCAAACAACGAGGCTCTCCAGGAGTTGGGTCAAATTCTTCTGAACTCTAGTAAGATGAAAGCCCTAGAGGCCTTCACTACTTCATCTTAATTTTTACGTTTTTAGATGAATATCCTATCATGGAATGCTAGAGGGTTGAATAGCCTCAGAAAACCAAGACTTCTTAAAAAGAAAGTCAAGATGGAAAATCCAGATATGATATTTTTGCAAGAGATGAAATGCACTAGCCATAAAATGAAGGAATTTTATAGGAAGATTGGCAGGAGAATGGAGTTTTTAGATGTGGAAGGCATGGGAAATGTAGGCAAGCTAGCTACCTTTTGGAACCCGCAGACACTCTAACTAATTAACACAGAAGCAACAAGATCCTTTGTTGCACTAGAAATTAAAATTACTGGTGAACAGGGCACTTACCTTTGTACCAATTTTTATGGCCCCTAGAGATTGGAAGATAAAATAAGAATGCTGGAAAACCTATCCCAGATGCAAAGAAGGAACCCTGATGGTAGAGGGATGTATGAAGGATATTTTAATATGATCGTATCCTTAACAGAGAAAAAAGGTGGGCTGAGAAAACTAAATCAGGATGCAAAGGCTTTCCATAATTTCATCAATGAATCTAATCGCATTGACATCCACCCAGATAATGGAGTGTATACTTGGAATAATAAATTTGGAGGGGACAGGAAAATCGCTTCTCGTTTGGACCATTTCCTCATTTCTGAAGACATTATCATGGCAGGAATTGATGTGAATTCCAACATTATCCCAAGTGGTGGCTCAGACCAATGGCCAATTACCCTGGATGCTGCTATTTTGGGTACCCCCAAAAATCGCCCTTTCAAGTTTTAAAATTTTGGTTAGAACACCCGGATTCCAATTAAAGATAAATTTGTGGTGGCAGGAACCAATCGTGATCAGAGGTACCAAAATTTTTCGTCGTCAGGCAAGGCTGCGACGCATAAAAGCTAATATCAAGACTTGGAATAAGGAGGTCTTTGGATATATGTTCAAAGAAAAAATAGCTCTAGAAGGAAAACTGGAAACCTTACAAAAGAAATTTATGAATGAAGGCATCACTCTGGAGAACAAGCTAGAGGAACAAGATCTTATGAAGCAATGGGATAATAGGTGTTAACAGGATGAAATCCTTTGGAGGCACAAGTCTTGGGTTCAATGGTTGAAGGAGGGGGAAATAAACACTAACTTTTTCCACAAATCAACAATTGACCACCGAAGGACTAATAAGATTATCCAGTTAAAGGACGATCAGGGTACCTCCTTTGAGTCTCATGGGGATATTTCCAATCTCCTGGTTAATCACTTTGCTAGCATTTCCAAGGAGCCTGTTATTGACAGGGATGGGGCCATCCAGGAAGTGGTCTCTCACATTCATAAAATCCTCATGGAAGAGCATAACTGAAATTTAGACCGCCCCATCTCTAAAGCAGAAGTGGAAGAAACAGTCCAGGATATGCCTAATGGAAAATCCCCTAGTCCGGATGGTTTCACCATCGAATTTTTTAAAGCCTACTGGGAAATGGTTAGCAAGACGATGTTTCGGAAGTTGTTGAAGACTCTTGTAAGTCCTCCTCGATCCTCAAATCCCTAAATTCCACATTCATAGCCTTGATTGATAAGGAAGAAGAAGTCTGCACTCCAACAAAATTCAGGCCGATAGCCCTTTGCAATATCTTTTATATAATCATCTCTAAGTTTTTGGCTAATAGACTCAAGACTATCCTTCCCCTGATCATCTAGGAAGAGCAATTAGGCTTCGTGGAAGGTCATCAAATCCTTGACAATATCCTCTTAGCCAACGAGATGATTCATTCTTTGCAGTCCCAAAAGAAAGTTGGAATGATAATATAATTTGACCTCTCTAAATTTTATGACAAAGTTAGCTGGAAGTATATGGAGGCAGTGTTGGGGGCTTTTGGTTTTGGGCAAAGATGGACGAAATGGGTGATGGATTTGGCTTCCTAGCTTCTCTATTCACTACAAGGAAAAGACCCTCTAGCAGATGTTTTTGAGGAATCCCTTATAAAAATACCGCAAACATCCATTTCTAGCGGAGGTTACTAGAGGAGGTTGGCCGACGGAGCATTTTGCGGATGTTTTTCGCTCGGTGTGCTTATCATCCAAAACCGCACCAGTGCGCTCAATAATAGAAAGCACCGGTGCGCACAAAACATTGGCACACCGAACACCGTGTGCTCCATATACACCCGCCCGGTGTGTCATATTACTATAGAGCACTAATTCTTTACAACTCTTCTGCACCAGTGCATCATAAAACACTACACCTAAACAAAAACCGCCCAGTGCGGTATTAAGAAATAGCACCGGTGCAGTTATAAAACCCCGCGCACCGGAACAGGGTTAAATAAATAAATAAAATTACAGCCAAAAAACCCCATTTTTCACTTTTCTCAGTGCTCCAGAGCTCTCAAGCATCGGTGCAATTTATCCTTGTCTGAGCTGCCCTGACATCGGTGCTCCCATTGCACCCATTGCACGCAATGCTGTTGTGCATTGCCCACCAATCTCCAACTTGCATTTTGCATAACAATGGGAAAAATTTCTTTTCCAAATTCTACAGCCAATATGCCTCCTCGACGACCAAATGTACAGGTATATTTCTTTTTTTTTTCCATAACTAAGCTTTTTAGTGGATTAGAATTTCAAATAACCTTAAAATTAACCATTTAAAGAAAAAAAATATTTGTCGCGCAGTGCGCTCAAGCCGCTCGACTCGCACCGGTAAGTGGTGCTGCCTGTAAAAATTTATAGGCCGCACCACAACTGGTGCTAATGGTATCTGCACCATTTCCAGGGTGGGACCAAAAGGCGCACCGCGTTATTTTAAAATTTAAAAAAAAAAGTGCAGTGCGGTCATTTAGCTGGCCACACCATTGACCATGTGGAATAGTGGCAACGCGGTGCGTTAACGGAAATATTTGCCCCGGTGTTTTTCAGCACACCACATTCAGCGTTCCGACAGGGTCAACGGTGTGGCCTGGTAAAAGACTGCACTGTTGACTATGTAATTAGCCAAGAGGTCGGTGCGCTAACACAACTATATGGGTTGGGGCGTAGATTTTAGTCAGCACACCACACTCCTGACACCGTACATAGTCAACGGTGCTCTGAAAATTTTCAGGTGCACCGCCCCCAGTGCACGACAAAAAAAAGACGCACCGGAACCAGTGCATGACTGTTTTTTGTGGTACACCGACTGTTTTGTTTCTTTTTTTTTCAGAAAAAATTATATGTATATTCCTAAATACATTTCTCATTTAATAAAAAAAAAAAAATTTAATATGTCAATCATTCAAAGAGAAGAGGGCGACCAACAACAACAACAAGCAGAGCAGTATGACATGGTTCATTTGTAGGAGGCATGAGAGAGGAAGAAAGATGCGTACCCTCGCAATATTACAGCAGCTACCCAGGGGCTCCTCAGGCAGGTAGGCCTCCTCAAGTTCTATGAGGAGGTTACTTCCCTAAAGGGATATGGTGTGTTTTTTAGACATCTTATCCACAGGTGGAATGCCCACTGATAGGATTTCTAGGTTGTTCCTAACCAGTTGTACACGCCCACTGAGGAGGATATATATTTCATTACAGGGCTATCGAGGAGAGGGGTGGATTTTCCCTCATTCCTATAGGTTCCAGCTGGTTGTGTAGTAGGGAGTTAGTTAGTGTACCCCAGAGATACATTGGAGAAAATGTATTTTCTCCTTCAGATTTTCAGGTCGCTGGAGGTCAGTTACGTATTGGCGCATTTGGTATTGAGGAGGTGTAGTGCCTCTCACTTCTCATTTCGACCATTTCACACAACACCAGTGACGGACAACGCATTAGTTGCTCGCTTCTATATCTTTAGTACAGAAGCCACGACTTGTCAAATTGTCTGCCATTTTTTTGCGGCAATTCTGTACAGCCTTAGATAGATGTCGTGCTCATGCACAAGGGAGGGTCAACTTCCCTTTTGTTTCAAGGCTTTATTTATTTATTTTTTGAGAGGTTTCTAGAGACGAGGCCTATTTTTTTTTGACATCCTCGTAGGCCGATGTTCGAGGCACGAATTCACATGTGGGGGCAGATGATGCCTAAGAGGGGCGAGACTGTGTTTCCAATGAGGATATCGCATGATGCACTGGAGTTGCTAGCCAGTGTTGACGAGTTTCATCCCTTCATTATGGTCCCCTGTCCTTATGCTGGATTGGATTGGCGAGGGTTTGCCAACATCCTCTTCACAGATGACGAGCCACCAGATAGTAGAGGTAATATTACTTTTTTGTTTAAATTTATTCTAACATGTTCTTTAACTTGTTTTTATTAAATTGTGTAATGAAATTGTCTAATTATTGATGTGTACTTGTATATATTTTGCAAACATTGGGACTTTTGATGGCGAGGACATGCCGGCACCACCACATGATCCAAGTGTGGATCCTGATGACGATCAGGGCATGCCAGATTTCGAGGATCATTAGGAGGCTGATGCAGAGAGACTTGCTCCTACTAGTGCGCCAGTACCGCCTTTTGCTAGGCGCGGTCGACTTGATACATGATACAGGATGGAGTTGGGAGACCAACTCACTGCATTGATTATTGTGTCGGGCATCAGGCTCGCTCATATGAGAGACATACAGGCCGATGGTAGGTTGTTACAGATGTAGAGAGGCATGCCGCGTGACATGTACAGGCCGATGCGTCATATCGTAGGAGCTACGACCTTAGTTACGTGGTTGAGGAGGACTGTTGCACGTTATAGGTGTGGTCGAAACGCAGCACATGATCGACAATCCACGAGCAGCGACTCATCATCTCATGATCATTCACCTCGTGCTGTGCCAGATGAGCAGCCTCCACTAACATCTAGCAGCAACCATCATGGAGATGAGGCTGGACCATTGGCCACGTCCAGTCAGTAGCCTGCAGCATCCAGCAGTACTCATGATCATGAGCAGGTTGGACCATCGACCGTCGAGGCTGCACCATTAACTAAGCAGGCCTCGACTAGTACTGCTATTGATGTTGTACCACCAACTGATCCATTACATTTATATTACAATTGTATATTCTATATATATATATATATATAGATAGATATATGGTCCATGTATTTTATGTTCATGTTGCAGTTGTACTTAATTTACATGTTGGTGATCATCATGTTGTCTATATTGTTAGGTCATGTTAGATATGTTCAGTTAATGTGCAGCTTGCAGATAGATGTGTATGTGATAGAATGAGTTATTTGACATGAGGTGTATATTTAATTTTTGTGTTGTGATGATGTTATACAATGCTAATTTTGTTTCGTTAGATGATCATGATCACGATGATGTTAGTGAATTTGAATGTGTTTTTTAGTCAACTATGATATTTGTATGATGGTTATCATGATCGTGATGTTTATCAATTAATTTAATATTAAATGACCATGATATTTAATAAATATTATGTCGTGATTGTAATTTTAATTTTAATTTTAATTGTATGTAAAATTGTAAAATTGTATTTGTATTTGTAATTGTAATTTTAATTGTAATTGTATGTAAAATTTTAATTGTAATTGTAATATTTAATTTATTGTGAAATGATTGTAATTGTAATTTTAATTGTATATATGACAAATTTTAAAATTATAATTCTAATTCTAATTGTATGTAAAATTATAAAACTGTATTTGTATTTGTAATTTTAATTTTAATTGTAATTGTATGTAAAATATTTGTAAAATTGTAATTGTAATTGTAAATGTAATACTAATTCTAATTCTAATTGTATGTAAAATATTTGTAAAATTTTAATTGTATTACTGTGAAATTCTTGTAATTGTAAAATTTCAATTGTAATTGTAATTGTATGTAAAATTCTAAAATTGTAATTGTAATACTAATCATAATTGTATGTGAAATTGTAAAATTGTAATTCTAATTCTAATTCTAATTGTATGTAAATTTTTTGTAAAATTTTAATTGTATTAATGTGAAATGATTTTATTAAAAATTTTAAATTTCTAAATTTGTAAATTTGTAAATAATTGTAAAATAATAAATCTAGAATAATATGAATTTTTGTAACATAATAAAGTTTAGAAAATAATGCAAATAAATTCATGTACTTTAGAATTATCATTATTTTATTATGACCTTACATACCAAAAACAAGGAAATTTATACAGTATGCCATTTCTAACGGAGATTCCTGGTTTTTCGTCTGGTGCGCTTATGATCATAACCCGCACCGGTGCGTCTTAGTACTGTAGCGCACCGGTGCGTCATAAAACACCGTGCCAAAACATAACCGCGATCTTACGAAACCACACTGGTGCGCCTATAAGACCCCGCGCACCGAAATAGGGTTAAATAAAACCTCGTGTGAAACAAGTATGTCATTGAAATATCTTTTCTAAGAAGGAAAATTTATTCTGTAAAGTGCAGTATTGGAGCAGCGGAGGGTTGGAATCGTGGGCAAGAATTTTTCTGAGGAGATGAGGGTTTGAAAATATGAGAGTTCGAATTTCGGCTGAGAATTTTATAGCAGAGAAAATGAGTGATTCAAACAGAACGACGGACAAAGATGTTTACAGGGATGCAAACGGCTACAGAGCTCGAAAAAGTACAAAAGGAGAAAAGGTGTATGAAAAATCTGAGAAGGGCGGTCGAGAAAGCTCGGTTGAGACCAACAAAGAGCATTCAGTTGAGGCCGATGATAGGGTTAAGAGGTCCCATGATGGTGAAAGGGAGAGCAGAGTTAATGGCAGAGAGATACATGTTGACGTTGTGGCGACTAGCAAGGTGAAACAATCCTTTGAAATCAACGAGTACTATTCGCTAAGGGATGTCAGAGAGAGATCAAATGAATATCTTGAACGAGCTAAGAGATACATGAAGGTAATGATTCGCATTCTTACAAGGATGGCAGGGAAATATTGGACAGTAGAGAAAGATCAATCGAGGCAGTCGATAAAGCCAAGAGGCTCCATGAAGGGAAGGATTAGCATTCCCTTAAGGATAGCAGAGAAATATCATTTGACGTTGTTGATCAAGCTAGTAGGTCCCATGAAGGGAAAGATTCTCCAGAATGCGTTTAAAAGCAGCTAGGAGTATTGTCCGAGCTTCGGTTGGCTTACATAAACTTTTACCGGCAAAGTTGACGCTGTATAAAATCACATCTTCAACTTTCAATTGAACCTGAATGGCATCTCTAACTTGTCTGAGCTATGGTCCTATGGATAACGAGGAATATCACATGGAAGGTACCCTAAAATCCAAATTTTTGAAAGTATAGGTGAATTATCACTTATCAAAGAATGAAATTTCGAACAAAATGTGAACGGGATACACTTAAGGATTCCCTGGTTCCATTTGTTATTAAAAATGATGCTCTCTCTGGATGAAACCAGCAAAAAGTCTTCTTTTATTATAAATGGAAAGCCAGTGACCATTTCTGTGGGAAGAAAAGAATATATACTTGCAGCTACCATATTTCCACCTGCAAATCAGTCTCCCATTGGTAAATCTAATGTAATAGCCCATTTTTCAATGTCTTTCCTCTGCTCAACCCTATACTCATTTTCTACAGGAAACCATTGCCTCCACATGTAATAACTGCATCGTCTAGTCGGAAATCGTTCTTCTTCTGCTAACAAATGCATAATGAAGGACTCGTTGTTATTGCTCCCAAAAAATTCAAGGTCAGTTTCTCGTAAAAACAAATATTATATAAATTTTGTTAAGATCAAGATAGAAAGCACAAAGGAGAAAATAGGAAATTGGATGCCAAGATGGAGGATGAACTTACAAATGAGCAAGAAGATCATGGGTCAGCAAGAAGATCATGGGGCACCTTTTCTTGTTGCAGGTTATGGAAAGGTTCAAGTTTCTTTTTCTAGAAGAAGAAAAGGTGTATTTTTGAAAATAAATGGCCCAAAGATTTTCACAGAAAAATGTACATTTCCAACATGTCTAATTTTGGTGTACACATGTAAAAGTAATTTCAGTGTCTCAACCACAAATCGGTGTTAATGTACAGATAACCGCACTGGTGTGTTCTAGTTACTACGCACCAGTGTGTTTTAGTTACTACGCACCGGTGCATCACCAGTGTCGTGTTACCAATGGACGCACTTGTGACAAATAAACGCAAATAAAAAAAGTGCAACTCTATTTTCTTTAAATGAAAAAAAAGCGGCAAATTGAAAAATGGGCGAAAAAATATTTTCAAAAATCTAATTTCATAAAACAATTATTTAAATACTAAACACTTTTCATTATTTCACTATTTTTGCTAAAATTTTCAGCCAGAGATTTGTAGGAGACATACCTAGAGCAAGAGAGCACGAGAGCACTGTGGAGCAGCGAAATACGTTCGAACAGAAGTATTCAGACAATAAAAATCCAAAACTCTAGTGATTCAAACCCTGTAGCATAGAATTTCAAATCATCTCGTAATTAAATTTGATTATTTTTTTTCTTTTTCTGCAGTTTTATCCATTTTTACCCTAAACCCTTCATTTTTTTTTGTTTATGCCCTTTCTTCTCCCTGTTTCTGTGATTTCAGAATTAGGGATTTTCATTTTAGATTGAAATCCAACCCACGAGACGACTTGCATAGTCGGATCCCAATCCATGTTGGCCCTTGCGTGAATTTTTGAAACAAAAGGATTTTTTTTTATCGATCTGCCCTGTGTAACCTAGCACATCGGTGCGATGTACTATACAGCGCACTGCACAAGTACTGTGTAATAAAAAATTTAAAAACATTTTTTTTTAATTAGTGTGCCATATCTAAAATAGGGCATTGGTGCGCTATGTTACAAGGATAGCACCGTACGGTCTATTATACTATTTGTGTGGTGCATTTATAATACCCCCATGCACCGATGTCGATGCGTACAACATGAAAGGCACACCGATTTCTTGAGATTTATTTTTTACCTGAAAAGTTGACAATTTATTTATAAATATATTAATGAATGATATGGTACAGGTTTCAGATTGATAAATAAATTACTGACAAGAGATCAAGTAACAAAAATATTGATAACACATCAAGAAAAGAAAAAAAGGCAAGTTCTTTGTAAATTCTTTACAAAAAATATTATTTTTGAACTATATGTAAGTTTAACTAATATGTATTGTTTACTATGTATCATGCAGAGCCACAAAATGACAAATATCGACAATATTATTTCTGATCTAGGACCAGAATTACGTAAAATCTTGATGGAAAAATTGCAAAAGGATGAATCAGGTGAATGAAAAAATATTATCAATCCAATATGAGTTTCTTTTTTTAATTTTCATTAGTAATATACTTAAAATTATTAGATAACATGTGTCAAATAGTCTATTAATTCACATCTGTTTAATGTTCTACAGGGACCAACAACTCAGAAAATGAATGTTGTTCTAAGAAAAGAAAAAAAAATAGAACATGCAAATGAAAATGAATTTCTCCTTAGCTCATCTAGAGTGGTGTTGGAGGTTAACAAAGGGGGGGAAACTTTTACAAAAGTTTGAGGGATCTAGTGGAACGAATATATAGACGTTCTTTCCACTTACAATACAAAAACCAATCCAATGATTCCAAGAACCAAATTTTATCTAAACTACAGGAAGAGTTTCCAGAGAATTGGTCAATGAGACATGTCAAACTTTTAATAGAAAAAACGTACAACAACAAAAAAGAAGGAATGAAAAAGTAATATTCCTTTAAATGTTTGTCTAGAATTATTTATAAATATCGCTTTTTTTATATTTAATTTTCATATATCAATATAAAAATTAAATAGTTTATTGTCATGTTACATTTTCAGGAAGATTATGAAAATATCAAAAGATGAACGAGTTGATATCAAAAATATGCCAGTAGGAATGTCCAAAAAGGTGTACAAGGAGATGGTCAAAGAAATGAGCAAAATTGCATTGCAGGAGGAGCCATCTCAAAAACAACGTGCTTCAAATGTAATATGTAATCATTGAATTTTTCGATCATTAGGTACAATAAATAAACAATTTAGCATTAAATATTAATTTTCAAGAATTTTCTTGTAGAAAAGAAAAGAAAATGTGTTACACAACATTTTGTCACTGTCCCTGCAATCCCCATCTCGCCCATTGGAGGGTCATTTCCATGATCAATAAGCAGTGTCATGCCTTGCAAAGACCATCATTGCATCCCTTTACATGAGAGTAATATTCCTTATTTTGAAAATTCCCTGAGAAGAGACTCAAAAACCCTTGTTTTTGCCTTGGCACGAGTAGTCAGTTATGCCCTTGCGCCAAAGAGGAAGATTAAAAATGGGCCTCACGCCAGCTGGTGCTCTGTCTCAATTAGCCACCCACCTCGAGCTGTTTATGGAATGATTTTTAAAAATAAAGGTGGAGATTCCACTCCAACAACTTCGAGGATGAGTCATTGGGAGTGGTTGAACTGAATAAACCATAGACTCCCTCCTTTAGTTTACGGTTTCCACCTCTTATGGGAACTTCCTAAAGGATAGGCCTCCCTCCCACCTTTGTAGGGATCCTAACCTCCCCCTTTTCCTCTATAAAAAGAAGCTATCTCTCTTTGCATAAGCTAGCTGAACTTGGAGAATTGAAAATACTATAGCAGAACTACTGAAGAGATAGAATAAGAATTAATTACATTGAGAGAGCTTGAGTCCATGCCTTCTGAGAGAGCTTGAGTCCATGCCTTCATCCTGTTTGAATTCCCTGACCAGCATCTGAGACGCGCTTCGGCTGAACCCTGCTGGAGGAGACTGCAATGTCAAAGCATTGGTTGTAACTCTTCCTTCTATCAATACATATACATGACTATTGTTTGGTTCCCATTTTGTATTATGTTAGATGTTTAATTCAATATGCTTAGCCCTCTTTGACTGGCTAGTAGTTATGAATGAAATTATTGTGTCGTATGTTGTTCTTGTTTGATGTTCTATGTGCAGGTATCCGAGCATGACCGCGGAAGGATTGTGACTTGCCAAGGTAGGAGTGAGAGGCCACCACCACTACAGCAACGACGACAGCGTTGGACTCTAGGTAGGTCAATCTATCGTGTCCTCTCTTCATTCAGTAATTAGGAATCAACACTCTAGCATGTCTCTTTGTTTCTTGACCCACTCTGGGGCTAGAGGTATCGTCATTTCCATGATCAATAAGCAGTGTCATGCCTTGAAAATACCATCATTTTATCCCTTTACATGAGAGTAATATTCATTTTGTTGACAATTCCCTGAGCAGAGACTAAAAAACCCTTGTTTTTTCCTTGGTGTGAGTAGTCATTTATGCCCTCACGCCGAAGAGGAAGATTAACACTAGGCCCCGTGCCAGTTGGCGCTCTATCTTAGTTAGCCACCCATGCCGAGCTATTTATGGAATGTTTTTTAAAAATAAAGGCAGAGATTCCACTCCAAAAACTTCGAGGATGAGTCATTGCGAGTGGTTGAACTAAATAAACCATGGACTCCCTCCTATGGTTTATGGTTTCCACCTCTTATGGGAACTTCCTAAAGGATAGGCCTCCCTCCCACCTTTGTATGGATCCTAACCTCCTCCTTTTCCTCTATAAAAAGAAGTTATCTCTCTTTGCATAAGCTAGCTAAACTTAGAGAATTGAACATACTATAGCAGAACTACTGAAGAGATAGAATAAGAAGGAATTATGTTGAGAGAGATTGAGTCTATGCCTTCTGAGAGAGCTTGATTACATGCCTTCATCTCATCCAAATTCCCTGACGAGAATCTGAGACGCACTTCAGCTGAACCCCGTTGGAGGAGACTGTGACGTCAAAGCATTGGTTGTAACTCGTCCTTCTATCAATACATGTACATGACTATTGTTTGGTTCCCATTTTGTATTATGTTAGATGTTTAATGCAATATTATTAGCCCTCTTTGACTGGCTAGTATTTATGAATGAAATTATTATGTCGTATGATGTTCTTGTTTGCTATTCTATGTGCAGGTATCCAAGGATGACTGCGGAAGGATTGTGACTTGCCAAGGCAGGAGCGAGAGGCCACCACCACTACGCAATGACGACAGCGTTGGACTCCAAGTAGGTCGATCTACCGTGTCCTCTTTTCATTTAGTAATTAGGAATCAACACTCTAGCATGTCTCTTTGTTTCTAGACCCACTCTAGGGCTAGAGGGATCATCTCTGTCCGCAGAGAAAATTTACCTGCTTAACAAATTGGTGACTCCACTGGGGATCAATGCAAGTTTTTCGTTTCATATTGTTGGGCTAGTTTCAATCATTGATTTTTTTATCTGTCTTTTTTTGGTTTGCTTGCTTATTTTACATCCTCTGTTCAGCTCCAGAGTGTCAAGATTGACCTCTGCTCATTGAGTTTTGGTTTTTCCCCTTTTTCCCATAGTTATCCGGCTTGGCACATTTTTCTTCTAAACAGTCGCACTGATTGGCACAAGTTTCTCTTGTTGCAGTTGCGCCAACCTCTGTTTGGCATGGATTACAACCTTACAGTCGCGCCGACTCATGTAGGATTTTGTTTGACCTCCTTAGTGAGTCTTTTGGTCAATTGAGCTTGCTTCTGGGTTATTTTTTATGTGTAATTATGCCTTTGGGACTGTTTTGACTGTTGTCGACTTTCTTTTCTCGGTCATTTGTCCATTTTATTGTCGGTGTAAATTGAGGCCTTAGGTTTTCTAAGTGTGTTGGTGCATTGAGCCTTCTGTTTGGAGATCAAGTCATTTTGATTATTGCTAGTCTCATTCTTGGGTCAATTTCATTTAGTTTTCGTGATCTTTTTGAGTGATTTCTTTGATTGCAGGATCGTTTCATTTCTCGATTGAGTCTTCTACTTATTGCTCCAAGCATAGATTACATTTTTTGTTTTAGGTCTTTTTGAAAAATTTCTCTTGATTTGGAAGATTTCAGCATTAGTTTGAGTGCTTTCTTGTGTTTGTTTTGTGTTTTATCGAGTCATTCAATTTCGATTCTTACACAATACTCAAGCTAGTGTTTGTTTTCATTTTTCATGTAATTAGTGCATCATGTACTTATTTTCATTGAAAAATTAAAATATATATATATATATATATATATATATATATATATATATTGCATTCTTTCTTTGGATCGATAGTGAAATATTATTTTGCATAACTAGCATCTGGTTGTCTAGGAAAGAGTTTCATTTTCGTTTGATTGTGTTAGATGCATTAGTAGATTTCTTTTCATACTGTCATTGTTTGCTTTTGTTTGAAAGATCTCTATCCTTCTCGTAACTAGCATTCATTGAATCGGAAATGATGTTCATTTGCATATAGCTTGCATTTAGGAAATTTGAGATCCAAATTTGATAGGGCCTTAAAACTGAAACATAATCCAAGATCAACTTTAAAATTCATTTAATTAACCTAAGGAGTCATTTAAACCTAACGAAAAAATTTTAGTGGTCTAGGCTAGAGACGTGTTCTGGCGTCTTAAAACCTAGTAGCTTTCGTTCACCATCTAGCTTTAAACAGCGCTAGTACGGACTTGTGCTCCCTGTACCATCGATTATATAAAGGGATACCCCTCTAGGTTGCAATCCTTTTATCCATAGGAAGCCGAGTCTGCCACCTTGTAACCGTGATACACCAAACACATCATTCGAGGAGATTACCTACACGTACGTCAAGTCCTTCGTTATTTATTTTTCATTTTATTACCAAGGTGTATATGACATTTCATGGGAACCTAGTATACCCTCTTACTTAGAGTACCAAAGTAGTCATTTTGATCTTTTCGTGACTCTTTAAAAAAAGAAGAGATCGTCGAGCACTTGTCCTTTCACGCTCGTTTAAAATTGAAAGTGACTAGAGTCATCTTTTGCCTATTTCTCGACTCTTAAAATATGAAACAACGAAATCTGGCTTTAGTGTCATAAAATTAATCACCTACAATCACACACCCGTTAAAATTTTTATTAATTGGCCTATTGTTTTTCCTTATTTTTGATCTTGGAGCCTTCGATTGGTTATCTGTTTTCATTTCCGTTTTGATATACAGTCACGGTGGCGGAACCACCGATTTTGTCGTCCTCACTGCCTCCTAGTGGTAGTTCTTTCCCGGATGTTTTTTTTGAAACCCCTCAGTCCACTAGGTCTACATAGTTTTCGCAACCTATTCTCCCATCTATCTTGCCTCTTGCTACTCATTCTCCTCCTGAAGAGCCAGTTGAATTCCATTGGTCTCCTTCTGGTGCTTGGTCCGGTTTTTGGGAAGAAGGAGATTTTCCTCCTCTTACATTAATCTCACCATTTTTTTTTTTTGTTGTGCCTCCTGGTCCCCGTATTCTTTTCGAAGATCTTATGGCAGTGTCAGACATGGATTCATCTAGTCCTGTTGGTAGTGAAGGAATGCCTGTTTCTACAGGAGAATAACAACTTTTTTTGGAAGATTTCCCTCATGTTTCTACCCAGTCTTCTCCACCATCGATGTCACTTCCACTTGGATATAGGTCCTTGAGTCAGATTATGTCTGGTGTTGCCCAATAGCGCAATCTAGTACATTAACTCCTCCTCAGAGTTTGGTCTTCCCTTTGTTAGGACTATCACCTTCGACACCTAGTTCATCGGTTATTGTTACATATGTTCCAATCCAACCGAATATCTGTGTAGCTTCATCCACACCAGTTTTTACCACTCAGTCTTCGGGATCTTTTCACAATCGCAGGTCTATTTTCCTCAATCCAACGTGGCTTGTTAATCCTGGTCCTAGTAGATCACAATCTAGTGCCACGGAGGCCCCACCTGCTTCTAGTGCAGTTTCCACTACTCCTATGATTCCTAGTGGCCTTAATTTTGAAGAGTATATGTTGGTTGTTTAGCAGCAGAGCTCTCAGGGTTCGTAACCCCTCCAATCTCTTGGTAATCCTCGATTCAATCACTATGATGTTGTTTGCAATCATGTTTATTCATTCCTGCATCATTATGATGTGTATGGTAATCTTGTTTATTTTCCTCCTATTGATCCTCATCAAGCTGTTTATGACCCTTATCAGACCATTTCTCATCTTGGACCTACCTGGCCTGTGCAACCCTCTATCTTGCAAGGACAACCCTCATTGGGACAACCTTTATCTCAGCAGGGCATTTCCTCTGGTCCACAGGGGCAACCATATGGTCCACAAGGCCAACCTTCACAAGGTCAACCTTTGGTCCAACATGGCCAACCTTACGATCCGTTTGGTCAGCCTCAGAATCAACCAGGACCATCTTATGCTCCTGGGGGGGGAAATTATCCACTATAGGGACAACTTTTTGCACCACAACCGCCGCCACACATTTCGTATGGCCAGAATTTTGTGCCATAAGGACAACCCTATGCTCCTCCTTTGGGTAAACCTGGTTATTAGGGACAACCTGGTCCATCACAACCATCGGGCCAACCTTTCCCACAAGGCCAACCCGGCGGCCCTCAATACTCGTTTCCAACAACTCAGAAATCGATTCAACCTGCTCCTTAGCTGGTTCCATCATTTCAGCAGCCAGTTCTACCTGTCTATAGTCATCCAGGTTTACCCACTCAGCATCCTGCTCAGCCTGCTCAGCCGGGTCTGTCTGTTCAACCGCAAGGTGCTTACTACCCTCAGGGTTCATATCAACCGGTATATAGTGCGCCCCAGGTTTCTTATCCTCAAAATCAACCTGTATATCATCAACCTCAAAGCCATACTTACATTCCACAACATACTCCATACGCTGCTCAGCAGGGACCTCAGTGGTCTACTTTGACTCAGTATCCTGGTCCTCAACCCCAGTATCAATCGAATTATCGTACTTCTAACCCATATGATCTAAATCCTCTGGGACAGAATGTATGGGGACAAAATCCCACTCGAACTGGGTGGAATGTACACACAGGTCCTTATCAAAGACCTTCGATGACTTTCAATACTCAATTACTATTTCTTGCTATGATGGAATTACCTGATGTGTCAAAGTTAACGAACTATCCCATTCTTCATAACCCATATTGGCCTCCGGTTCCAACCAATATTCCTGGTGATTGTCCTAAATTTGAGGGAAAGTCTGGTGAAGACCCCCAAGTGCATGATATGACTTACCATTTGTGGTGTTCCTCCAACTCTTGGGTTAACGATTCTATTCGACTCCGTATTTTCTATCGAACTCTTATTGGTGCCGCTACAAAGTGGTACATTGAGCTATCTTTTGGTGTCTTCCAAGACTTCAATTATTTAGCCATGGCATTCCTTACACATTTTTAGTTACTAGTCCACTATGAGACCGGGACGCACCTCCTCACTTCACTGAAATAGGACAGAGCTACTCATATCTCGGATCATATTCATGAGTGGCGACGTCATTTTCGCATGATCAAATTTGAAATTCCTGATCATCTTCTAACTCATTGGTTCACCACCTCCTTTGTCAATTAGATTGCCAAAGACATAGCTATGGGAGCATGTGTAACCGAGGAACAAACCATTTCTTACGCCCAGTACCTTGATCTTGTGTACTCTTATTCTGGCACATTATATGATATCTTGTTTGATGCTCCCCAACTTGGAACTTCTAAACCACCAGTAACTCCATCCGTCAATGGTATTATTGGTTCTGTGTCTCATACTTCTCAGAAGTCTTCTTCTTCAAACTCTGGGAAACCAAAGTCCGCTTCTTCCAATAATGTTGCTTCTTAGTCCACTTCGAATTCTGGTAAACCCGCAAAATTTAATGCCATTCAGACCAATCCTACAGATAATGATTCTAAAGGTAAAAATAAGGGTAAAGGTAAGGCCAATGCAATACCCCAAAATAGGATTCTCAAAAACCTCGTGTTGGCGATGGTTCTCAACGCAAGTCGAAGTACCCTTGTCTAATTTGTGACGATGATCATTTCACCAAGGACTGTCCTAGACGATCCGAAGTGAGCCGCTTGCTCAAAGGCACCCAAGGAACTCTGGTCATTCTTAAATAACCCTTCCCATCTCAGCAGACTAAGATGGTAGAGCAACCTCAGTCCTCTACCCCATTTAGCTCTCAGGTGTTCATGATGAACGGTTCTGTCGTTGTTTCTATTGCTACTTGGTCAAAAGATTATACTGGATCTCATCAGGCCACGAGGAAGGAGATCGTTGATAGTCATACTCTTCCACCTGTTACTGGCCCTCTTGAAATTGAAAGGCCCAGTGCTGAATCCGTTGTGTGGGCACATTTCAAAGGTGTACTCCGCAAGTCCTCTTATAATCCCAACACCCGTACCGCTCACCATTACAATATTTTTGAGGATTTGGCTTAGGCGCCATCCGCGATGTCCGCGTTAGACGTATTGCAGAGTTTTCTGTCTCAGCAAAGAGCTTTGTTATCTGTGATTGGCAGGATTGATCCTGTCGATACTAGCCTTCTTGCTTTTGATTTAGAGAATTTCGTTCACGACTTCCGCATTAGATTGCGCTCATTATTCAAGTGGTTATTAATGGTCTCGACATCCATCGAGCAGTTGTGGATGAAGGTGCATCAACCTATGTCATGTCATCTTCGTGTTGGAAAGCTATTGGTTCTCCAGCCCTGAATTCATCACCAAATGCCCTCAAAGCGTTTGATGGAAGAGAATCAAAACCTTTAGGTGTTCTCGCTAGTTTACCAATTACTCTGAAAGGGAAGAGAATCAATGTCGAGGTAGAATTCATTGATGCTAAACTAAATTATAATCTTGTCCTCAGTCGCAATTGGACTCATGCCATGTTATGTGTTCCGTCCACTCTCTTTCGTGTTCTGAAATTTCCACATGAAGGAAAGATTGTTATTGTGGATCAATTGTCCTTCTTCACCTCTTCTTCCGAGAAAAACGTTCCATATGTGGATCAGATTCCTACTCCCTACGAGAGCGTAGGGCTAGGTATTTTTAAAGATCTTTCCCTCATGGGTATTTTTCCTCTTCCTCGACTAAACACTGTTCAGATCCATATGATCTCTCGGTCTGATGACCCATGGATTATTCCTTCGCCTGAACAGATTGATTCCTTCAGAGATTCAATGCCTTTGAGTTCGATTGAGATTGATTATTGTGAACTCATCGCAGCTTCGGAAGCTCCGTCCTATGATCATGCTCCTTCAAGCATGTCTCCTGACATTTATTCTCAATCCCCCTGGCTTGCCAAATCGGATTCACCTGATCCTTTGAAAGAAGTGTTTTCCTCTTATGAAACCATCGTGGAAACCATGTCTCTTGAGGATCTGCCATGGGACGATGGTCATCATCATTCCTTGTTCATGCCCAGCCTCGGGGCCATGTCTACTTGTCTCGAGCATTTTTCATCTCAGGTTCCTTCTCCTCCACTTCAATTTCCTATTCTAACGCATGATGTATTTACAGAAGGTAACTTGAGTAATATTACACAAACGATGTCTATTGACATTTCCGTTAAACTGGGAATCGTCGAGAACATCCATCTTGGGGTCACTTATTCTTCCAATGAAGTACAAGTTTATACTAGCCTTTTTCGCGAATTTCATGATGTCTTTGCATGGTCATATGAATAAATGCCCAGCATTGACCCTAGTATAATGGTGCATGAAATACCTACTTACCCTGGCTCGAAGCCTGTCCGCCAGCGTCTTCTTCTGGTGCACCCAAGAAAAGCTGCTGCCATTAAAGGTGAAGTTGAAAAACTTCTCAGAGCTGATTTCATTTATCTGATTCCTTTGACAGAATGGATATCTAATATTATTCTTGTAGATAAGAAACAGGGAACTATCCACATCTGTGTTGATTATCGTGATATTAATTGAGCTTGTCCCAAGGATAATTATCCTACTCCCTTTATCAATCAAATCATTGATGACAGTGCCGGGAGTGAGATTTTTTTCCCTCATGGACGATTTTTCTGGTTATAATCAGATTAACATTCTCCCGACTAATCAACATAAGACTGCCTTTATCTATCCTTGGGGTAATTTCGCATATAAGAAGCTCCCTTTTGGCTTAAATAATGTTGGGGCTACATTTCAGTGAGCGATGTCGTATGATTTTCATGATATTTGTCACATCATTCAGCCTTATCTGGATGACCTTCCCGCTCATTCAATTAAGCATATGGACCATCCTGACCATCTTCATCATATTTTTCTTCGTTTTCGACGTTACAATATTCGGCTTAATTCGCACAAGTGTGTTTTCTGCGTTGATTCTGGTAGACTCTTAGGTTTTATCGTGTCCAAAGACGGAATTCACCTCGATCTACTCAAGGTTGAGGCTATTATTAATCTCCCCTCTCCCTCCTCATTACATCAGTTGCAGATTTTGCAAGGTAAGGCTAATTTTCTATGCCATTTTATACCTAACTATGCAGAAGTGGCTAGAGGATACACACAATTATTAAAGCAGGGCGTCCCATTCTGTTGGGATGAGATTGATCAGAAGTCTTTTAAGGCCCTGAAAACATTACTTGTCAATGCTCCTCTGTTATGTCCTCCTAACTATCATCGTGATTTTTCCCTTTATTTAGCCGCCGCTTTCAGCACAATTTCCATGGTTCTCATCCAAGACGATGATGACGGTAATGAGCATGTTATCTATTACTTGTCTCATAACCTTGTCGATCTTGAGATGCACTATGCACACATCGAGAAGTTAGCGTTAGTTGTGATTCAAGAAGTTCAATGTTTTCATCATTATATTATTTTGTGTACAGTGAATGTGATTTCCGATTGCAACCTCATGACCTATATATTGTCTTGACAATTGCTGGGGGGGGAATACTCGAAGTGGATTATCATCCTCCAAGAGTTCGATTTGGAATTTACTGCTTCCAAGTCGAAGAAATCATTAATCTTTGTTGATTTGATCTGTTCCCTCCCTTCAGACTCTCCTCCATCTCATTCTAAGGAATAAATTCCAGACGGTGCGCTTTTCTTGATTAGCACCCTCGATCCGTGGTACGGTGATATCATCGTTTATCTCTAGACTTCTACTTTATGATCTGAGTTGATGAAGAATTCCCTCTGATGCATCCGTCATCAGTTGCAACCTTATCTTTTAATCGAGGATACACTCTATCATGTCGGAGTGGATTCCATTCTCCATCGATGTTTGACTCTCGAGGAAGCTGAGAAAGCCCTCAATGATTGTCACAGTGGTGCCTACGGCGGTCACATGTTTGGTTATGCCACTGCACAAAATATTCTTTGTGCTGGTTATTTCTGGCCTTCTATCTTCAAAGACTGCATTTTCACGATTCGTAAATGTCATGATTTCCATATTTATCAACGCAAGATGCATGCGCTTCCTGTACCTCTTCATCCTGTCATTACCATTTCTCCCTTTGCAAAGTGGGGCATCAATTTTATGACGTGTAACCTCACTCGACTTGGGGGCATGCTTATATTATCGTAGCCATGGACTACTTCACCAATTCATATTCAATCACATCATTTCTAGGTTTAGTGTCCCTCAGGCCATCGTTACCGATCATGGTTCCCATTTGTAGAAATTTGAATAACTGTTATATTATTCACCGATATTATCTTGATCACACACTATTTGAGCTTCATGCATAATACATAATCTCTTCTACCATTGATCATTAATTGCAGAAATATAAACAATCGCATGCGCACATTAAAACCATAAACAATCACACATATAAACACAATATTTATGGGAAAGCTTAAAGTTGAAAACCCCCAACTATCTATATATTATATAATAGAGATCATGTCACAATCATTGTACAAAGCTTCTCACAAGCTCTCAGTACAATCTCCAATTGCTACACACTACACAAGCTCAGATCTAGAAAAACACATGCTCCAATCTTCTCCACCTGTTGGCCTGCCTCTACTGCGCAATCCCTGATGAATATTGGCCCTGACTGAGTTCGCATCCACCTGGCATGCACTGCGCAATCCTCATTGGCCTCTCCATCAATGTGTGATGCAAACTCATGCACCAGTATGGTCACACTTGCTCTTTCAACTACCTCTCCACTGGTCTCCACTGAAATTGTCCATCCACTGAAGTTAACTGATGTATTCTTTAGTTGATTTATGAGTTAATAATTAGTTAATTAATTAATAATTAATTCACACCACTCTCACTAGTGTATCAATCAGTTAGACTAGATACAACTAGCTCAACTATGTTTAACTAAGTTAAGCTGAATACAACTCCACTAACTTCCTCAATCAACTCCACCAAACTCTGTCACATGAGTTCTAACTGAAGTCTCCATGCAATAGCTCCACTTAACCCTCATGAATAGTGTAATTCCTTCTGTCAGCTGCTGTGCCACATCTGTGCACTTAACTGAAGTGCTCCAAGAGGATAAGATAATGTTTAGAGTCCAAATATTATTAAGAGCTAATAATATTCGACATATCTATTTTTAGACTGGCAATCTAAAAATAGATTCCGCCCAGTATGTCTAAAAATAGAAGTCCATCTATTTTTTCCGACTTGACCAACCATCCACAAATAGCATCCTGCAACTCATAGAACATGATCCATATGTATAAAAATAGACATAGTCTAAAAATAGACTTTGCGCCAAAAATAGCCTGCGGGCCCACTTAGTGAAGGCGACTCCTTTCCACTAAGCTCATCATCTTGTTGCAATCTCAACACTCCCTCTCAACAAGATATGGATTATTTGCAACCCCTATCCTGCCCCTGTGGTATTCGAATTTTCTCCTGGTGAGCGCCTTCATCAAGATATCAGCATCCTGATCCTCCGTGGGAATGTATGAAAGTAACATGACCTTCCGCTGCACACAATCTCTGATATGATGATACCGGATGTCAATGTGTTTAGATCTATCATGAAATATTGGATTAACCGAGAGCTTGATGCAACTCTGATTATCACAATAAATCACAGTAGGATCCAAGTGTGAACCGAACAACCCGACCAGGATCTTCCTCATCCATATAGCCTCGCATGCAGCCAAACTTGCTGCCATATACTCGGCCTCTGCTGAACTGAGTGCCACAGATCTCTGCTTCCTGCTGTACCAAGAAACTATTGTCGACCCGATACTAAAAATCCCTCCAAATGTGCTCTTTCTATCCATTGGGCTCCCTTCCCAATCTGTGTCCGTGAAGCCACACAGCTTCACCTCATCCAACTGTCTGTACCATAATCCATATCCCGATGTGCTTCTGAGATATCTCAATACATTCTTGACTGCCTTCCAGAAGAGCTTGGTTGGCTTAACCATAACTTGTAAAAGCTGGTTAACAGCATAGCATATGTCGAGTCGTGTATTGACCAGATACATAAGCGACCCCACCAACTGTTGATAAACAGTGGCATCCACTACCTCTGCCGAAGTAGCATCCTCCTTCCTCCATCCACCAGGAAGAGGAGTATCAACAGGCTTGTAGCCATGCATGTTGAAATTCTCCAGTATCTCCCGGGCATACTTAACCTGAGAAACAAACAGTCCATCACTGCGCTGCCAAATTTCCAATCCCAGGAAATAATGAAGGAGGCCCAAGAGCTTCATCTAAAACTCTTTTGCAAGATCATCCTTGCATGAGAGTATCAACAACTCATCACCTGTAAAAATCAAATCATCTACATAAAGTACAATGATCAGCAACTTACCCTCCACCAAAATCTGGTATAGGTTAGGATCCGCCTCACTCTTGGAGAATCCAAGTCCGGTGAAATAACTGTCTATCCGTGTGTACCAAGAACGAGGTGCTTGTTTCAACCCATACAACGCTCTCTTGAGCCTGCACACATGAGACTCGCTACTGAAGATCTCGAAACCTTCGGGCTGCTCTATGTACACCTCCTCCTCAATGACTCCGTTGAGGAATGCAGTCTTCACATCCATCTGATGAATGTGCCACCCCATCTGCGCTGAGAGAGCAAGAATCGTCCGTATGGAAGAATACCTTGCGACAAGTGCAAAGGTCTCCTCATAATTGATCCCCTCAATCTGTGAAAAGCCTCGGGCAACAAATCTTGCCTTGTACTTCTCCACACTCCCGTCAGCTGCCTGCTTCACTTTGTAGATCCATCTCGAACCCACCACTAATTTCCCCTCCGGCCTCGGGACAATCTCCCATGCACTATTTCTGACAATCGAATCATACTCTTCCACCATGGCATCTACCCATGTGGGGTCCTCCACAGCTTCCTCGAAAGAGGATGGCTCTGTCACGATACACTTGCTCATAAGAGCCATGTATCTAGTATACCGGTCAGGTGACTGTCTCTGTCTGCGCTGTGATGTAGGTGCTCCTACAACCTTCTCTGCATCTTGAGCCAGTCGCTCAGCTTCTGTAGTGCGCTTCCACCCTCTGATGGTTGGCGCTGCATGAGTGGTTTCTTCCACTCCATGAACCTCCTCTTGTGGCTGATCCACATCCCGAGGCTCATCCTTAGGAACTAATAGCTCCTCATCTGCATGCAAGTGTGGCTCCCTCTCAAGCGAACACTTCATGGCTTTCTCCTCCTGAAATTTGATATCCCGTCGCACAACAGTCTTGCGACTGTCTGGAAAATACACACGATATTTGTGGGGCATATCAGTGTACCCCACAGATATCCCAACCTATGCGGTCGGCTCCAGCTTCTTCCTAGCATCCTTCGTCACATGAATGTAAACAGGTGAACCAAAAATCCTCAAATGGGAAATATCAGGCTTCTTACGAGAAAACGCCTCCTCGGGTGTACTCATGCCAAGTATCTTGTGAGGACAATGGTTCTGCACATATACTGCAGTATTTCATGCCTCAGCCCACAAGTGTATGGGAAGGCCCTGATCATGCAACATCGCCCATGCAGCACCCATGATCGTTCTGTTCTTCCGCTAAGCAACCCCGTTCTGTTGTGGGTTATGAGGTGCTATGAGCTCTCTTCAAATTCCTTCTACGCTGCAAAATTCCTTGAATTCGCCAGAGATGAATTCACCACCATTGTCGCTCCTAAGTGCCTTCACCTGCTTCCCCGATTGTTTCTCAACCAGTGCCTTGAACTCATAGAACTTTGAGTATGTCTCGCTTTTCTTCTGCATGAAGAAGATCCAGCACTTATGAGAAAAATCATCAACAAAGATCACATAATACCTGTGCTTTGTTGTCGAAGCTACTGATAAAGGTCCACACACATCTGTGTGAATTCTCTCAAGGATCTTCGTGGCGTGGCTATCCTTCTCGTGAAAGGTGGCTTTCACAAATTTTCCCAAGGTACATCCCTTGCACTGATCTGACTGCGCAAGAGTACCCTTAGGAAGCCCAGTAGAAATCTACTGCAGTATCTTCAAAGCTCCATGGTGAAGGTGGCCCAATCTCCGGTGCCACAACTCGCCATCATCCCAGCTCACCACTCCTTCTGCCTTGCCTGACATTGTTGCGCAGCCATCTACCTGTAATTGATAAAGGTTCTTAACTCGAACCCCTATCCTCCGGGTCTCACCAGTTGCCTTACTGCGCAGGAAAGCCTTTCCCTCGCTAAAGACAACATCATATCCCTTGTCTTCTAACATCGCCACAGAGATAAGATTCTTCTTCAATCCCGGAACATGCATCACTTCCTTCAATACGAAGGGTTTACCAGAATCTCTCTCAAAGGAAATGGCACCGATACCGGTCGCACTGTATCTACCATCATCGCCCATCTCGATGTGCACTCCAAGATCTTTCTCATCCAGATCAGTAAACAAATATCGATCTCCTGTCATGTGAAAAGATGCACCACTGTCAAGAAACCACACTGATCCCATCATACTTGAGACCAAGCATGCGATCAGTGAAAAATCCAGCTTCAAACTGCGAGGGCTAAGGCCTTCTCCACCGCATCCTAAGCAGTTCCTCGCTATTTTTCTTCTTCTGTGGACAATTTGTGGCATAATGTCCGTGTTGGTGACAGTGAAAGCACTTCACCTTGGACATGTCCTGCTTCTTGCCTTTTGCACCAGATTGAGAAGCTTTCTTTTTCTTCCCCTTCTTTTCTTTGGAAGCCAAAGCGCAATTCGCTTCATCAGAGTTCCTTGATGAATATCCATCCCTGGTACTTCGCCTCATCTCCTCTTGCACAAGATCCGACCAAAGTCGCTCCCATCCTGGCAATTTCTCCCGACCATTGACAGAGTCCTGATAAGAATTCCAACTCTTTGGAAGCCCAAGGAGAGCCAAGCTCACCAGGTCCTCATCATCTACATTCACCCCCACACTTCCCAGCTCATCCCTGCATTGGGTGAACTTTGTGAGGTACTTGGGCATACTGTCGCCTTTCTCCATCTTTATGTTTCTGAGTTTATCCTTGAGCGCCAACTTCCTCTGGTCGCTCTTGCTTTGGAATAAATCTATCAAGGCTTTCCACATCAAGAATGGAGAAGCCTTACCATGAAGGCTGGAAAATATGTGATCCTTCATGCCTCCAACAGAATCCTTCGACACTTTGATGTCTTCTTTTGCCATGCGTCAAGTACAGCAGCATCAGTAGAAGTAGGCTTTGGAATTTCTGAATCTATGAACTCCTTCAACCCATTGTCATCTAGCACCGCCTCCATCCTGTCCTTCCATGCAATATAATTCGAGCTTCCCTCAAGGGCATACTCCAATCGCAATCCGTTGAAAGACATCTCAACTTCGACACCAAGAAAACACTGCTGCAAATTCGAATTCCACCAGCACAAAACTCAACCGCTTCAATGTTTTGCAATTGCTCCAATGATCAATATAGCTTTGATACCATGTATAAATTTGAATAACTGTTATATTATTCACCGATATTATCCTGATCACACACTATTTGAGCTTCATGCATAATACATAATCTCTTCTACCATTGATCATTAATTGCAGAAATATAAACAATCGCATGCGCACATTAAAACCATAAACAATCACACATATAAACACAGTATTTATGGGAAAGCTTAAAGCTGAAAACCCCCAACTATCTGTATATTATATAATAGAGATCATGTAACAATCATTGTACAAAGCTTCTCACAAGCTCTCAGTACAATCTCCAATTTCTACACACTACACAAGCTCATATCTAGCAAAACACATTCTCCAATCTTCTCCACCTGTTAGCCTGCCTCTACTGCGCAATCCCTGATGAATATTGGCCCTGACTGAGTTCAAATCCACCTGGTATGCTCTGCGCAATCCTCATTGGCATCTCCATCAATGTGTGGTGCAAACTCAAGCACCAGTATAGTCACAACTGATAGTCACACTTGCTCTTTCACCTACCTCTCCACTGGTCTCCACTGAAACTGTCCATGAACTGAAGTTAACTAATGTATTCTTTAGTTGATTTATGAGTTAATAATTAGTGAATTAATTAATAATTAATTCACACCACTCTCACTAGTGTATCAATCAGTTAGACTAGATACAACTAGCTCAACTATGTTTAATTGAGTTAAACTGAACACAACTCCATTAACTCCTCAATCAACTCCACCAAACTTTGTCACCTGAGTTCTAACTGAAGTCTCCATGCAATAGCTCCACTAAACCCTCAGGAATAGCGTAATTCCTTCTGTCAGCTGCATGTGCCACATCTTTGCACTTAACTGAAGTGCTCCAAGAGGATAAGATAATGTTTAGAGTCCAAATATTATTAAGAGCTAATAATATTCGACATATCTATTTTTAGACTGGCAATCTAAAAATAGATTCTGCCCAGTATGTCTAAAAATAGAAGTCCATCTATTTTCTCCGACTCGACCAACCATCCACAAATAGCATCCTGCAACTCATAGAACATGATCCATATGTCTAAAAATAGACTTTGCGCCAAAAATAGCCTGCGGGCCCACTTAGTGAAGGCGACTTCTTTCCACTAAGCTCATCATCTTGTTGCATTCTCAACACCATTTTCGGCATTATATGGTGGCGAAGTTGACTTCTAAGTTGGGTCTGCGTCACGACATCTCAACGTCGTACTATCCTCAGGCCAATGGCCAGGTTGAAGCCGTGAACAAAGTTCTTGTTACCATGCTTCAACGTATGATTGGGATCCATAAATCCAATTGGCATCTCATGTTATTTTCATCTCTTTAGGCATACCGAACCTCAGTTAAGAATGCAACCGGATTCACCCATTTTCAGTTGGTTTATGGTCTGGAAGCTACTCTTCCGATTGAGTGTGAAATACCTTCGCTCAAGTTAGTCGTTGAATTACTAACGAACACTTCACCTGAAGAAGAGCATCTCCTTTATTTAGAAAGGTTGGATGAAACCCGCCGCTTTGCTGCTCTGGTTATTGAAGCACAGAAAAAGCAGGTCAAAGCTCATTTTGACCAATCAGTTTCCCCTCATTCTTTCATTGAAGGAGATCTCGTCCTCCTGTATGACCAAGCTCATGATAAGATGGGGGTAGGAAAATTTCAACCCATGTGGCATGGGCCTTACATTATTAAACATGTGTTGCATAATGGGGCCTATGAGCTCATTGATTACGAAGGTCATCCTCTAGAACAACCAAGAAATGGGTTGTATCTCGAAAAATATTATGCATGAGTCATTCATGCATGATTTGTGTACATAGGTGGTTTTTTCATTTTTGTACATGTTTTTATTTGGTGTGCTTTGCGATCATTTTCCTGCTTATTGGTTCTTTCTTATTTGTGCAAATTTCTATTACCCCTTATGTCGGTTTCGCGAATGGTGCTTCCCGCAGTACCAGGAATTTGTCTTCAGCAGCCTGGGTAATCTATGATCCTGCTACTGAGTTGATATAACTACAAGGTATTTGTCTAGGATGGACTACAAACAACGTCGTTGAATATAGTGTTGTCCTTGAACTATTAACCGAGGCAATCAATCTCGGCATACGTGCATTGCTTGTAAATCTAGATTCACAACTTGTTGTTCTACAACTCAATGGTCATTATTCAATCACAAACCTATACATTTTGAGATTGTATTTACGTATTTGTTTGTTGGAAAGACATTTTGATTTTATCACATATCAACATATTCCTAGACGCGTGAATGTATTAACTGATACAGTGGCTAACATTGTATTAGATAGATATTTGCGTAATTTGTAAAATCATCATCATATGAAAAAGATCCATGTAGGAAAATAGATATATATATATATATATATATATATATATCGCGTGTTTGCATCATAAATTCAAAAAATATGTGTGTTTCTGTTACATCCTGAGACACCATGTCTCTCAAAATATACAGATATAAAGCCTAGGCGTCTAATCGGTGTGATGCTCATGGTAGCATGTCATTGCTTGTATCAGTAAGCGGTGAATGTGGCTTGGCACCCCTATGGTATGTCTTTGGTAGGCATGAGGAACATCATCAAATCGTGCATAGTCCAAGACTCCATGTGTGATCCCCTCTAGGTTTCGCATGATCTCCTCCTCCTCGCCTCCCTCGCCATGAAGGTTGAAATCGTGAGGGATTCGCCTCACTATCGGAGACATGTCCACGGGTATCTTCAAGCCAACATCTGCAAATGCATGGATTTAATGTCAGAACATACATAGTTAAAAAAATCATAACACTCATGAAAATTAAAAATGAGTCTTACCCAAATATTCATCCCAATCCTCTCCCTACGAGAGTGGAAGGTCTAGATCACCAGTAAAATTTATACCAAGGTAGGGCCAATCCTCCACGACGATCAATTGTCAACAGAGCCAATCAAAAAATTCTGGTCTTTAGGACATTTGTTGACCACCCCCTGCCCTCGGCATCAGAGCTGCCCATCAGGCCATCCGTGGTTCTCTTGCTGGTGGTGTTGGGACTATGATCTCCTGATGCTTAAAAATTGGTAGTCGTTCCAGGAAGAACGATACCAGGATAGACCCATAACTGAATTGCTTCAATTTGGTATTCTTGCATTTTTTTAGCTGGCGTTTCATTTTTTTTATCACGGCCTCTGCCTAATTGTAGATGGTCGGTGTCAAACAGTCTACAGTAAGAAAGAACTTTGTCTTTGTTGCTTCGTGTAGTGCTTGCGATCTCGCAGCTCGTGTGATGGTATGTAGCACTACTTTTAGTGCCAAGTCTGGGATAGTCTGGCTATCAACTTTCCCACTTCATGTTCCCTTCTGTGCCCTGGACATGCCCTATCAATCACCATGGAAATATTATCCATGCAAGGTCGAGTGCCGATTAGGATCGGTGCTGCTCCCCTCCACGATAATCTTGTTATAAAGTAGACGTCAGAAACATCAATCTCAAGTTCCTGATCTCGAAGGATGAACTTTTCCTGGTTCTCATCCCATATGCTGATCAAATACTATAGCAGCTCTGGTTGAGCACGGTGACATGGTGTCAAGAAGAACTTCTTCAGTCCACAGTCTCTGAGAGCTTCCATGTGTTGAGTCCCAAACTTGCATCTTTCCTATACACCTTTCTAGACTTTTTCCATTTACCTGGACCTCCTAATTCATCAACATCATTGCATATTAATCATAAAAGAGCATTTAAAGTGGTTTTTAACAATGTTTTGTGTCTGTTGTTTGAATTAGATTTTTGCTCATTGAGCTGTGGAATCTTGTCACTTGCCGCAACTTCTTCAACTTTCCGCAACCATTTTGTTAAAGTCTATATTGCAGGTGTCTTCAGGAAAATCAAGCCACATGGGCAAGTTGGAAATGACATGGATATGGACCGAGTCCTATTGGCTCAATCGAATTCACCAAAGAAGGTCGTGGTCAAAGGTAGTCAAGTGGTGGTCAACCTAAGAGTCCTCCGTTTTTCACCACGTGAAGACTTGCGTGGCCATTCCTAAATCTCAGGGGACATATCAACACCTATGAACTGTTCCATAAGCCGAATCCAATGGCCACCCTCCATAGATTTAATCTTCACGGCAGCCATAATGCTAGATTTCTAGACATGGTTGTTCACGTGTCTTTTATCAGCGCAGATTGTAGGAAAGTAGTTATGTCATCCTCTGTTATAAATAATGTGTTCTCATACGCATAGTAGCTAGCTTTTGTAATGTAATTTGGCTGTAAAGAAAGCCCACTATGTCGTGACATTATTTCCTTGTTATGACTGCGTTTTGAATACATGAGAAGACTATGTTCATAAGCATAATTCGTGGTTTATAGTTGTTCCCCGAGAATTGTGCAGAGGGCCCCTGCACACGCCGAGGTTTTGTTTATTTTTGTATAGTTTCATGCTTTATTTCCTTACGTTCATTATGCCATAGTTATTCACGTGTATATATTACATCTCTTATGGTATTAACGTTTTATTTCTGTCCATAATTTTTCATGCTTTATACTGCTGTTAACTGATTAGTGTCTTTGTTCCAGATTACAGTAGGCAGCCCGGGCATTTGCACATAGTTTTACAATGACTAATGACATGGAATCAGTCTTGTCCTTCTGTTGATTTATTTTTCTTAGCTTTTAATTCCAACACTGTTTTATTTATTTCAATTTTGTACATTTTCTTTATTAGTTAGATTAGATATTAAATTACTCATGTCATTATCAGTTACCTCCAAAAGCCATAGCGAGACTAATGGTGAGGGATTGAAGTATGAGTGTGTAGTTTGATATTAGTTTATTTTTCTGCAAGTTAGATATTAAATTTCTCATGTCATTATCAGTTACCTCCGAAAGCCATAGCGAGACTAATGGTGAGGAATTGAAGTATGAGTGTGTAGTTTGATATTAGTTTATTTTTCTACAAGTTAGATATTAAATTGCTCATGTCATTATCAGTTACCTCCGAAAGCCATAGCGAGACTAATGGTGAGGGATTGAAGTATGAGTGTGTAATTTGATATTAGTTTATTTTTCCGCAAATTAGATATCAGATTGCTCAAGTTGTTTATGATTACCTCCGAAAGCCATAGCGAGACTAATGGTGAGGGGTCAGAATATGAGTTGATGTAATTTTATTTTAGCTTTACTTTGCTTGCAATTCTTGGATTTCTTTGAGCACAGTTTCTTTTGTATTTAGACAACAGCAAGGGTAAAGGGTTTCATGATCAATAGTTCACTGTTTGTTTGACTAGTATAGTGGCACATTTTCATTTTCTTTTAGGAATTAATTTGGTCATTGCATGTTTTAAAACCCTTTTGAATTTTGAAGTTTGGGAAATCATTATAAAGGACATCATTGCCTTGAACATTTATATCCATACTTGTCTTTTAGAATTTCCATCTCACATTAGGAAACCAACCAAGATAAAAACCCCAAGATAAATAAAAAACCCAAAAACGACAAAAAGTAAGAGATAGGTTATCTTGCACATATAGTGCGCCACACTTCGTCAGCTTACGAATCCCGGATTGACAAATTAATGTAGCAATTTAGGACACACTAAATTGACCAAACATTTTGGCGTCGTTGCCGGGGAAGTGTAACTAGGTAGCCAATTTCTTAAAAAATATATATATAAAATCATAAAAGAAGGGAAAACTTGATAACTTCTTGAAGTATGCTCTCCTCTTGCACCTAGTGTGATCTGGAGGATCAGAAAAGAGAGTTATTGGTTTAGTAATTTCTTAAGTATGCTCTCTTCTTGCACCTAGTGTGACCTGGAAGATCAGAAAGAGAATTATTAGCCCAACTTAAAAATAAAAAATGACATGCATAGAGCAAGAGATTCTAGGGGAAGGTTTATAGCTAGAGCCAAGAGTTCGATTTTCACAACTCCATCTTTTCAAAATCAACAAGCTCCACAACTTCCAAACCCAAATCTACAACTTCCATTTCCATTTCCACAACAACAACCTTCTCAACAAAATCCAAATCCTCAACTCATGCTTCCATTCCAACAAAAGACAAATCAACTTCCAGCTCAGCCATTGCCAAATCCTAACAATAAAAATCCTCAGAATACTTACATGATAGAAGGAAAACAATTTCCTACCTATATGATTGTTCCTCTCAATGATGTACAACTCAGGTCTGGTAGAGTTTTAGAAAAACCTTCTATAGATGTCCACGAGCAAGATACCTCTAAGGAGGACTCTCTTAAAGTCAATAAGGGTTCTGAGGAAGCATCTCTTCAAAACTCAAACATTCAAAAAGAGAAAGAAAAGTTAACCCCCACAACTCCTATAGTTGAGCAACCTACATCTTCATCCACACCTCCTTTCCCTGAAAGATTACAAATTGATAAAGGGGTGGAAAAACAAATCTTATTGCCTAACTATGATTTTCTAGATGAATTAAAGAATGTTTGTATCAAGATTCCCTTGCTACAAGCCATTAGAGAGATTCCTATTCTAGCGAAAACAATAAAGGAGTTGAGTCTCAAAAGACCAGGAAGGAAACCAAGAGATACAAGAAGAATCCACCTGGTAGGAAAAATTGCAGATATCATGATGGGAAAAATTACCATGCAGAAGTATGTAGATCCAGGTAGTCCAATTGTCAAGACACATATAAATGGGATAAAAATTCCAAACACATCGATTTACTTAGGGGCTGCTATCAACATTATGAGTGGACAAATTATGGAACAGCTAAAACTTCCTAATCTTCTTTTTACACCTACTTTACTACAACTTGCAGATCGATCAATTATCAAACCGGATGGTGTATTAGAAGATATTTCAGTCTCCTTAGATTCTTGGGAATATCCAGTAGATTTTATGATTTTGACTCCCAAGAGTAATCTAGGAGGGCACCCACTTATCTTAGGAAGACCTTGGCTAGCCACAGTTGATGCTTTCATTAGTTGTAGATCTGGGGATATGTACATTTCTAATGGTAATTAGACAAAGAAATTCAATTTGTATCCTCCAGCAAAAGCAATCACAGAAGTAGGAGACAACGAATGGGTCGATGATGAGGACACTATACAACCTGTCTTTACCATTTCTGAAATTAGTGAGGATAGTCAAATTCCGAACACATTAGAAAATTTTGAGACATCTTCAGAATATGACCCCACACAATTTCAGTTGGAATCTGACATTGAATATTTATCATCAAGACAAATGTCTCTTTACTCTATGGAAGAGTTCGGTAGTTCTACCTTTGAGATTTTTCCAGGAAAAAAATTGAATATCAACAAAAATTTGGAAAAGTCACAACAGGAAGAACTAACCAAAATCTTGCAAAAACATTCTACTGCATTTGCATGGGAGTATACTGATATGAAAGGTACTGATCCTAAGACTTGCATCCATCATATCTATATTGAGGAAAATAGTAGACCAATTAGACAACCTCAGAGAAGGATGAATCCAAACCTTAGGGAGATAGTGAAAGAAGAGCTCCAAAAACTACTCAATGTAAACTTCATTTATCCAATTTCAGATAGCCGATGGGTTTCTCCTTTGGTTATAGTACCTAAAAAGAATGGTAAATGGAGGGTATGCATTGATTACGGGGAATTGAACAAAGCAACTTTGAAGGATCACTTTCCTTTGCCTTTTATCGATCAGGTATTAGATACATTAGCAGGTAAAAAGTACTTTTCATTTTTGGATGGTTTTAGTGGCTATAATCAGATTCAGGTAGCACCTGAAGATCAAGATAAGACCACATTTACTTGTCCATGGGGAACTTTTGCCTACCGAGTACTTCCTTTTGGGTTATGTAATGCACCTGCAACATTCCAAAGAGCAGTACTAGGAATTTTTTCTGGTCTAATCCATGATTGTGTAGAGGTTTATATGGATGATTTTACAGTTTATGGTAATTCATTTGAAGAGGCATTAGAAAATTTGGAAAAAGTCCTTATAAGATGTAAAGAAACAAACCTTTCATTAAGCCATGAAAAATTCTTTATGATGTTTATTGAAGGTATTGTTTTGGGGCATCATATTTCAAGAGATGGGATTAAGGTTGATAGATCAAAAGTTGAAGTCATCTCCAAGTTGCCTATTCCAAATTGTCAAAGAGATGTTAGAAGTTTTCTAGGATTTACTGGTTACTATAGAAGATTTATAGAAAACTTCACTAAATAGCATCTCCACTCTTCAAGTTGCTTACAAAAGACTGTGAATTTAAATGGGATCCTGATTGTCAATCAGCTTTTGAAACTTTGAAAACAAGAATATTTGAAGCACCTATCTTGAGAGGACCAAATTGGAAACTTCCTTTCCATATTTCTACAGATGCTTCAGATACAGCTCTTGGAGCTGTGTTGGGTCAAAAAGATTTAATTCCTTATGCCATTTATTACACCATTAAAAATTTGACTCCCACAGAGTTGAACTATACTGTGACTGAAAAAGAGTTTTTAGCTGTTGTTCATGCAATTAATAAGTTTAGACATTACATAACAGGCTATGAAACTTTTATTCATACTGACCATTCTGCAATTAGATATTTAATGAAAAAACCTGTTACTAATGGCAGAGTGACAATATGGCTCTTACTTTTGCAAGAATTCAATATTACTGTGTTGGATAGACCAGGGAAACAAAATACAGTAGCTGATTTCTTGTCTAGGATTCAGAATACTAAAGAAGATTCTCCTGTAGAGGATAAGTTTCCTGATGAATACTTGTTTGAAGTAACTACTAAGACCCCTTGGTATGCAGATATTGCTAATTATTTGGTTACAGGGAAACTGCCTCCACATTTATTTCCAAGTGAAAGAAGAAAGATTATTCAGGAAAGTTCAAAATATTCATGGATTTCTAACGAATTGTTTAAAACAGGGCCAAATCTTGTGATCGGAAGATGTGTCAGGGAGGATGAAATACCTGATATCCTCAAGGCATGTCATGATGAACCATGCGGCGGACACTTTGCTGACAAAAGGACAGCCTATAAAATCCTCTCTTTAGGATATTGTTGGCCTTCCCTCTTCAAAGATGCAAAACAATATGTCAAAAGGTGTGACAGCTGCCAAAGAGTAGGGAAACCTACCCTTTCAAATTAAATGCCATTGCAACCACAGGTACTCATTGAACCCTTTGAAAAATGGGCTTTAGATTTCATTGGACCTATTAATCCACCATCTAAGCAAAAGAAGTATATATTGGTTTGTATTGATTATGTTACTAAATGGGTGGAAGCCAAAGCATTAGTGTCTGCTACTGAAAATTCAGTTGTTAATTTTCTTTATGAGGATATTTTTACTCGCTTTGGTGTTCCAAGAGCAATTGTGACAGATCAGGGAAGCCAATTCACATCCAACCTGGTGGAGAAGCTGATGGAAGAATACAAAATCAAGCACAGAAGATCTACTCCTTACCATCCGCAAGCAAATGGTCAAGTGGAGTCTACAAACAAAGTTCTCGAAAGTATCATCACCAAGATTGTTCATCTACATAGAAGAGATTGGGCGGAAAGGCTTTCTGAAGCCTTGTGGGCCTACAGAACTACATGGAGAAATACAACAGGACATTCTCCCTATGAACTTGTTTATGGGAAAGAAGTCCTGCTCCCCATTGAGTTCCAAGTCAAAACCTTCAAGATGGCAGTTCAGTTGGGGATGGATCTATGAGAAGCCCAAAAGCATAGAATGGAGCAGTTGAATGAGATAGATGAGATCAGACAAGAGGCAATTCTAAGAACTGGTCTAGTTCAATATCAAAGAGCTAAATGGCATGACAAATACATCAAAGAGAAGAAGTTTCAAGAAGGAGATTGGGCATTGCTATTTGATTCCAAGTTTAAATATTTTAAAGGAAAATTTCAGACTCATTGGCTTGGGCCATATGAGATTGACAATATCTTTAGCAATGGAGCGGTAAGAATCAAGACCATTGATGAATCTCAAACTCCTCTTAATGTGAATGGCCACAGATTAAAGATCTATCATAAGCCACTCTCAAAAGAGGAATTTGTCAAAATGCTTCAAGATAATTCTGCAATAAGGCTGGTGAAGAAGAATCCTTCTTCTCCACCAGCCTAGCCTTTGTTCTTTTCAGTTTCAAAAAAAAAATATATATATATATATATTTGTATAAGCCTGAAACCAATCACTGATTGGCAGTCTTATACAGAAAATGAAGGGTGAAAATCAGGAACACCTGACACCCTATATTTTCCAAAAAATTCCCTCTCTCTCTCATTTCACAAGTTTTATGACAACCAACTCCATTTCATTCCACTTCATTCCACTCCACTTCATTTCATTTCACTCCATTTCATCTATTTCATTTCATTTCACCAATAAAAATTTTCTTTCATGACCATTTTCATTCAGTCAGTTATCATCTATCCATCTCCATTCACCCAAATAATTGCTGTGTTAGTTTTCGTAGCTGACACCAGTTTCTGTAGCCAGAAGCAGTTTCTGCAACCACCACTCTGTTTTTCAAAAATTTACAGTCGGATGTTAGTTCAACAATCATGAAATCAAATGCAGGTATGAGGACATATTATGAAGACATGAGGCATTCAAAAGCATCAACGAGGAGCAACTAATTGAAGACTAATGAAAAATGGAAAGAATTCCAAGGTATGAGTAGAAATTTATTTCAAATGGCATTCAAGCACATTTTTACATAGTTATAAACCATAGCTCCATTATATGCAATGATTGCGTTGATAACTCCATAACCGTTCCACGATCTCTATACGATTCCCCCAAAATATTTGCATTCATTTTTAAACGACCTCATAATCAAGCCTCCGCTCTTCACTCGTGTTCGGCTATACTTTGATACTCCACCTGTATTTATGGAACGTGGTTGATTTGACTACGGCTTCTCTCAGCCGCACAAAATCTGCAGCCGTTTCATAAACGTGCTTGCGTCTACTCTGCAGCCACCCAATTTTAAATACTGTCGGATGCACTTTACTCCCCCTACTGTTCTATTGACCTCACGGCTGCATTTCCACCGTGTTCACATAAGCCTTCACCCCATTTTGTTCTTTGTTCCACTTCATTCCGTGTACCTATTATCTGATATCCGCTTACAGTCACTGGTCTCCTTCATAAACCCTGTTCATTTCCGCTAATTCAGCCGTCTTACCTCCGCTAAACCCTCCTCACGCAGACGAGTTTTAAAGAACAGAAGGAAGGATGGGTCGGTTGTTGAGGGAAGAACCAGAGGGACCCAAATTTATGGAAGGATACCCGCAAGTCAAAGACATATTGAAAAAGGAAAAATGGCTTCGGTTTATTCAAAAGTTTAAAGGCTACAATAAGGAGGTAACAAAAGCTTTTGCGAGGTCTTTCAACGGTCTGGAGGTGGAAATTGGGGACCTAAAATTTACAGTGACTGAGGCATCCATAGCAGCTGCTACAGAACTCCCTCAAGAAGGTGAACGTTGGTTCAAGAACAAGAGCATTGGCGAGGAAGCCTGGAGAGTGATCCTACGTAACCCAGGTATGGATGTCACCATTTTCAAAAAGGGAATTCCTGTCCATGCTTTAAAAGAAGAGTGGGCCAGTTTAGTGTTGGTTATTCAAAATTTTATCACCTGTGAGGGACGTTTTGGATCAATGTACATGTATCATACCCGACTGTTGATGAATTTCCTAGACAACCAGACCCTCAATCTGCCATACTTTTTACTAAACAGTTTGAAAAAGATGTATGTAACCATCCAAAAGCATCTAGGGGACGTAGAACCACATTTGTATCACCATGGTCTCATGAAAATCTTGATAGAAAAACAATTAAAAGAGAAAAAGGACACCTGGGAGCAGTTTTAAATTAGAAATTTCTTTGAAGAACCCCAAGAAACCCCTGAAGGCAGTACATCAAAAAGAAGTAGAAGAAAGAGAACAGGTGATAAAACTCAAAGCACTCCTACTAACACAGTTGAAAGAACTAGTAGAGAAGAAATATTGTCTAAAAGGAGGAAGGAAAAGACTGAGGGTAAAAAGCCAACAAAATCAAAAGAGAAAATAAGCATTGAGGTTGTGCATCAAACCCCTTCCTCAGAAGAAGACCATCAAGTATTGTCTGAGAGACTAGTTCACCTTCAGGAACAGTCAGCTATGGCCAAAAAGAAAGGAAAAGAAAAACAGAAGGAAAAAGACAGTAGCCCACAGCGTGTAAGAAGAAGCACCAGGCTTAAAGGAAAGTGGAAGAAAACACAAACAAAAGGACCCCATTTTATTGATTTGGGGGGAGGAACACCTGAAAAAACTGCAGCTGGCCGCAATCCACCTCATTCTCAGCTAAACGTTGAAACTAGTCCTCAAGATGTTGACATGAGTCCTTTTCGGCTAGATTTTGAAGTCAATTATCCTCCACAGCATTTTGGGGACAGCCCAAGGAAAACGACACCCGAGATAGATCCAAAGCAGCAAGAGGTGTATGATTACATAGAATCCTTAGAAAGAACAGCCACGGGTCCCAGCACTTCATCCACTCAGCTTCACATAGCACAAGAAGCTCTAGTCCAATCGTTGAAACAAGAAGTCTTTGAGTTGGAGGTTTTAAATAGACATATTAAAAATGAAAATGAAGCATTAAAGGAGCAAAGCAGATTGGACAAGATCATTCATGACAACACTATGTTACATCTGGGACTGTGGCACAAAAAGAACAGGAAATTGAAGAAGAAATGCAAGAAGATAAGTAGAGCACTGATTAATCATCAACATCATTGCATATTAATCATAAAAGAGCATTTAAAGTGGTTTTTAACTATGTTTTGTGTTTGATGTTTGAATTAGATTTTTTCTCATTAAGCTGCGGAATCTTGTCACTTTCCGCAGCTGCTTCAACTTTCTGCAGCCATTTTGTTAAAGTCTATATTGCAGGTGTCTTCAGGAAAATCAAGCCACATGGGCAAGTTGGAAATGACATGGATATGGACCGAGTCCTATTGGCTCAGTCGAATTCACCAAAGACGGTCGTGGTCAAAGGTAGTCAAGCGGTGGTCAACCTAAGAGTCCTACGGTGACAGAACTCCGTTTTTCACCACGTGAAGACTTGCGTGGCCGTTCCTAAATCTCAGGGGACATATCAACACCTGTGAACTGCTCCATAAGCCGAATCCAACGGCCACCCTCCATAGATTTAATCTTCACGGCAGCCATAATGCTAGATTTTTGGACGTGGTTGTTCACGTGTCTTTTATCAGCGCAGATTGTAGGAAAGTAGTTATGTCATCCTCTGTTATAAATAATGTGTTCTCATACGCATAGTAGCTAGCTTTTGTAATGTAATTTTGCTGTAAAGAAAGCCCACTGTGCCGTGACATTATTTCCTTGTTATGACTGTGTTTTGAATACATGAGAAGACTTTGTTCATAAGCATAATTCGTGTTTGATAGCTGTTCCCCGAGGATTGTGCAGAGGGCCCCTGCACACGCCGAGGTTTTGTTTATTGTTGTATAGTTTCATGCTTTATTTCCTTACGTTCATTATGCCATAGTTATTCACGTGTATATATTACATCTCTTATGGTATTAACGTTTTATTTATGTCCATAATTTTTCATGCTTTATATTGCTGTTAACTGATCAGTGTCTTTGTTCCAGATTACAGTAGGCAGCCCGGGCATTTGCACATAGTTTTACAATGACTAATGACATGGAATCAGTCTTGTCCTTCTGCTGATTTATTTTTCTTAGCTTTTAATTCCAGCACTGTTTTATTTATTTCAGTTTTGTACATTTGCTTTATTAGTAAGATTAGATATTAAATTACTCATGTCATTATCAGTTACCTCCGAAAGCCATAGCGAGACTAATGGTGAGAGATTTAAGTATGAGTGTGTAGTTTGATATTAGTTTATTTTTCTGCAAGTTAGATATTAAATTGCTCATGTCATTATCAGTTACCTCCGAAAGCCATAGCAAGACTAATGGTGAGGGATTGAAGTATGAGTGTGTAGTTTGATATTAGTTTATTTTTCTGCAAGTTAGATATTAAATTGCTCATGTCATTATCAGTTACCTCCGAAAGCCATAGCGAGACTAATGGTGAGGGATTGAAGTATGAGTGTGTAATTTGATATATTTTATTTTTCTGCAAATTAGATATCAGATTGCTCAAGTTGTTTATGATTACCTCCGAAATCCATAGCGAGCTAATGGTGAGGGGTCAGAATATGAGTTGATGTAATTTGATTTTAGCTTTACTTTGCTTGCAATTCTTGGATTTCTTTGAGCACTGTTTCTTTTGTATTTAGACAGCAGTAAGGGTAATGGGTTTCATGATCAATAGTTCACTATTTGTTTGACTATTAGAGTGGCACATTTTCATTTTCTTTTAGGAATTAATTTTGTCATTGCATGTTTTAAAACCCTTTTGAATTTTGAATTTTGGGAAATCATTATAAAGGACATCATTTCCTTGAACATTTATATCCATACTTGTATTTTAGAATTTCCATCTCACATTAGGAAACCAACCAAGATAAAAACCCCCAAGATAAATAAAAAACCCAAAAATGACAAAAAGTAAGAGATAGGTTATCTTGCACATATAGTGCGCCACACTTCGTCAGCTTACGAATCCCGGATTGACAAATTAATGTAGCAATTTAGGACACACTAAATTGACCAAACATTTTGGCGTCGTTGCTGGGGAAGTGTAACTAGGTAGCCAATTTCTTAAAATTAAAAAAAAAACAATAAAAAGAAGGGAAAAATTGATAACTTCTTGAAGTATGCTCTCCTCTTGCACCTAGTGTGATCTGGAGGATCAGAAAAGAGAGTTACTGGTTCAATAATTTCTTAAGTATGCTCTCTTCTTGCACCTATTGTGACCTAGAAGATCAGAAAGAGAATTATTAGCCCAACTTAAAAATAAAAAAAAATGACATGCATAGAGCAAGAGATTCTAGGGGAAGGTTTATAGCTAGAGCCAAGAGTTCGATTTTCACAACTCCATCTTTTCAAAATCAACAAGCTCCACAACTTCCAAACCCAAATCTACAACTTACATTGCCATTTCCACAACAACAACCTTCTCAACAAAATCCAAATCCTCAACTCATGCTTCCATTCCAACAAAAGACAAATCAACTTCCAGCTCAGCCATTGCCAAATCCTAAAAATAAAAATCCTCAGAATACTTACATGATAGAAGGACAACAATTTCCTACCTATATGATTGTTTCTCTTTGCATAAGCTAGTTGAACTTGGAGAATTGAACATACTATGGAAGAACTACTAAAGAGATAGAATAAGAAGGAATTACGTTGAGAGAGCTTGAGTCCATGCCTTCTGAGAGAGATTGAGTCCATGCCTTCATCCCGTCCGAATTCCCTGACAAGAATCTGAGACGTGCTTCGGCTGAACCCCGCTGGAGGAGACTGCGACGTCAAAGCATCGATTGTAACTCTTCCTTCTATCAATACATATACATGACTATTTTTTGGTTCCCATTTTGTATTATGTTAGATTTTTAATGCAATATGCTTAGCTCTCTTTAACTAGCTAGTAGTTATGAATGAAATTATCATGTTGTATTCTATTCTTGTTTGCTGTTCTATGTGCAAGTATCTGAGCATGACTGTGGAAGGATTGTGACTTGTGAAGGCAGGAGCGAGAGGCCACCACCACTGCAGAAATGACGACAGCGTTGGGCTCCAGGTAGGTCGATCTACCGTGTCCTCTTTTCATTCAGTAATTAGGAATAAACACTCTTGCATGTCTCTTTGTTTATAGACCCACTCTAGGGCTATAGGGATCGTCTCTGTCTGCAAAGGGGATTTACCTACTTAACAAAATGGAACCCATTCAGCACATAAAATAGGACGACAAGGAAGAAAAGGGTTGATATCTAAGTTTGTGAGTAGTTGTTACTTCCTTATAACAACTTAACTATATTTCATTTTTATATTTTTTAAGTTGTTTTACATGAATCATAATTGAATGTCTTCAAACAGGTGCTAACATACAAAGAAGAACCATCAGACGAATTGATTGAAATTGGGTTAAATATGGGTTGTGAGTATATGTTGGCATATCAGAAATTAATTGTGGAATTTGTAAGCATCTATCAATCTTGTTTTACTTAGCTCTGTCTATAAATAATAGAACAAAAAAATATTTTATATTAAATATATGATTTATTATGGGGTATAAAACTTGCAAGAAACAAAGTATGGAACTGCACCAACAGATGAAATTTTGAAAGATGGCATGGTACATGGTTTTGAAAGAATGTGTATAGTTTATGAGTCAATTGTTGTTATGGTACGTCATTTTTCTTTTCGATTTACATTGATGTGTATTATTTAATATTGAAATTTTCATTATTCTCACCAATGTATATACACTCATTTCAATTTATTTTTATGTTTGTAGATGGAAGGTGAAGAAGAAGAAAACAATAAAAACCGTGAACAAAACATTCCTAAAAATAACCCAAGTCATGGAAGTAGCTCTGGCACTGACAACAATTCAAGCGAAGAATGATGATCACTATGTTTGGATATTAAAGCAAGGCGTTGTATTTTTTGAAATATCTGTCTGTGAAATCAGAGATTTTTTTTAATGTAATGGACATAGTGTCCCAATTGAAAGACAAAGGGATACCAATAACTGTCCCATTTTGTATGAAAAATATTGTCATATATATATATATATATATATATATATATATATATATATAATTTATTCTATTGCGTTCTCCATTGTCGTTCTCAAATGCATTAATAAAAATTTAATTCAGATGAATATTTTTATAAGATATATATGTGTCAACTTTTGATGAATAATAAAATTTTAAAAATCACAATAATTATGATATGATATAACAAATTAATCCAAAAATCACATTCAAATGCATTAATAAAAATTAAATTATTATGAATATTGTTATAAGATGTGTCGACTTTTGATGAATAATGAATTTAGAAAAATCACAATAATTTCACTGTCACAGGTCGATGTTTCTAAAAAATACAAAATGAACACTGGTGCGTGCCAGTTATTGTACACCAGTGCATTTGTATGTTGCAGCGCACCGGTGTGTTTCTACGATCTATGGGCACCACACAAATACCAAAACCAATTAAAAATCTCGGTATGTTTGTGCGATACTGCGCACCGGTGCTTTTATGTGAGACTACGCACCAGTGAATTTGTATGACGTATGGGCACCGCACAAATACCAATACCAATTATAAATATCGATGTGTTTGTATGATATGGTGCACCAGTCCATTTCTATAAGTCTACGTATCGATGCATTCAGATGACCTATGGGCACTGCACAAATCCCAATACCAATTGGTACGGCCCCGTGCGTTGTATCACCAACACTACACCCGATGTAGTTTTATACCTTGACGACCCAGTGTAGGAACCTTCGACCGCCCTGGGGCCACCATCTAGATGACACGCACTGGTGTGTTGAAACCTTAGTAACGCACCGATGAAAAAAACATCTATAATAACCTCCGGTCACCTATATTTTTTATTTGTGTTGAATTTCCGTTAAAATCTCCACCAAAACCTCCATAACCATAAACGGATGTTGTAGCAAATTTTTTTTTGACAATTTTGGCCAGTTTTATAACACTAAAAACCTCCTTTATAACCTCCGCTAGAGGGTCTTTTCCTTGTAGTGATTCTTGTTAATGGAGCCCCTTCTACCCCTTATATGCCCTCCAGGGGTATTAGGCAAGGAGATCCATTATCTCCTTTTATTTTTGTCATCCTAATGGAAGGCCTAAGTAGAAAAATTAAAGTAGCGAAGTCTAGCAATGATATTTAGGGTCTCCGGCCTCATCATGCAATCCCAGATACCAGCCACCAGTAGTTCTTGGATTACACCATGCTTCATGGGGTCCCTATGGTCAAAGAAGCCTGAGGTTTCAAAGCTATTATGGATCTCTTTGGTTTGGCCTCAAGTATGGATTTTAATTATGATAAATCAATGATCTTTTTCTTTAATACTCACCTTTCCATTGAGAGGAACCTGACCAACATTCTAGGTTTCCAAAGGAGAATCCTCCCTTCCAAGTACTTGGGTGTTCCCCTTACGAATAAGCCCTGGCAAAAGACACACTGGGAAAAACTTATGTCCTCTATGGAAGATAGAGGTAACCATTGGACTTACAGAGCTCTTAACTTTGCAGGGCACCTTGTGATGACCAAGGCAGTTCTCCAAGCCATCCCTCAATTCATGCTCTCCATCTTGCCAGCATCGAAAGGAATCCTTCAACAAATTAGAGACACCCAGCATAAGTTTCTTTAGGCTGGCAGGGAAAATAAGAGAAAATGGACCCTTATTGCTTGGGACAAGGTTTGCAAGCCCAAAATCCTAGGTGGCCTTTGTCTTAAGGATCCTGAGACTGTGAACAAACCCTGCGGGGCCAAGCTTTGGTGGAGATGGCTCAAGGAAAGCACAACCCCTTGGGAAATATTTAGAAGGCTAAGTATGCCGAAGTCTAGAGACCCCCAAAACTCATCAGGATGATGGGGAATATCACAGGCTCCCCTATCTAGACCTTATCCTGGGAGAACATAGATGTCATCCAGAAGCACTGCTTCTAGGAAATCAGGAATGGGCAAACTGCGCTCTTTTGGGAGGATGCTTGGAAACAAATGCCCTTTCTTGGGATCCTCGAGCATCTGTTATTGCGGTAAATTTTTCAAAGGGCGGGCAGCTTGAATTTCAATCAATATTGGATCACAGATCACCCTGACACTCAATGGCACCACCAGATCGAGGACCCCCCCCAGGAGGAAGCTCGAATCCTCCACCAAATGACTTCTCTTCGAACCCTGCTTGTGAAAAGAAAACTAAGAGTCTCCCTGGAGGAGGATTAGATTTGATGGGGTCGAACGGAGGGTGGGGCTTTCAACCTTAAGGAAGCTCAACATTATAAGGATAACAGAGACATCGAAGATAAGGTCCAATGGCATGATAATGTTTGGGATCCCAACCTCTGGGCGAAAATCCAAACTTTCCTTTGGATTTTGATGCATGGAAAAATCCTCAACTGGGAAAACATGTTAAATAAAGGGTTCATTGGCCCGTCGCACAGATGCTTCCATGTTGACGAAGAAAGTAGTGCAACTTGCAAGGACAAAAAAAGTAGTGGAAATCAAGATTAACCTCCGGGTGAGGCATGCTTTATTTTGTTTCGATGGATTTCTTGTAATGTTTTTTGGCTCAGAGCTACAGTCTGGAGGACCGTTGACGGTCTCTTTCCCAGTAGGATGAACACTGTTAGGTGCAGTTATAAGCGGATGTATCAGGCTTATTCAGCTAAGCGGAAAGTTTCTATGGCCCAAGAGCATTTGGAACGTGTAGTGTTATGCTCGTTGGTTTGTCTGGTTGAGTTGGTTCTCTTTTTGACACTCTACCATCATACCCCTTTTGTATCAAAATTTATTCTAATTTCTCTATAATATAAACTGCTAATTTACAAAAAAAACATTATGAGGGTCTTTCCTTAGGGTGGAAATCTAAGGAAAAGTTTTTCTCAAAATGTTGGGAAACTGAACGCACCCTTACAAGGTGCTTCAAATAAATTAGAGATTCATATATTGTTTATTTAAAGGTGGTTTATGGTCCTGAAATTACCAAAGATAAAAAAAAAACTTTCTTGCAACAAGTTCAGAATATTAAATACCTTATAGGGAATTCTTTATGGGTAATAAGAGACGATTTTAACATAATCCAAGTGCTCATGGAAAAAAAAGGAGGTACATGTCGTCTATAACCAATCTTAGATGTTTCTAATGATACCATTGAAACTTTACATCGAGTGGGTGTTGATGCAATAAATGACATCTATACATGGAATAATTTTAAAGGAGGGAAGAGTGAGGTTGTTTGTCAACTTGACAAATTTTTAATTGCTGAAGAGTTTCTCCAATGCGAGATTTCTATTGAAGCTTCATTTCTACCTTGCATGGGGTTTGATCACTGGACCATATGATTGGAAATCTATTTGAAAGAAGCACCTTCTAAATCATCCATTTCACTTTGAGAGTTTATGGTTTCACCATGACTCTTTTCTGGACCTCCTCAAGGATTGGTGGCTTGAAATAGAACTTAGGGGTGTAAATAAAACGCATACATTTAAAATCAAGCTAAAAATTTTGAAACAAAAAATAAAATACTCAAACAATTTTGTATTTGGAAATATTTTCAAGGAAAAAAAATAACTAGAAGAATGAATGAGAGATATCTAGCAACAAATAAGATTAGAGGGTAGATCTGAATAAATAGAAACTATTGAAGTTGATACTCTACAAAATTTAGAGGAACAAAAATAGCAAGAGGAGGTCATGTGGAAGCAAAAATCCAAGATGGCTTAGGTAGGGAGAAAGGAACTTTGAACTCTTCCATATTCCGATCATCCAACGACGACATCATGACATACTTTTTTCCATCCAAGGTTGGGATGAGGAAAGGAAGATATAACACTCAGAAATAGAAAAATAATTGGTTAATTATTATAATAATATTCTCATGGAAATTAACATGGAAAGACATCCAGTTATCACTATTGTGTAATAGCACATTACTAGGTTAATCAATAAGGAAAAAAAATGTTGCATTAATGTGGCCAATATCCAAGGAAGAAGTTGAATGTATGGTGGTGAATATGCCTATAAACAAATCTCCCAGGCCTGATGGTTTCACAATGAATTTTTTTCATAAATATTGAGGATTTATGGGGGATGAAATTGTAGATGTGGTCGAAGAATCAATATACAACGAAAACCTCCACGTTGTGCTCAATGTAATTTTCCTCGTGCCAGTTCCTAAAACGGGTCGCTCAGAAACACCTGAACACTTTCGATCGATTACAGTATGTAATGTGATTTATAAAATCGTCTCAACAGTGATGGTGAACAGGTTGAAACCTCTTCTCCCCTCCCAAATTTCCCCTTCTCAATCTTGTTTTTTCGAAGGCAAACAAATATTGGATGGTAGCATAGTGGTGCAGGAGATAATTCATTCTCTAATGACAACTAAATGTCCAGGTGTGTTTTTCAAACTTGACTTATCCAAGGCATATGATTGCTTAATTTTGATGTTCCTTGTTCAAATCCTCAGAGCCTTTGGGTTCTCAGAACACTGGATAGCTGGGGTGCTTTCTATTATCTCATTAGTTTATTTCTTAATAATGATTAATGGGTCCCTTTCAAGACCTTTTAACTCTTAAACAAGCATGTGGAAAGGTGATCCTTTATCACATTTCATTTAAATTCATCCTATCCATGGAAGGCCTTGGAATAAGTTTCCAAAAATTTAGTGAATTGGGATACATTTATGGACTTTGGTCTTTTGGATTTGATCTACCAATCTCGCATATTCATTTTTTGGATGATTTCATATAATTTGGATTTCCAACCTCTAAGGAATTGAAAAGGATATGGAAGCTCTTACAAACTTTTATGAATGCTTTAGGCATGGAAGTGAATGTTGCAAAAATGTGCATTTTATTCTTCAAATACCCATAAACTACCCATAGATGGTTGAAAATTGTCTTAGTAAAATGTTTGGACTTGGTCGAGGCACCCTTCCTTCTAAATATATATGAGCCCCATTGGTTTTACATCATCACAGAATATTATCTTGGGTGGAGATTATAGAGAGGACTCGTTGAAAAATCAACAACTGGACCTATAGAGCACTCAAATTTCTATTTCGTTTGATACTCATGAGGGTAATGCTGCAAGCCTTACCTTATTACCAGCTCTCAACAATGCCAATCCCAGTTGTGGTAGAAAACCAATTAATATTTTGTCGAAAAATTTCCTATGGAAAGGCTCTTCTAGTATACATAAATGGGTGTTGGTGGGGTGGCAAAATTTGAATCTTCCTAGATTAAAAGTTAGATTAGGATTTCATGATACCATCCTCACTAACACAACATATGTTAGAAACTTTGGTGGCAATGATTTCAAGGAGGAACCCAAACCTTGAATGGAATATGGTCACGTAAATACTTACCCTTGAACACACAAGTTGATCATTTGTGCTTCGATGGAGAGATTAAGAGCTCAGGAATATGGAAATGGGCCTTCTGGAAAAGAGGACGCTTGAAACATAAGGCGTTCTAGGAAATAGGAAATGGCACGACTACTGCATTTTGGTAAGAATCCTGGAAATAGTGTCCCATCCTCCAAACAAATGAACAACTTCGAGTAATCCAAGAACTTCACTCATCACAAGGTCCTTATCATGTTGCAGATTTCTGGAAAATGAATGACAAAGACAAGACTTGGTGATAGTGTAAAACTCAAGAATATTGGCATAAATCGTAGGACCATACAGAGAAAATTATTCAGTGGCATCAATACGACATGACGTTATAGAACCACCTAATTTGCATATTGCAAAAACCAGATATTTTGTGATGGGGGAATTTAACTTTAGGGTCCTTCTCAATAAAATAAATTTACTCTAGTGTCTATGGTAGTGGATTATTAGTCACAAGAATAATAAAAATTGTGGAACCAACTATGGAACAATGGAGGTTGGCCCAAAATATAAATTTTCCTTTTCATGATTGCTTGGGGTCGTCTACTCACATGGGAGCATTTCAGATCCAAAGGTTTTGAGGGACTATTAATATTTGTTTTTTGTTCCCGGGAGGAAGAGACAATGTCTCATCTACTTCTCAAGTATCATTTTGTTGATAGTTTATGGTGTTGTATTCAAAAAATATTCAGATGCTCAATGCCACCTCATTCGATAATAAAATCTTGGTTAGAATCTTGTTATGAGAAAAAATTCAATCACCCGTGGATAGTAAAATCTTAGCACTTAGCCATTGGATTCTCGCTCTGGTTCTATGGAAATAAATAAATCTACGACTGTTTGAGAATAAAATGAGTACCTACCGAGTACTTAAATACATTATCTTAAATAACATCAGGGAGACGATAATGGAAATCCCATTGTCTAAATATGAAGGCATTATCAATGAGACTGAGACAATTATAATGAAATACTTGGGAATCTAGTTTTGAAACGGTTGTGATAGTCACTCAAACAACCAAATTTGTAAATTCTTCACACTAGGACTATTTATACCCCACCCACCACTGGAATTCATTGACCTTTGTTTTTATGGAGCCTCCAAAGGAAATCCAGGACAAGCGGGCATCGGGGGTATCTTCAGGACTGTTAACTCAATGTCTATGCATGTTTTTTCTCATTCCTATAGGATAGCTACAAACAACATGGAAGAATTTGGGACACTTAAATGTGGGCTCCAAATAGCGGCTATGAGAGGATACAAGTTAATTCATATGCATGGTGACTCTGAACTTGCCATACTCATCGTCAGGAAATTACTCATTGATCACTCACCTAACAGAGGCATCTGCAATTGGCATCTACAGACAATGGTTGCAAATATTCAGGAGTTGTTATCAAATTTTGACTAAACAATTCCCTTGAACACACATAGAGAAGGGAATAAGGTGGCATACTACCTTTCGAATTAGGGTTGTCAACAGGCATTAGGGGAATTTTGAGGTCTAAAATGGGCCTCCTAAGGAAATAATAAAATAATAGTTAAACCAATAAAATAATATTTATGAATTTGCAATTAACTTTTTTCACCACAATCCATGTAACCATAATTAAACTCAATTCAAAAGTTGTACCAAAATAAAATTAATAAAAAAATTGTATTGATCTCACTACAAATAAGAATGAGCTTTTCAAGAAAAAGTCATTATCGTTGAACAACTAATGCATTTTTTCTTTGTACTTAAATAACTTAATATAAAATGTAAATATAAATATAAATTCATAAATTCTTAATTAAATAATATGATATTAATTAAAAATTATATTATTTAAATTGTATAATAACATGTAATTAATATACTATATAAAAATAATATAATAGAATAGAATAAATGTAATATATTTTTTTATATATGAATTTTATATTACATATTAAATTGATTTGATTTATAACATAAGAAGAAATAATATATAATATAAAAAGGAATCTAATATATATTCTATAACATTTAGATTATTTTTCATAATATTATATATAATAATATATAATATTAATATAATCATAATAAAATGACTTGAGATGTATTTAAAATTTAAAAAAAAAAACACATAGAAATATATTTATTTATATTCATAAGTATAATATAAGATTTATATATATATTGAAATTTAGAATTTTTTTTTGCCCCAAACTATGTTGAAACTAATATAATTTTTTTCAACATACAAAACTAATATACCTTTTTCATCATACAAAACTAATATGTTTTTTTTTCTTTAATTTTAATATTTTGTATTGCTATTAATATTATAATAATATTATTTATAGATTTAATATATCCTAAAATTACAAGGTTATATTTTTATTTAATTTGTTTTCATATGAATAATATATATGTATATATGTCAGCTTATAATTAATTTGAAATTGCAATATTAAATAAAATGAGACGAATATATAATTTAAATAAATATATGAATATATAAGAATATAACATTTATTGAAAAGTGTGTAAAGACATAAAAATTGTGCAGGGATATGTATTTTTTATTTCAAAAAATATGAAATGACAATAATAATATTTTATTCAAAAAGTGTGAAATGACATTTATTATGAGTACTTTACTTTATGACTTTAAAAGTACTTAGATTACTACCATGGTTAACCATGAGATTTTATCCACCATTGAGAATGTGACAAGTACCTTTAACTCAAGTAATGTCAGCTCAACCATTAGGGATGATGTCATCCCATAAAATGTGATTGGTTCTCATAAAGTGAATTTTGATTGTACATTCTCCTTAAGAGGCCCATTTTAGACCTCAAAATTCCCCTAATGAATATCTCACCATCGATGCTTCATGCGAAGAAATGGAATGACATGAAGGCTTCTCAGAGATCATTCAATTAATACATCAAGACAATACATCCACCAGCAATCCTCTCCCTGATGGGGGTGTTCGTCGACGTCAATATTCTGGCACCGGAAGAGTCCTCACTCTCGCAGGCACACCCACTCTAGTTTCATTTAATAATTATTCAATCAGTGGTTCAACCCCTGTAAATTTCTTACACTATTCATCATCTTTGTGAACATCAACATCTTACCTTTCCAAGATACAAAAGCAAGCAGATTTCTCATTATTTGTGTAAAGATCGCATATTAGAATTCTTTATATCATGATCATATTTATAATTATGGAGTGTTTTCCTTTGGCTCATGACATTATTTAAAATCACGTGTCATTGATGTCCCTATCTATTAGATGTAGGCATATATATAATCGTCGATTTCTAAACTCTGGCTCATCGTTGGTGTGATATTTCTTCTATCTTGGCGTGTTTTTAGGGATTGTGAATTGTTTGAATATTTTAAAATTTGATAAATAGAAACCAAATCAATAATTGAACCATGAAATTTATAAATATTCCATTGATCGCCCTAAAATTTATAAATATTCCAAAATACAATCGAGATAAGTTCAAGGTTGGGCCATATACTCGCATTCTTCTTTAATGAGGCCTCTTAAGCTGATTTCGCTAACCTGGGAATCAGTCGTAGACCTACCGTCACTTCAGGATATGGCATGTGAGGCAAACCCTCGATGTAAGTTATATGAATAAATAAAATATCCCACTCCTAATATATATTTATTTATGAATGGCATTTCCTATCCCTTATTTAGGATAAAGACATTTCATACAATAATGATTGAGAAAGGTTTATGTTAAATTTGTTATGAACATTTATTAAACTAAATATTCTAACTATATATGCATTAAACAAAAATGATATATGTAATGTAAGATTATCAAACTTATGGTGAACATGCTATAAATATACTTTATTAGAAATCGATTTATAAGGTAAATTCTTGCTTGGGAAATTAGTTTATGGTATTTTATTTATTCAACTCAAAGATTTCATCCAAAAACTACATGTCAAGTCACTAGTTGATATAGATTTTGTTATTAATTAAATTTAAAAACCAGGTAAAATATTCATTTCTAGATCATATGTTGAATTTATATTGTATAAATTTAATCTAAAAATGAGACGTCTCTAACTCCATTTATCCCAACAACTCCTACATGTAAACCCCATATTGATATCAACCTTGCGATTCCCTTATCCCACGTTTTCTTTATAACTTGCAGTAATGTTCTGTGGCATATTCGTTATTGATAGGACATGTGCTTCATCTTCTATTGTTAAAATTGGGCGGTAAGTTCCTGACACAATGACGTGACTTAGAAATATAGTGTGGCAAATTTTTCCTCCAACATGAATTGCAAAGTGTTTATTCCGACCCAGGGGTCCTCTAACGTCAATAACAGAACTTTTCTACCATTTGAATGGAACTTCCCCAATTATAGAAGCTTTAGTTGTAGAATGACTTTTCTTTGGGGAACCCAAAGCTCCATCAACTAAATGATAAGCTTGTTGATTCAAAGTGCCACTTCTCTATAACATGAGATATGATGGTTAGAACCATATGATGGGCCTCTAAATTAGACATAAAATAAGGCCCATCTAACCTTTCTTAAGCTCATCTACCTTCCTTATTCACATGAAATATATATTAAATCTCCCCTTATGTACTTAATAATGGTTTCTTATGCTTTAATATTTTCTTAGGAAGGTTTAAAGGTAATTGCATATTTGTGCCTAATATTGGTTATTTTTGTAGAATATTGTGAGAATATTTGGCAGATTATGCAGATTTGGAGAAGGAGATAATTTAGGGACTCGCACCCTGCCACAGGAAGATAAATATTGAAGGATAAATGAGCACAATGTCAAAAAATTATGGAGAAATATTGGAGAGATTCAAGGGGTTTGTCCACCCTCCTTAACTAATAAAGGCAGCCAAGCAAACTGAAGATGAAGTGCACTCAATATTTGTTTACTTGGAGTAAAGTGGACTCAATCACCCTAAAGTTTCTCTCCAGCAATTCGAGTTCCAGAGGCAGCCAAGCAACTCAAAGAGGAGTTCACTCAATCTCTATTTACTTGGATCCAAATGAACTCAATCACCCTAAATATTCTCTCCAGCAGTTCGACTTCCATAGGCAGCCAAGTAGCTCAAGAGGAGAGCACTCAATCTTTGTTTACTGGGAGTCAAGTGGACTCAATCACTATTTTCTAGGGCGCTGTTGGTAGATACCCGGTAGAATAAATAGAACAGATCTAGAGCTAGGAAGAGTTAGTCAATTCTAGGCGATTCGATTCCATTCATAACTTTTGTTGCAAACTATTAGGATTTTGTTGTTTAAGACCTTCGGGATGTAATAAGACTATATTTTTTTGTAATGCAATGAGTACTCAGATGTTGTTTTACTGATATAGTTTTAGGGAGCGAGGCTCATGGGTTAGGGCCCAATCCATGTGCCTCAACTTATCTGTTGTTATCATTCTTTCATTTCTTCCATTTAGCTATTTTTCTTTCTGCCATTCAATTATTTCTTCTTCTAGTAGTTTCATTGTTGCTTAGTCTTTGCTTTCAATTTTCTGTTGTAGTTTTTCATTTTATTGTGAGTAGTAGAATAGAGGATGAAACTCTAAAAGTTGTGGATCTAGACTTCCCTTCTCATCTCTGTCAATAGAGCTCGAGGAGGGTAAACCTTCCCACAAACCAAAAACATTGATTTATGTTCATTATTTCCATCTCTACGTTACGCCTCTAAACCTTTCTTTTACACCTCCATTCCCTCTTGGTTTCCGCTTATTTTAATTGTTGCACCAACCTTTTTTTCCTAACATCACTTAAACCCTTTAGCCGCCTTATTCCTTTGTTTCTATTGGTTATGGTCACCTTACTCGTTTTAACACAAAAACATTGGAAAAACCATCAAATTTGACCTCCACCTTTCTTCCTCAAAATCCCTGCTACCGTACTTTTCTCATCACAGATCGCAGTTTTCATTCGGTTCCTTTTAACACTTACTGCTCCCATTTTCCAATTGCGATATTGTGATCGTGCTCCACCGCCGATCCCACCACCACGTCACCCATCGCAATCGCACATCACACCGTTCTCATCTTCCCTTCAAGACTTATCATTCACGGTTTCCTTACCCTTTCTAATGCAAGCCGCTTGAAAACCATCGGAAATTGACCTCTTACCCTTACTCCTCAAACTTCACGCTACCGTAGATCACAAATCGCAATGTTTAGTTCCTTCCATTAACATTTACCACTCCCATCTACCGACTTCGATATTGCGATCACACTCCGCCATCGGTCCCACAGCCACATCACCCATCGCAATCGCACTTTGCACATTTTCCTTTTTTTCTTTTAGACTTACCACTTCTAAATGTTGATTGTGATATTTCGATCACACTCTACCGTCGGTCCCACCGACACGTCACTCAATGCATTTCGCGCATCGTAACTCTTTCTTGTTCGCATTTTTCATTTCACTCACCGCAGCTATTAACCCGTCGCACTTCGCACTTCGCGACCTTTTCTCCATCGCATCTCCGCCATCGCACTTTTCGAATTATTCTGCTCCAAAGCCATTTTTGTGCTATAATAAAGTTCAAACCCCCTCTTTCCACTTCTAAGCCCAATTTCATGTGTTAAGCCCTCCATTAGCACCTCTTACCCCATTTTTTCTCCAAACTACAAATCAACATTTTCTCAATCAGAATTAAGTCATGGATAGTTTAGCTGCATGGATAGAAGCATTGTATATAGAGCATAAGATAAGTAGGGTGTGTTTAGACTATTGGCCAAGTTAAGTGTGGTTTAAATTAGTTTCCTTTCTACAGCTTAGTTTAGTTTATTTTCAATCATTTCCTTTGAGCAAATTAATTTAGTTTCCTTTCTGTCATTTCCTTTCAGTAATTTATTTTTTAGTCTTTATCATAGTTTAAGAAATAGCACCCTTTCGTGAATCAGAAGAGGATGGCATGAACATAATTCATCTACTGTGTATATAGCACTATCACCTCCAAGTTTGTACGAACCCCGGGTTGATAAAATAAGGTAGGGCATCTCCTAGGAGTTGCATAACTCTTGGTGCAATACCAGGTCTCACCACCATAGTGACCCAATGTGAACATATCTATTACATAGTTTGAATTTGGATTTGTATTCGAATTCAAATTCAATAGGAAAGTTTGTATTTGTATTTAATAAAATAAGATAGCTAGTATATTGGGAAGAGGAGGAGGTTAAATTTTGATTATGTGTAAATATATTGAAAACAAAATTAACAATTTATTCAACATAAGTGATTTAGGGCAGTTTAGTGCCCCCCACTCAAGTTAGATTTTTTTTTTGGTTTGTCAAGTTGTCTTGAGAAACCAAGACCGAGAGGCATCTAAAATGTCAATCCTTAATATGGGTGGATTTTTTCCCACTGAGTTTCGAACCACTGACCTTCACATCATTGAGTGACTTAACTGTACACCCCATGGATGTCTATTCTACCTCGCTTGGGCCACTCAAGTTAGAAAATATGTTGTAAAAATTTGTGCATAAAACATTATAACTTGCATTGATCATTAGTAAATTTATAATGGTTAATGGGAAAATCAAATCCTACAATATTGCTTTGGCAAGAACCAATAAATTAAGATGTCAACAATCTTACTCCCACTTAAGAAGTAACTTTACATCTTATTTCTATCATTTTTTTAGCAAAATTGTTTATCCTGCCAAAAGTATTGGAGATAAACTTGTTTACAATGTTGAGCTTTGAATTCATTTTATTTTGTATTTTATATTTAATATACTTGTAATACTCAATAAAAATCTAATTATTTCCTCTCTTCTCATTAACATTATATTTTAACTAACAAAATCTTTGAAAGTGTCATATTTTAAATGTTTTAATAAAAATGATTAAAATCAAATAAATTATACATATGTATAAAATTAAATCAATTATTAATAATAGATAGTTAGTAAATATTTAAGGCATTTAAAATTTACAGAATATCCACAAAATATATATCTCTAGAGGAATGTTTATTTTGAAATAATAATTTCTGAATTTTAATCTAATTAGCAATAATTATTAGTTCGATGGTAGAGATTTAACCTCTATAAAACATTCTTAATAATATACACAAATCAAACGTTGAGATTTATTTTCAAATTAGTTATCCCTATTTTCTCCCTTTTTTCAGTGGCATCCAAGAAAACTTTGACGCAGCCTAGCATCTAGCTAACCCCAATCAAAGAAAACCATAGCAATCAAACAACATCCATGGAAAAAAGGCAATCTGGTAGAAGAAAGAGAAGCCTTGGCGGCATCAATCCAGAACAAGTAGAAGAGACGATGAAGGAAAAAACAAAACAAGCTCAGAGACTCCAAAAGAAAGAACCAACACCCAACATGGGCCAATGAGAAAGCCAGCGAGGTGAGGCAACAATGGCAGATGATAGATGCAAGCAACAAGTACCCAAACTAGAGAATCTCATTAATGATAGATGCAAGCAAGTTTTGATAGATGCAAGTAGCAACAAAACTTAAATCTCATTAATAATTATTATTATTATTTTAAATAAATTTATATTTTCTTTAATGTTTGTGATTTTTTTAATTTTGACAATTTGAGATGTATGATGAAGTAAATGTTTCAATGTTATTATATATTTGTGTTTATCAACATTTGATAATCATTTATTTGTTAGAATTAATCGAGAAACCTATATTAATGTATTTGGTTGTGTGTTTTTATGATTGAGATCCTATATTTACGTCCTAGATCCTATTATTTAGGGAGTGGTTCAAACCACCAAGCTAATGGGTAAGTTTATATGTATGAGACTTTGAATGAATGAATACATAATGTGTTGAGTGCTTCGGCATTCTCCAGGTGACTCACATGGAGAGCCTGTTGTTTTATGTCATATTCTGTCTCTCCTTCAAATTCTATCATGGTAGCAAAGCTTCAGGTGGAATCTGAGTGGGGTCTTGTTGAGTAAACTGCCTCTGGAAAATGTGCTAGTGATTTCATCTGCAACCAGTGGTGAGCATGGTGTATCTGAGCTACAGATCCGAGTGCGTAGAGGAGCTGATTGAGGAGGAACAAGTGTGCAAAGTGGTTGTGGAGATCCATCAAAGAGGTTGTGGACTGCCTACTGAGTGGATTGCATGTCGGCGGTGGATAAGGTAGATCTTCAACAGAGAAGTGTGAGAGAACAACAGAATTGGATGTTGAATCGCTAGTAAATATACAGATCGTGGTGATCCTAGATTGGATCTAGTGTTGTGCATATGGTCGGTCTATATGTGTGGGGATCATAGAGTCCCGGTTGCAGAAATCTTGGGTGATAGAAGATCTATGTGCCACACTGTGGGGAGGAGTGAGTATCTTCATCTCACATCAACCAGATCCGTGTTTCTTTTAATTGTTGGAGGTCGGATCACATCGACCTACCTGTGGTAAGCTGAGCATAGGAGTTTTTAATGGTGTCTAGTGAGGTTGTGTGTGTGTGTGTTTCTAATTGAGGGCATGGTGTGGTGAGCATGGATATGATGGGCGAAGAACCCTTGCATACAGAGCAGCGGAGAAGTGATATGCTAGTGGCTACAATGTAATCTGTTGGTTACCTGCTACATTTAGGAGGAGGTCGAGCCGGCGGTGTGGTTGTTGCGTCTCAGAGGAGTTCGAGTCAAGGATGTTGGATAGAATAGCACGGATAAATCAGTTGAAGTGTGAATTTGTGGGAATTGAAAGGATTAACCCAGTGTGGAAGTGCGTGTGGGAATGTCAAATATAAAACCCATCTGTGTGTGAAGTTTTCTTAGAGGAGTGAGCCAAAGTAATAGCTGCGTGGAAGAACCAGCTAAGGACGCCTCTTGTTGCATGTGGAAGAGTCTAGCCCGCCATTTCTAGTTGGTGAAACCAACGTGAATGTGTTACCGTTTTCCTTGCTAAACAATTTTCCCTTCTGATTGTAAGTTTATCTCAACAAGGATTTCTGTATCGAATTAAGCTAGAATCTCTAGTGTCGGCCTGAAGAGAGCCCCGGTCGCACTCCAAAAGAGAGAGGTGATGTCCGCCATGAAGGCATTTTAAGATTTCGGTTTGCCGTGGAGTTCTGCCAAGGGGTGGAATTCACCTCGGGGTAGCAACCCCTAGCCGGAAAGCATCGGGTCGTAGTCCATCAAATCGACCACTAGGTCTACCCATAGGTACCAATCCTTTCCCATCCAAAGTGTCTACATGCACTTCGAGAACGAAAATGACGAATCCCATGGGTTGTTCGCATAAGAATAGAAATGATCATTGTTCCATACATAACATGAACCGTTTTGTGTAAACAATTTACGATTTGGAAAGTTGTTGAAATATCTAGCCCTGTGGATATTTCATCCATGAGTAGAGTCTTGGTAGGACCAACATGCATCTATCCCACGTCTTCCTCTTTCTCTACTTATATTATCTTCGAAGAAACACCTCGAATAAATTAGCAACTGGGATTTTATCATATATACGATGTGGTATTACCGGCATAAAATTCCGTTCAACGGTGGGATGTTATTTTTGTTGGAGGAATCTAAAATTCTCTATATATTGCGTTCACTAAGGTGTCTTCAATTGTGTTTGGGATTCAGTGGTCTGAATTACAGTGAAGGATAGCCACGGGATTCATCCATGCCTTAGTTAGCGTAATAAGTTTGAGATATCGACCTACATTTATTTGCAGTAGGGTGCCTAGATTGAAGGATTGAATTCGAGCTCATGGCCTACGTGGGAGTTCGACTAATGCATTCTGAAAAGCCAACTGGAGGTGACCCCTAATTTTGTTGCAGAGGTAACACAATTAGAGAAGTGTTTAGAGGCTACTAAATTTGGTTTGGTAACTAATGCAGCAATGGGTCTACAAAGGAGACTGAAAGAGTCTCGAAGAAAACTGAGGAGAAAACATCAAAAAATATTTGTGATAAATTTGTCAGGTGAATTTGGTGAATTTCTTCAAGTTAACATTGATGGACAGGTAGCTGATCAAGTTAAGGATCAGAATGCAGATCTGGAATTTGATGAAATCATTAAGAGGTTAATGTCGTATCTACCCTCTTTTTCAGGTATTAATTATGAAAGCTAGGCAACTGAAATGAAAATAATATTATGGAAGGTAGACTTATTAAATTATGTTGAAGATGATCTTGTTAAATCAAACCATGATATGACTTTAGCATTACACCTTATAACAATTGCATTAGATGAAAGTATATTATTCAGTATACTGCATGAATATGGTGAGATCTACAGTGAAAAATTTTTGTGGGATATTTTAGAAATGAAGTACAGTTTGAATGAGGCTGGAAATGATGAAAGTTTTTCTCTTGAAATGATAGTTGTACTTTCAGTCCCATAACTGAGTGTGAAACTGAAAATGACAACTTTGAAGTTGCAATGATGGATGTTGAATGTGTGCCTGTAATTGACAGTAAAACATGTGATGATAAAGAAACAACCATTCCTGTAGAATCTAAATTTTTTTATGAAGAAAGCTTCCCTGATGCAAAGACTTTTGAAGTCAAATTTGATGAGAACTATGTATCTCATGATGAGTGGATAGATTTGATGCATGAAAAGCATATTATTGATGAGGTGTTGTTCGGTGAGAAGGAAATTCAATCTCCATATACAAATCAAATGTAGGACAACATGTTTGCAGCGATAGAATTGATTGAAGACATACATCAACAAACTATGTCAGCAGAGAAAGATGTAGGAATGAAATCTCTTTTAAAGGAGAGGGATGAAGAGAGCCAATATGTTCCTCTTTCTAAATCTAACATTATTTTTAAGTGTGCAGATATTGGCAGCCAAGAAAAAGCAATTGCAAACATTAAGGATAATTACAAGTCCCAAGAACATGTAGCAATAAATTCGAAGAATGTTAGCCTACAATCAAGATCAAGAAGGAGGAGAATAAAATTTCAAGTGTTCCACATTTGGCACAGAAAACACAAAAATAAGGATAAGCTTCACCACTATCTAATGGCAAGAAAAGTGAAGATGAAACTTCACCTAAAAATGAACAAGCACGGACTATTTAGCAAAAAGACAAAAATGAAAGCTCAGTTATCATATACCATTGTAAGCCTAGTTGAGACTGAGACCAGCGGGCATATAGTAAGCCAAGGAAAAAGAAATATGACTTTGGGTGAATTTCTCCGTTATGGGGGAGTGTTAGAATTAATGGAGAAATATATATCAATGTATGTGGTTGTGTGTTGTTGGGATTGTGATCCTCTATTTAGGTTCTAGATCCTATTATTTAGGGAATGGTTCAAACCACCAGGTTAATGGGTAAGTTTATATGTATGAAACTTTGAATGAATGAATACATAGTGTGTTGAGTGACGTGGAGAGCCTCTTGTTTTGTGACATATTCTGTCTCTCCTTCAAATTTTATCATTAATTTGTATAGTTACCTTAGTTTTAATAATAGTTATGATAGAGAGTTGAGACTTATTTTAAAAGCAATTATGTTATTTTTATTGTTCAATTTAACTTAAAAGATATTATTAAATTAAATTAAATTAACCAAAATCATCAATAAACATTTTATAGTTTGCATATTAGGGGCTACTAAGATCCATGAATGTTTTTAAAATTAAGGTAATTTTCTACCCTTCAAATTTTCAATATATATTTTATAGTTTGCATATTAGAGACTAGTAAGATTGGCCAACATTTTTAAACTTCAAAATAATTTTTTATCTTAAAATTTTCCTATCATTATTATTAAATTCTAATTCAAATATAGATATTTATTTTAAATTTTTAATATGTATTTTTATTTATAAATTAAGTAGTATTCTTGTCTTTAAAATTTTATTATTAATTGTATCTCTATCTAAAAATATCTAAAATATATATATATATATATATATATATATATATAGATAGTGATAATTTTTTAAATAAATATAATAAACTTATAACTATATAAAGAATGAATCTTCATAAAAAAAACTCTGAAAATAAGATACATCAATAATTCAATACTTTTTTATGTTACCTAGTTATATATATAATTTCATGGTCGATCTTAAAAAACGATATTAATACCAATAACAGAATACAACCTTCTTGATTTTCTAATATTAATCACAGATATTCAAGATTTTATAATGTTAATATCATTATTGTTAAACACACACATGGTGTATGGAGAAACTAAACACACACATAGAAAGATAAGCATTTGTTATTTCTATTACTCATAGATGTACATTTATATTACATTAATGTGACTCTTGGATTCATGTTCCAAGGTCACTTGGACTCCTTTGTGACTATTTTCCTTCCACACCTACCCATAGAGGATTAGGTGTCCAACATTCCCCCCCTTAATCCGAAGGGCTATGTGTGAGTCCAAGAAGAGATTTGTAATACAAATCTGCAAATTATGCATGGAAGCAATTAGGCTGAATCAGCTCTTTGAAATGTTGGCATAAAGAGGTGGTTTACGGATGACCACCAACACTGGAACGCAATGCTTATTTTAGTTCCCGAAACTCGTCCAAATCTGGCAAGAAGCTGAGGGCTTCTTCTAGAAGAAGTGTCCCTCGTATATGAAGAGGGATACCTTCAACCTAAAACGAAGGGAAGTCTACAACCTGTGATGGTTTAAGGATGACCACCAACACTGGAATGCTTGATGAATTTCCTGGAACTCTACCAAGGCTGGCAAGAAGCTGAAGTCTTCTGCTAGAGGAAGTGCTCTGAATTCTTTGAAGAGGAAGAATATGAACCTCACATGGATGGTTTAAGGTTTTCCACCAACCAAAGGCATGCTCATGGGCATCCATGTCTCTGGCTACAACTCTGAATTCGGAATCACGAATTGTGGCTCAGACTCGTTTGAACTGTTGTCTCTCTGGCTACAACTCCAAATCTGGAATGAGATATTGTGGCTCAAGCTCGCTTGATGTGGTGTCAAAGCTTGTAGATGACCACCATTTTCCCCCTGCTAGGTACAAGGTGAGATGATGGCGAAAACTCAACTGCAAGTTTGTTCAATATTCTAGAAAAATTTATGACATGCGACTTAAACATCTTCTTGGTTGTTGATGCCCATTGCCAAGAAGCGATCCATCCAAGATGAATCTTTGTTCTTGTAGGAGGCTTGTTTTTGAAGCATTTGTGTGAAGAATGGGTGTGCCTACCACAGTGCTTGCATGGATGAAGATCAAAACAGTGATCTTTCATATGGCCAACGCGATCACAGTGTTGGATTTTTACAATTTGTTGTTTCCGATTCGGAAGAGGAGCAAGATCTGGAACAGCTAAAGTTTAATTGTCATAAAGAAATCCGACACTCTGAAATTTGATGGGCTTGGAGTAGTCCGGAATATGAAATGACAACTCCTTGTCATATCCAAGACGTGTTCGGTGCTTGTTGTGGGCAAGCTCTTCCCAAGGTCTGATGATGGGCTTGGGAAGTGCAGACTGAGTTGCTACATCTGCATGTAAATCTGCTTTTGAACTAGGCACTGAATGTGAATCAACCACAACATTATTTCTTGCTACTTATGGGAGTCTCTTTCAATTTTCTAAACAGGAACAGGTTCAGAATGATGACTCTTTTGCTTAAGTTCATCTTGCTGGAGTTGAGACTTCAACTGCAAAAAATCAATCTTATCTTGTGCATTATACAAGCAAGTATGAATATCAAAGAGAGTGTCTTTGCAAACTTTAACCATGCTTTCAACAGTAGACATGATTATAGTTCTCAATAAATTTAATAAATTGTCAATCTTAGCCATTTAAAACTTCAAAGACTTCAAAGAGGTCTATTGCAACTCCACCTATGTTTCAAGAGTACTAGTTAATCCACTCTTCTTTGAGCATAAATATTCAAGAATAGACCGAGCGCAAAAATGGGTGTTGGTAGGTGTATTTACACCATCAAATGAAGTTGTAACCCTTTGAATAGTTTCTTGATAATTTTCAACATTAGGTAACAATTAGAATAAGAGGCAACGCCCAGATTATGGTTGATGAGGGCTATGGTATATTCAACTATTAATGCTCATATTTTTGTTATTCAATATTCATACCCACTGTTGCAATGCATATTAATAAAGTTACAAATACCTTATAGTTTCCAAGCTTGCGGCCTTCCTTAACACATCATCCTTCTCAACCCTCCTGTAACCTACGGATTTTGGAGTGCGTCTCTGTTGGGTTATCTTTGGAAAAAAAATGTTTGGAGGAGTCCTCAGCAATTCAAAACTCTATTTTATGTGCACCGAAAACTCAGTCTCTCCAGTGCATCGAAGATACAATTCCACACGTTGTTTCCTGGGGAACCCGACAACTATCTCCTTAAGAATTTTCGTAGTGCCAAGTAGCTATTGTGGGCATTTGGCGATTGAGCACAAGCCCTTCGTAAACACCTCCCATTAAACAAAAAATATATGGAGCTAAAATAAATGGATTGCCTATTACCATTCAACTTGATTTCAACGCTCACCTCACCATACCAAGGGTGGCATGGAACACTATTAGCAGCCAATGCTCCGTAGATGATGTTCACATTTTGAAGCCCGGGCCTTCCCTCACTACCTTTTTTTTTTTTTTTTGCAGAATCAGGCCCGTGATATCTCTCACACCGTCTTTAAATTAAATCAAGCACACCCAACAAGGCGAATCTGAGTTCTTTATTTCACAATGGATCGATTGGGAAGCATGTTTCTCCTAGTGGAGTCGAAGGGATGGAGCAGAGGTGGATGGGGGCCATGAGGTGGTGGAGGTAGGTGGGAGGTGAGCCGGTGGCAAGTGTTGGAGGCTGACGCAGCGGCAGGGAGGGAGGCTGACGTGCAGGGGGCAGCGCGAGGAGCAGGCAGGATGGAGGTGAGCAGCGTGGAAGAAAATTCAAAAGCATCGTTAGGCAGCCTGTTTAACTATGGCAAACGAGGAACGAAATGCACTCCAAATTTCTCATTTACCTTTTCTCGGGATGGTCAAAATTTGTGTTCTTGATCATCAAAAATTTAAACGAAAAATAAATAATTTCAAGGATTGGGGAGATGCAGTTAAGGTTCTGACCAGTAAATGGAAGCCTAATCTTCAGAGGATTTTGAAGTATAAAATTGACAATTATGACAGTGGAATAATGGTTTTCAACTATTCCTGTTTTCAAGCCTCCTCATAGCGAGGGTTCAATCCACATCCTCTCGCTCTGACTGACCGGGAAATGCTTCTTGATTTCAATTATCTGCCTTGCGAAGTTGTAGGCTACCACATTTCACCGAGATATTCTTCCAGTTCCCTCGCAGCCACATACAACAATGTCGTTCAAAATCTCTAGTGCATCTTTAGGAATGGGAGTTGCAGATGAATGCAAGCAGGTTTTCTTGGAGTTGCAGAGGAGGAAAGTTCTCTGATACCATGTTTGCAAATAAGAGTAGAGGTTGCACTAATGCAACATAGGCCAATGCTATTCAGAAGATTTATGGGGACCTCTAAACCTGTGGCTTTGACACCATGTTAAACACACACATGGTGTATGAAGAAACTAAACACACACATAGAAAGATAAGCATTCGTTATTTCTATTACTCATAGATGTATATTTATATTACATTAATGTGACTCTTGGATTCATCTTCCAAGGTATCTTGAACTCTTTTGTGACTGTTTTCCTTCCACACCTACCCATAGAGAATTAGGTGTCCAACAATTATATTTATATAAAAATGTTATTTTTAATAATAATTTAATATAATTTTAATAGAAAAATTATATTTCATTGTATTATATATTTTTACTTTAAAATAATATATATATATATATATATAAACCATTTAAATTTAAATATGAATAGGAAATATATAGAGAGAGAGATAAACCATTTAAATTTAAATTTAAATAAGAATAGGAATTTCAAACTTCTTGAAAAACACTTGGTTTATATGATTTGGGTTAAATATATAATAATTGGAATTTCAAATTTTTTGCCTTGCTTTATTTTTAAAAATCATTTAGATATATGGTATATATATACATATAAGAGATGATTATAAATTATGGAATAGTTTTTAAAACAAAAGTGTTATTCTAAATAATGTTGATAAATGAATTGTAAAATTATTTTTAAATTTAATTTTTTTTACGCCTTTGGTAAATTTTATGATAATTTATTTGAGAATCATTTCAAATCTTTCAATGTGAGGTAAGGTAATTCATTATTATTAAGAAAATTTAAATAGCTTGAAATGATTTATTAATAATGCAGAAGAATAAAAAATTTAAATTTTAGTTATTGATATATTTTTTAAAATTTATGAATTAATAAGAGTTTCAATTTTATTTATAAAGATATTTTTAATCTCAATAATATTTTTTTTTAAATAAATATTCCATTTAATATATTTTAACATGTCTGGACTTAATCCTATTTATACAATTATATGTTATCATATTATTATTTTTTCTCTTTTTTGACCAAAAATAAATTAAATTTTCTATTTAATAAAACAATTAGGGAGAATGAGATACCTTTTCTGTTAATTTGACTATTGGGAAGGAAAATTTGGTGTCATTACTATCATGAAGGTTTTATGTGGTTGAATATTCTTTTCTTCATTGGTGTATGTAACACAACAACCTTGCGACTATTCATTTTGGTAAGGAAAATTTGGTGCCATTACTATCATGAAGGTTTTATGTGATTGAATATTCTTTTGTCTATAGGTATATGTAACACAACAATCTTGTGACTATTCATTTTTGTATAGGGAAGAGATTAACGTAACAGGTATATCGACAAATATTCTATGGAGACTATGCTTACCTAATACTCATTTTTTAATGCAAACCCATGCCCCGCATAAGGTATATCAAAGGTTTGGTTTTAATTCACATTAATAAAGCTTTGATAGTGGGTAAATGGTGGCAATGCGGTGAGGGGGTGAAGCGCAGGTGCTGATACTAACTCTTTGCAACTATTGTGAGTAAAGTTGCTACTTTGTTTGGAAAATCACTTCAGTAGTTGTATAAATCTTTTCTAGCTCTTTTTGTGATGAATTCAATTGCGGGAGGGAGTTTCCTCTCCCATAATGACCTCAATGACAGTATTTTTCATCCTGGAAAAAATCCAAGTTATGAAGGATCTTCCTCTGCCTCAACCCAATTACCAATATTGGGAGATAAATGGAAAAAGAGCCTACAGGGATAATGCATCCTAAAATCCCCTCAAAACCCTAGATTCACAATACCATCGAAATTTCTAGAGGACCAATAAATACATATGTGAGATTATGATTTCATCTGCAAATTTATAGGAATATGGCCTACATAGAAAGATCTGGAAATATGGATATAGAGTACATGGAAGCCCAAAGGCGAAGTGGACTTAATACTAGGGCCCAAATGCTTTATCACAATAATGTTCTCTAATCTTGAGGATAAGACCCATATTTTAGAAGGTGGGTTATATTTCTTCAATAATGTAGGACTCTACATTAGACACTAGGAGGCTTGCTTCAATCCTGACAAGGAAGAGTTCACAGAAGCACCAATATGGGTCATACTATACTCACTCCTTCTGGATTTTTGGATTCTGGAAATCCTGGAAGGAATTGGAAAAGCACTTGGGTGCTTTGTTAAATTATCAAAGGTTACCAAGAAAGGGAGAAATATTTCATATGCTAGGTTGTGTAGACATGAACATATCCCAACCACTCCTAGATTCTATTGAGTTAGAATATCAAGGGGAAATATGGAAACAATCCCTTGACTATGAAATGTGTCATTTTAATGTCGATTATGCCACGAACATGGTCACCTTATCAGATAATTCCCACAGAAAATGAGGGAACAACCAGTTTGAACTTTCCCTCTTTCATCTGGTTTTACCAAAGTCCAAACCAAAAGGTGCAACAATATGAATCAAGGGTCTTGTTAGGGTCCCGTGATTTAGCAGATTGGGAGACCAAATGCACAGGGTAACATCAGACCAGTACTTGGAGTCCTAGGAACTAGCCTTCTTAGACTCAGAGAGGGCTCTCTCTGTTATGTGCGAAGGATATAAACTTGTTTGCTTTAGATGGTTGATTTTATGCTAGTTGTTAAGTGTAGGGTTTGTTTGTTTATTTGGTTGAGGTAAGATGATTGAGTAGGATAGGTGGAATGAGAGGTTGTCAAACATTGGGCTATGGAGTCTATGAAGTCGTTGATATCTCAATAGTGAATCGGGGTACATCATAGGGCCAATCTAGTGTAGTCAATTGATCTTTAAGTTTAAGTGTGAGGTGAGATGGACATTAAGTTTTGGGAAAAACCAAGGTAGGGCAAAGGGCAGTTAAGAATCCTTTGTAAAATACCTATGAACAAGAAGGGTCTTGAATATAGATAAGCAAATATACTAATCATGAAATAGGGCACACCATTTACTCAATGAAAATAATTTTAAACAAATAAATATTCAAGATAAATAATCCAGTGGAATAAAGGAAGCAAGAAAACTTATCTAACTTCAATGATTCTACTTTCGAGATTTGAAAACATATAAGAGACAAATAGCATCAATAAATGAAGAGGGAACTCCTAAACATTATTCATTAAACTATAAATAACTTTGAGGTAAATTGATAAGCATATACGAAGGGCAAGATCGAAACAAGACCTATTTGGCTAAACCTAACAATCAATACATCAAAGAGAGATTTCAAGATAGAGTTTAGATAGCATAAAACAAGTAGGGCTTACCGTGAATCATATTTGTAAACTAGCATATTAATCCAATAATGAAAATAGACAAGCTTAGGTGGGCCTAAGGAGAAACTAAGAATTCCATAAGCTAACCCAACAGAAGAAAACATAAAGACAATAGGCAAACAGGAGGAGTGAGGTGCCTCAAACAACATTTCTCATCCTAACTCTTCTGAACTATTGCAATATAGAAATATGGATGTATGATCAACTAGAAAACATGAACAAATAAGAGATACATCACCATTAACTAAACTCAGGAATCCTGCAAGCAAGCCTTCATCAACATCAATCAAGACAAATCATTCACAAGCTCCACAACACCAAATTGCTCTTCAACCTCCAAAAACCATGTATTGCTCTCAAACATATCAAAATCCCTATGTTTACAATGAATCCTTATGCTATATATAACCAGCAAGGAGGAGGAAAGCCTAATAGAGTATCTAGAAGTCTATTGGCTAATTAGAAGTATCTATGTTGTCCTTGAGGCCTTACAAAGCCCAAGGCACAAAAATATCTAAAACAAATATATTTTTGGCCATATATAGCAATTAAATTAACCTTTAGGCCCTCACAAGTATACAAAAACTTGCTAAACGCACATTTTGACTTTTCAACCACAGGAGCATAGCACACTATGTCAAATTTTGAATTTATGCCAGGAGCGTAGCACAGGGACAGAAAAAATAGGCCTTCTTGCAGTAAAGTTTTGAAGGCCTTTCCGATGTCAGAAAAGGCTCCGTGATGGCTCGTTTGAAAGCCCTTGAAGTCTAATTTCCAGATATACATTTTTTTCTCCAATTTGACCTCTGAAACTGGTCAAAAAAGTGAAAATTCCAAGACTTCTTGGAGGGCAGCACATGCTATGAAAAGTGGGCAGAATGGTGAAAAAATGAGTGTTTTTGACCCTTTTGGGGGAACAAAACAACTCCAATTGAGATGAAAATTAGTGAGCATGATCCTCTAATGATGAGGAATCCAAAAATATAGGCCTCTCCTCCTGAATATTCCCTGAGAAAAAGCATAGCACAAGGTGCGCTACACTCCTAGCCTCAAAATTTACAAAAAACAAAAACTTGTTCAATTCCTCCCAAATTTGGTGGATGACTGCCTCATGGGTCCTGGGAGACCTATAGAGAATATTGAGCAAAAATACCAAGGCTAGATTGGTCCTTTCCGTCCTTTAGTGCTTGGATCTCAATTTTGACCTTTTTGAGTTCTTACCTTGCAAATTGTTCTATTTGGGCATAATGCTTTGTCATCTTTCTTTGTAGATCAAAGTCTTTATTAGCCTTCTCCAACTTGGCCTCAAGCTGTGTGTTGGCCCTCTCAAGCCATGATTCCCTATCATGTTCAATTTCCAGTGCAAGGAGTTCTTGGAGAGAAAGTTGTTCTGCTTGGGTTGATTCTTCTTCTCTCTGCTTTGCCAATGCTTTCCTAAGACCCATAGTTCTAGGTCTCTTTATAGTTTGACCCTCCTCATCACTACTCTCCTCATAAGTGCCCATGAACTCCTCCAACTTTACCTGTGACCTTTGAGCCTCTTTCTGGTACTTGATTTCTCTTGCTTCATAGATGGCTTGTTGGGCACTCATATGTTTGTTTTGCATTTGATAGAAGTGAATGAAATCCTTAGATCTTTCTAATTCAGTTTCTAATTCCCTGATTTGTGCATTCCTGTCTTGGAGGAGGGATTTTGAAATTCTTGTTTCATTCTCATCATCATTGTCTATGTGAATGAGTTCAAAATCTTTTTCTTTTTCATGAGCTTCCTCTTCTTCTTTCACTTTTTACTTACCTTTGTCCAATGGTTGAGCTGAAGTAGATGGCAAGGTCCCTTGCCTCTTAGAGGCAGCAAACACTTGCCTTGATCCTCTTTGGTAAGTGAGAGTATGATTTTTAATATGTTTCACTTGAATACCTTGATTATGGGTAACCTTAGGAATGCTTTTGTCCTCATTGATGATCTTTGTATGTGTGTCTTCTTCACTTTGCTCTTGATTTCCTTCCTGAGAGGCATTTTCATTTCCTCCCATGCTAGTATCACTGTCAAGATTTTCATCATTTTTATCTTCTTCCAAGTCTCCTACACTTTCATCTTGCATACTTACATTATCATCATCTTCATTGTCAATTTCTGTGTTGTCATGATTAAAGGTGTCCTCATCATGGCTTGATGCATTTTCATCTTCATGATTGTCCTTCTCTTCATTATTTGACCCATTGTGTTCACTTTCAAGCTTTTCCTTTGTATCACTGCTTGCATTTGTACCTTCTTCATTGTTTGAATGTTTTTTACTGTCATGCATACTATCTTCTTCTTCTAAATTTTCCTTTGTCTCTTGGCTGCTATCTCCATCTTTGTCACTGTCCATTTTATCAATGTCATTAGGCTCATTTTTTTTCTCTTTCATTTTGACTATTTTCTTCCTCAAAATCTTCTTTTGTTTCTTGGTTGTCATTCATTTCTTCATCTTTACCTAGCTCACTTCCTTGGCCTTCTTTGTCTTCTTCACTGCTTTCAACTGCCTCTTCATCATCATAAACACTTTCTTCATGACTGCCATGTTCATCTTGGTCACTGTTTTCCTCCTCTCTGTCATTATCATTATTGCTTTCAGCTGCTTCTTCATCTCCATCTGTCTCATTGTTTTGGTCTTCTTGTTCATCCTTTGGCTCACTGCTTTCTTCCTTGTTATTTCCCTTATCATTACTGCTTTCATCTTCCTCCTCTTCATTGTCTTTTGTATCTTCTCCATCATTTTCACTTTCTTCACTTTCACTTTCCTCCTCTTCATCACTTGTTTCTTCTCCTTGACTATCGTTTTCTTTTTTACTGTCATGTTCCTCCTTGTCATTGTTTTCTTCCTCTCTTGATTTTTAGGAGAAGGTGAAAGAGGGATGTTTGTTTGGGGAGAAGATTCATATGAAGAGGATGAATCATGGTTATTGGAGGGTGATGGAGATGTGTGAGGAGGAATTTGAGATGATGATGGTAAACTTTGTAGAGGGAGAGGCTGTGGGCTTGTGAAAACACCATGGGCGATGAAAACTTCCCATGGGATGCCTTGTTGCTCCAATTGGTGTAAGACAATCATTTTGATGAGGGAATGGTAAAAAAGACTTGACATTTGTTTGGAGGGAGGCCTTTTTTTCACAATGGATGACATTTTCTCAATAATTTTACAAAGGTAGTAGGGAAAATGGAGCAGTTTGGCTTTAAAATGCATGAGTAGTCTTATGTGGTAGGATTAGACTCTAGAAAACCTACCCTCACAGGTGAAGTATTTCATAATGATCTTCATCAAAGGAGCATATTTGTCCAACAAATGAGAAAAGGGTAAAATGGTCTTGCAATTAGATTGGAAACTTGGTTTTAAGAAGGGATGATAATGGCTGAGGTCCAAATACACCTGTTTGAACCATTTCTCCCCCATGCAAGGTATTCCAGTGGCCATAGAGATTGCACTGGTGGTGAGCTCAAAATTTACTCCAGCTAAATGTACTTTGTGGTCATGGAGGTTAAGGACAAAAATCTTGGTCAACTGCGGGTGACTTTGGACCTTCTGCACTTTATCACAAAACTCATAGCATCCTACTTCTTGGAAATATGAAACTATAGTGGGAGAGGCTGTCAATTCTTTAGTATTTATAGGCTCAAACCTATTTTCTTTCCCACCCTTCCTCTGCTGCTCTTTAGGCCTTTGGTTCCTCTCACCACTGTCAATACTGCCCTCTCTAGGTATTGTGTCCTTCACCCTTGCCTTAAGACCTTTTTAAAAAGAATTGACACTGCTTGTGGAATGATGTGAAGATGGTGAGTGAGATGGTGAGGTTGCAATGATGTCAAGGCTCAGCAGTGTGGAGACCAAGTATTTCCTTTAGGATTTTACTTCCTTTTCTAGATTCACCCTTCAATTTTCTTTATAATCCTACCTTTAGAAAAATATTAAAAGGTGGAAAAATCTTAAATACCTCTCAAAATATCCTCACAGCTAAAGCAACAAGCTTAAAAAACATCATGGGCAACTCGAGCGCCTTCTACACAAAGTAGTCGGGCAGCCTCTGCACGTAGGGTCAGGCAGGCCCTCAACGCATAGGATCACAGCACGGGCACGTCCTACACGTATGTTAGGCACCTTTGAACAAGTGTTGAACGCTCAGGAGTGCAGCACGGGCATCTCTTGCATGCTGATTCGGGTCTCTTAGCAGCTACTGAACGGGTGGGCTCGTAGCACGGCACCTCCTGCATGCTATCGTGTGCCCTTGGGCAAGTGCTGAACGAGTAGTCGAGTGGGTGGACTCCGCACGAAGCTTTGGCAGGAGTGTAGCGTGGGCGCTATCTGCACACAGTGTCGTGCCCTCCTACACAAGCTGAACACACAGGAGAGCAGCATGACACCTCTTGCAAACTGCCTCGGGTCTTCCGACAGCCCTGAATGGGTCGAGCGGCCGCTGCACGGTATCGTTTCTACAGGCTCGCACCTTCATTTTATAGGAGCGCAGTGCCGCGTATAAAAAAACACTGAGAGAGGAGACAGGAGCATAGCGCAGTGCAACAATCCTTCACCATAAAAATCTGCCAAAAACCCTGTTTTCTATGCTTGAAGTTTTTTCTCCCTTTATTTGCATATGAAAATGATTTTTAGATGATAACCCTTTCTTTTATACCCTTGGAAACTTTAAAATAAAATAATAATAAAAAACCTATTGGGAATCACGATTGTCGTTAGACCAAAACCCGCAGGTGTTAGTCAACGATCGCATCGCCAGAGATAGGAATCCACGAGAGGCGATTAGTCCATGTCACGAAACACACAGGGAGTGTTGGTTTATCCAATGTCCAACAATCTCCCCCCCAACGCGAGCCGGGTGTGTATCAAACTCGTGACCTACGCTCTGATACCACTTGTTGGGAATCACGATTGTCGTTATACCAAAACCCACAAGTGTTAGTCAACAATCGCATCGCTAGAGATAAGGATCCATGAGAGGCGATTAGTCCATGTCATGAAACACACAGGGAGTGTTGGTTTATCCAATGTCCAACAAAACCCACTTTACTAAGGTTTGTTTTTTGTTTTCCCTCCTTTATTTACCTTCACTAATATTTCCTTTTTCTTGTGCAGGAGGTGTCTTTTAAACAAATGTGACCTTTGTGGATGCTTCCAAACGAACATTTTTCTTTGGCCACTTCTATTTATTATAGGTTCCCTAATATAGTGTCTTGTTTTCTTTGTCAAACCTCTTTTTTTTGGGATTCTTGGCAGTTTTAGTCATTTACTCAGTAAACCAATGGTTTGCTTGGTTTCTCTAGTTTTACATATTGAACATATGCATCTCGGTTCCTTTTCATCTTCTGCATGGATGTTGGTTGTGAATGTATCCCTTTGGTGTAGTGGAACAATGTTTTCTTAACAACTCTATAATTTATTCCCTGTCATCATCTTTAAACTCTGCCTGTAGTCACCAAGGAGGCCTTTCACTCTGACTTCTTGTTTATTGAACCCTTGATTTGTGCACAATTTTTCTTATGTACGTCTTTATGATCATTTGTATGGGCTTTTCACTGGGCAACACCTTATAACCAATTTATCATGAAACCATTGATACTCTTTCTAAAATTATGGATGTTGCTTTTCTTCTGCTGTGTAATGTCATTTATGAGTCTAGGCTTCTCACCTTGGAATCTTCAGTCCTACATCTTTTATGCCTTGGATTTGGTTGGTGGATGTAGAAATTATATGCACTATGCATGCATATGTCCAAGATTCTCCTGATCACACACTATATTTAACTTCATGCACAATACAAAATCTATTCCACCATTGATCATCACATGCGGAAATTAAATCAATTGCAATGCACACATGAAACCATAAAAATTCACACACATTAACACAGTTGTTTTAACGGGAAAGCCTTAAGCTAAAAACCCCAAATATATGTATATAATATATGTCATAGAGATCATGTAACAATCCTCATACAAATCTTATCACAAGCTCTTAGTACAATCCAATCGCTACACACTAATCAGGCTCGATCTTGCAAATCCATGCACTGATCTTTTCCAGCCTTTAGTCTGCCTCTACTGTGCAATCCCTACTGAAGAATGGCTCTGAATGAACTTTAATCCATCCTATATTTACTGCGCAATCCTCATTGGCATCTTTAATTAATGTTTGGTGCAAACAATGCAACACTATAGTCACAACTGATAGTCACACTTTATCTTTCACCTACCTCTCCATTGGTCTCCACTAAAACTATCCATGCATTGTAGTTAAATGATGTATTCTTCAGTTGATTAATGAGTTAATATTTATTGAATTAATTAATTATTAATTCACACCACTCTCACTAGTGTATCAATCAGTTAGACTAGATACAACTAGTTCAACTGTGTCTAACTGAGTTAAACTGAACACAACTCCACCAACTACTTCTACAACTCCACCAAACTCTGTCACAGGAGTTCTAACTGAAGTCCTCCATGAAATAGCTCCACTAAACCCTCAGGAATAGCGTAATTCCTTTTGTCAGCTCCTGTGCCACATCTGTGCACTTAACTGAAGAGCTCCAAGAGAATAAGATAATGTCTAGAGTCCAAATATTATTAAGAACTAATAATATTCGACATAGTAGGAAGCTCTGTAGAAATCCCATCTACTTCAAGTTTGTAGAGATTCTTGGCTCGAATCCCAACCTTCTTGACTTGTCCTGTTGCTTTGTATCAAAGGAAAACTTTCCCTTCACTAAAGACAACAGCATACCCTTTATCCTCTAACATTGCGACTGAGATTAAATTCTTCTTTAAATATGGAACATGCACAACATCTTGTAAAAGAATGAGTTTACCTGAATCCCTCTGAAAGGTAATGGTACCAATGCCGGTTGCATTGTATCATCCATTGTCGCCCAACTCAACATGCAACTGGAGATCTTTCTTCACCAAGTCACTGAAAAGATTCACATCTCCCGTCATGTCAAAAGGAAGCACCACTATCAAAGTACCACCCCGATCCCAATGCACTAGAAACCATGCATGTGATCAATGAGAATTCAAGCTCAAATTGTGAGGCAAGAGCCTCACCAGCTGCAACTCCAGCAGCCTGCTTGATCTTCTTCTTTTGTGGACAATTTGTGGCGAAATGCCCATGTTCGTGACATTGAAAACACTTCACTTTGGACATGTCACCCTCTTTGCCATCCGCACCGGATTGAGAAGGATTTTTCTTCCCCTTCCCTTTCCTTGCTTTGGAAGCCAAAGCGAAATCCTCTTCATCATCATTCCTTGATGAAGATCCATCCCTGGTACTCCGCCTTATCTCCTCCTGCACAAGATCCGACCAAAGTCGCTCCCATCCTGACAGTTTCTCCCCTCCATTGACAGAGTCCTCATAACTATGCCAAATATTCGGAAGCCCAAGGAGAGCCAATCTCACCAAGTCTTCTTCATCCACACTAACTCCTACACTCCCAAGCTCATTCCTGCAGTGGAAAAACTTTGTCATGTATACCGGAATAGTGTCATTCTTCTCCATTTTTATTTTCTTGAGCTTGTATTTAAGTGCCAACTTCCTCTGGTCACTTCTGCTTTGGAAAAATTCTGTCAAAGCCTTCCACATCAAGAATGGAGTGGCTTTACCGTGAAGGCTGGACACAATGTGATCCTTCACACCTTCCAACAGAATCCTTCGACACCTTGCTACCTTATTTTTCTATGCGTCAAGTGTGGTTGCATCACTAGAAGCAGGTTTTGGAATATCAGCATCTATGAACTCCTTCAACCCATTATCCTCCAGCACTGCCTCCATCCTGTCCTTCCATGCAATATAATTCGAGCTGCCCTCAAGGGCATACTCCAATCACAATCTGTTGAAAGAAATTTCAATGACTGCTCAACTTCGACACCAAGAAAACACTGCAGCAAATTCAAATTCCACCAGCACAAAACTCAACTGTTTCAATAATTGCAATCTGCTCCAATGATCAACCTCGCTCTGATACAATGTAGAAATTATATGCACTACGCATGCATATGTCCAAGATTCTCCTGATCACACACTATTTTAACTTCATGCACAATACAGAATCTATTCCACCATTGAACATCACATGCGGAAATTAAATCAATTGCAATGCACACATGAAACCATAAAAATTCACACACATTAACACAGTTGTTTTAATGAGAAAGCCTTAAGCTAAAAACCCCAACTATCTGTATATAATATATATCATAGAGATCATGTAACAATCCTCATACAAATCTTATCACAAGCTCTCAATACAATCCAATCGCTACACACTAACCAGGCCCGATCTTGCAAATCCATGCACCAATCTTTGCTAGCCTTTAGCCTGCCTCTACTGCGCAATCCCTGTTGAAGAATGGCTCTGAATGAACTCGAATCCATCCTATATTGACTACAAAATCCTCATTAGCATCTTTAATGAATGTATGGTGCAAACAATGCAACACTATAGTCACAACTAATAGTCACACTTTCTCTTTCACCTACCTCTCCACTGGTCTCCACTGAAACTATCCATGCACTGTATTTAACTGATATATTCTTCAGTTGATTAATGAGTTAATATTTAGTGAATTAATTTATAATTAATTCACACCACTCTCACTACTGTATCAATCAGTTAGACTAGATACAACTAGCTCAATTGTGTCTAACTGAGTTAAACTGAACACAACTCCACCAACTACTTCTACAACTCCACCAAAATCTGTCACATGAGTTCTAACTGAATTCCTCCATTCAACAGCTCCACTAAACCTTAGGAATAGCGTAATTCCTTCTGTCAACTCCTGTGCCACATCTGTGCACTTAACTAAAGTGCTCCAAGAGAATAATATAATGTTTAGAGTCCAAATATTATTAAGAGCTAATAGTATTCAACATATATATTTTTAGACTAGCAATCTAAAAATAGATTATGCCCAATATGTCTAAAAATAGAAGTCCATCTATTTTTCCAACTTGACCAAACATCCACAAATAGCATCCTACAACTCATAGAATATGATAGACAAGTTTAAAAATAAACATAGTCTAAAAATAGACTTTGTGCCAAAAATCACTTGTGTGGGCCCCACCACGTTTAGGTGATTATTTTCCAACTAGGATCAAGGATGATGTTTCAGGATGCCTCCTTCATTGTTTCTTGTTGAAATCTTCAACAGTGGATGATATTGAAGAGAGGATTTTTTACTTTCTTTCAACTGACATTCTGTCATTTTTTGACTTTGAAGCAATGGAAACCTCTTGGTGTGAAAACTCTAGTAGTTGGTATCAATAGCTCCTTTAGTCTTCATATGTGCTATTATCATGAGATACATCAGGTTTGTTTGATCTTATCAACCTTCCTGTAGGTAGCCATCTTTGATAGTCCTGCATAAGTGTCACTCATGGCTAACTATCTTTTGTAGAATATAATTTTGATAAGGAAACCATTATTGGATGTTTCTCTGCTTTGTTTTTAGACCAATTACATGTTTGTTGCCTTTGACCTAATTACAGCTTTCTCTGTACCTAAAAACAATGTCTCTTGAACACAAAGACCTAACCTAGCACCTATAGACTCTAGAGACCTAGTGGAGGGAGTTTTTTTACTCTTATATGGACTGAAGTTTGGACTTGGGGTTTTTAGGAAAGATGGAGGGAACTGATTTCTTTTTGAAAAGCTAGATCATTTGAAGATTGAATATCATGGAGTTTTCAGAGGTAATTTTTGGTTTTTGAAGACTTTGAGGCGTTGGGTCAGCATGATGAAAAGTAGGCAAAGGAAAAACGTAGTGTCCAAACCATAGGTGTAAAAAATGGGATGGGGATGTGTGACTTAGGATTTATGAGGAATTCTTTAAGAGTGGTAGGCTAGCCAAGGCATGGTAGACTAGTGGAAGAGTGAAAAATTTATCCTGAGGATAATGAAGGTAGTGAGATTTCTAAAACTCACAAGATCCATGAATTTTGTTTCTAGAAATCTAAGACAAGTTTTTAGTCATCTAAATAGGTAAAAAATTACTGATGACTAACAATGGCTCCACTTAGGGAGGGCAGCTCCTTTTCAGGAGGTGTCCAGAATTTTAGATCTCTTGGTTTATGAAGACCAATGCCTCATCCATTAGGCGGATTTTCTTCTTTTCTTTTGTTGTTGCTTCCCTGAAGTAGTGATTTGGATAATCTGAAAGCATGATTAGCACAACTTCACCTCTACCTACCCCACCGACTTTCCTAACATTTTTTCTTCCTTGGGTGCATTTGAACTGGAAAACCCATTGGCATCTTTTCTTTTGAAAGAAAAAACAAACTATCTACTTCTACACTTACTTCTTCTGAGAATTCAGATTATGCTAGTGAACTCTTCTTATTCTCTACCTAGACTATTGGACTGTCAAGATTAAGCAATATGACAGACTTCATTCTCTAAGCTATTGACAAGAAATTTAAAGCATGAATTGAACTAGGATAAGGCAATCTGATTCATCATGAGTTGGGGCATTGAGACAAGCTGCACACAAACATTATTTTCGTAAGTAAACAAAACTAGAAGGTGTGAGGGCTATGTTTCATCATTTTCTAATCATCTCTATCCTTCTCTTTGGTTCAGATTTAAGCATGTGGAACCAGTATCTTTCATTCCTAATCTATTTCATTTTTGACAAGTCAAGCTTAAATTATTTGACCAGCATTATTTCACTAACTTATCAACAATAACTTAAAACATGTTCAGCCATTATTAGGCTTGATGACTGAACAAGACATTATTTTTGCACCAGTAGTGGCATTTAGGCTTGCACACTTTCGGTACTACTATTTTTTGGGTATGGGGTTGTACCTTGTTTTTGAATCCGCCCTCTTTTCTATTATTTTCTATGTTTTTGTGTTTTTCTCTTTGTGGCCCTTTCTTCACACAATGGTATGTACAATGAGTGAAAATTTAAAGCTAAGTATTTTTACAGTAATGGTGTTTGAGCATCATGTCTTCAAAAGGATCTCCTAACATTCTTTGTCCATTCAGCTCTTGTAAACATAAACCATAGTTACCTTCATTTGAAAATATGGTATAAGGATTTTTCCAGGAATTCTCAAACAATCCATGCTCTCCTTGGTGTTTCTTCTTTGACTCTTGCTCCCCAAATTTGTTTCTATCAAAAATCTTCCTTAGGTAGAAGAAGTATTCTTTATCATCTTTGAAACAAATGATGATGTCATCAATGTATTTTGTAGTGAACAAATTGAAAATAGGAGTCATATTTCTTCGGAAGGTGTCTTCAGCATTCTTTAGCCCAGGAAGCATTTGGTTAAATATGTAATTTTTCTCAAGAAACTTGAAAAAGTATTTAAGTTGATTGATCTGAAGTGGTATCATCTGATGGTAACCTAAAACACTATCATGCAATGTCATTTGGTTAGAAAACCCTACCCTTTGTAAAGCATGATCTATCTTGGGAAAAAGGTATTTATCCTTTAGGAAGGGTTGATCTAGGTATCTAAAGTCTACACACAACCTATGTCCTTTTGTCTTCTTTCTAAGTGACATATTTTTCCTAAGGTTCTCATGGTCTTTCTTGAAAGAAGGCCCTGTAGAAAAAATGTCTATGTTATGAGGCTTTAAGCTTTTAATCCTATATACAAGAGCATCATGAAGCTTCTTGCATAACCTTATGTATTTCAATTTTGTGTGTAATGACAAGGTTTTGTACAACATAATCATTTTGGGCCTTCCTACGCTGCCTACATTATATGTCTCTATATCAATTTCAGCAGACATCCCTTTGGGATTCATAGTAATATCTGTGAGAGTCAATAGCTTTTATGGGGGGACAAAAATTTCTGATAATGAGGTGTCTATATAAGGTAAAAACATCAAACTCTTTTGATTCAAATTCCCAAAGTTTTCTATTATGTGAGAGTATTTTAGCTCTTCTGGATTGGGAAAAGGGAACAATTGTGTTTTTGAGGTTTGTCCTTTATTTGAGCAACCTGTTTCAGATTCTAGACTGATTTTTGGTTTTGAAATTTCATTTTCAATTTGCAGAAATTCAAGTTCAGTTTTACCATCATGTGGTTGTTCAGGGTCGTGACAGTTCTGACTGTCGAACTCATCATAGAGGGACTGATTTGGCTATTGTAGTGTGCCTAGATCTTCATGATCTTCATTCACTTGTTCATCAAGGTCATTTTCATTATACAAGATGAATGAGTTCAAGTCTGAATGAATGTAATAGATAGGGGTGTTGTTGGGTCTATCTAGGCTACTTACCATATACTTCATGTGAGATTCCCGATAGATTCTCCTTGTTTGGTTAAAAATTGGGATGGTAGCATAAGACATGTTAAGTTGGAGGTTTCCCAGAAGCTTGGCTCCCAAGATTGGGACAAAAGCATGCCATACTTCGGGGGAATGTCAGCCACTACTATGTTTATGACTAGGCTCTTAGTAGGTATTTGGGTCAAATTGACACATAAATCCTTGATTAGGCCCAAGCACTTAACCCTGCTCGAATCGAAGGAATACGGATCTTTGTAGGGCCTGGTTATTTCTAGGCCTAATTTTTCCATCACTACCTTTGGCATGAGGTTGTAAGAGGCACCAGAGTCTAGCATGGCATTATGTATGATTTTTTCATGTATGTTTAGGCTAACATAGAAAGGGGGAATGGCTCCTTCTTGGTATTTTCCATCTACTTTGGGTCCAAAAAACAGCTCTGTTTTGTCATCTATCAAATTCAGACTATTGGTATCATTTCCTATGTTTAGAACTTTTAGAAATTGGGACCTATACATATCCTGAGCAACCAATTCAGTGAGAGGTATGGTTATCTTAATTTTAGCAATTTCTCCTTCGAAACTGAAAGGTACTTGGGTTTTAGACATATTTACATCAGTTTTATCAACCATAAATTTTTCTACATTTTTAATTTTCTGACTCTGATTTGGGGCTTTGGTCAAAAGAGTTTTGTTAGGGCCACTAGTAGAGGTACTTGGGTAGCTTGTGTCACCACTTGGTTGGCTAATTTTACCTTTGTTAGGATCATTTTCTTAGCCATGTTGTTGTTATTGTCTACTGTTCTTTTAAGAATGTTTTCGAGGGTTTTTCTAATAGCAATGTCTAAGTTGTTTTTCTTAGGGTTGTCTTGGTTTTTCTTTCTTCTAAGGTCGTATTGTTGGTGGACTTCCATTATGGCGTTTTCCAATCCTAACTTGTAGCCTTCGAAATCTTCATGGTTTGTTTCATCTAGATTTGAGGAGAATAAACCTTGTTCTTATTCTGTGAGAAAGACATCACCCTCGTTATTAGAGCCTATTAATTTTAGGTGATTTTCATATGGTTGTTCAATATCTCTTTCCCCTTAATCTACATAGTTATCTTGGAAGGGTGGTCCGATTTGTTGATCACTTTCCCTTTGTCTGATTTGGGGTGGATCTCTTCTAAAGTTCTGATTCCGGTTTCTGTTTTGGGGATTTATTCAGTTCTCCCTAGGAGGTTTTCTTTTGTTTATGCTTATTCTCTCCATCATTTTTTCCATGGCTCTAAGTAGGTTGTCAATCTTGGAATCAGATGAGGAGGTTGAGGGCATGGTTTCATCCTTGTGGGTTACCCTCTTTTTTGATCTTAGCCTAGCTCTCTTTTCAATTAAGTTGGCCTCTACACTTATAGCTCCCTTTTGCATGTCTTCTAAAGTTAGGGGCTCTCTTTCTCTTAGCTGATAGGCCATGTCGATGTCAAAACCTTCCAGGAATTTAGTTAAGGCTAGGCCCAGTGGGGGTTTCATATGAGGTGGGAGGTCATTGTAGACACTATTAAACTTGGTGCAATAATTTGGGACACTCTCTCCCGTATTCCTCTTAAGATTGTTATATTCATAAAGGATTTGGAGGGGGTTTTTTCTTGATTTCCCACTTGTTTATGAAATTTTGGTAAAGGGAAGGGAGATTATGTATGTTGTTGGGAATCAAGTTTTTAAACCATTTTTTAGCTTCTCCTCCTAGGATTTGGGCAAACATACTCATCTGCATGGTTTCCTCTTCTAACTCCATGTAATCAAAAGCATCATTTATTCTATCTAAATACTGTTGGGCAGTGGTAGATTCAGCCCCGGTAAAGTGTGGGATTCTGGATTGGTAATCATTCGACAAAGGTACTAATGGTTGCGGTAACACTAGGGGTGCATACCATGCTGCCATGATGGGAGCCGATGGTGGATTTACAAGAGGATGGTTTGTGAAATGAGATGGAGTGGTTTGCACAGTGGAGGTGTGAATGGGTGTGGCGGAAGTATTTGGACCAGTAAACTGATTCTGAGCAGACTTGGGGTGAAAAGAGCCGAAGTGGTGGAGAAGTTTGAAATCAGGTGGTGTAGAAGGAGAAGATTCTCCGCTAGGACTCTGCTGCAGGTCTATGGGTTGAAGGTCAATATGGTCAATCCACTTTGTGACTTGGTTCTAAAAGGGTTTCTTGTATGGTGCAAGTCAAACTGGGGATCCTACAAGGCTGTGAGCTTTTTAGGTACAAAGCTTTCTTTATGAATGGTACTAATAGTAGTTAAGTTTCCAGTTTCAGAATTTTTCCACAAAATCCTTTCTGGGTCGTCAACTATATTGGGAGGGTTTGGGTCTGGATGAGATTTTCACGAAGCCAGATTTCAAACTCAAAATTTAGAGAGGCTGAAAGTCTTTGAACTTTTTTGAAAATTTTACTTATTTTTGTGTTTGCTAAACTCACACAGTGTGTGACTAGGATTCAAGACTTCTCAGGGTTGATTCGGCACAATCCTATAGGATTCTATGGACACTAGTAAAGTCGGAAGGCCTACTGGAGGCTAGTGGAGTCACCAGGTGGATATTTTTGGTTGTTTTGAAGATATGTGTCTATGGTCCACCGCCAATACTGACAAGAAGCTAATCCATGAAATTTTTGGGGTTTTCTGTGTTCTCTTAAGTAGCCCTGAGGTTTGTGAGAGTGTCCTATAACTGATTCATCATTTTTTAGGATGGTTAAACAACTAGATTCTACTCGTTGGCTATTAACTTGAGTTCTCTATGACTTGGTGAAGGTTTCTGAAGTCCTAAGGGATACTTAGATTGTCACTGACATAAGAGTTTGCATCATGATCACCATTGTGTTAGTGATAGTGATGAAGTAGCTATAAATCATAGGATATTGTTTAATCAAGGGATTCTGGAGTCCTAAGGGGTACTTAGATTGTCACTAACTCAGAAGGTCCCACCGTGATCGCCATTATGGTAGGGTCCTGTGATTTAGTAGATTGGGAGACCAAATGCACAGGGTAACATCAGACCAATATTTGGAGTCTTATGACCTAGCCTTCTTGGACTCAGAGAGGGCTCTCTCTATTATGTGTGAAGGATATAAACGTTTTCGCTTTAGATGGTTGATTTTAGGCTAGTTGTTAAGTGTAGGGTTTGTTTGTTTGTTTGGTTGAGGTAAGATGATTGAGTAGGATAGGTGGAATGAGAGGTTGTCAAACATTAGGCTATGGAGTCTATGAATTCATTGATATCTCAATAGTGAATCAGGGTACATCACAGGGCCAATCTAGTGTAGTCAATGGATCTTTAAGTTTATGTGTGAGGTGAGATGGACATTAAGTTTTGGGAAAAACCAAGGTAGGGCAAAGGGCAGTTAAGAATCCTTTGTCAAATACCTATGAACAAGAAGGGTCTTGAATAATGATAAGTAAAGATACTAATCATGAGATAGGGCACACCATTTACTCAATGACATTACTTTTAAACAAATAAATATTCAAGATAAACAATCCAGTGGAACAAAGGAAGCAAGAAAACTTATCTAACTTCAGTGATTCTACTTTCGATATTTGAAAACATATAAGAGACAAATAGCATCAATAAATGAAGAGGGAACTCCTAAACATCATTCATTAAACGATAAAGAACTTTGAGGTAAACTGATAAGCATATACAAAGGGCAAGATCGAAACAATATCTCTTTGGCTTAACCTAATAATCAATACATCAAAGAGAGATTTCAAGGCAGAGTTTAGATAGCATCAAACAATCAGGGCTTACTATGAATAATATTTTTAAACTAGCATATTAATCCAATAATGAAAATATACAAGCTTAGGTGGGCCTAAGGAGCAACTAAGAATTCCATAAGCTAACCCAGCAGAAGAAAACATAAAGAAAATAGGAAAACAGAAGGAGTGAGGTGCCTCAAACAACATTTCTCATCCTATACTCTTCTGAGCTATTTCAATATAGAAAGATGGATGTATGATAAACTAGAAAACATGAACAAATAAGAGATACATCACCATTAACTAAACTCAAGGATCCTACAAGCAAGCCTTCATCAACATCAATCAAGACAAATCATCTACAAGCTCCACAACACCAAATTTCTCTTCAACCTCCAAAAACCATGTATTTATCTCAAACACATAAAAATCCATATGTTTACAATGAATACTTATGCTATATATAACCAGCAAGGAGGAGGAAAGACTAATAGAGCATCTAGAAGTCTATTGGCTAATCAAAAGTATCTATGTTGTCCTTGAGGCCTTACAAGGCGCAAGGCACAAAAATATCTAAAAAAAATATCTTTTCGGCCATATATAGCAATTAAATTGACCTTTAGGCCCTAACAAGCATACAAAAACTTTCTAAATGCACATTTTGACTTGTCAACCATAGGAGCGTAGCACACTATGTCAAATTTTGAATTTATGCTAGGAGCGCAGCATAGGGACAGAAAAGTAGGCCTTCTTGCAGTAGTGTTTTGAAGGCCTTCCAGATGTCAGAAAAGGCTCCATGATGGCTCGTTGGAAATCCCTTGAAGTCTACTTTCTAGATATTAATTTTTTTCTCCAATATGACCTCTGAAACCTATCGAAAAAGTGAAAATTCCAATACTTCTAGGAGCGCATCACATGCTCTAAAAAGTGGGCAAAATGATGAAAAAATGAATGTTTTTTACCCTTTTGGGGGACCAAAACAACTCCAATTGAGCTGAAAATAGGTGGGCATGCTCCTATAATGATGAGGAATACAAAAATTTAGGCCTCTCCTCCTTAATATTCCCTGAGAAAAAGCATAGCACAAGGTGCGCTATGCTCCTAGCCTCAAAATTTGCAAAAAAAAAAAAACTTGTTCAATTTCTCCCAAATTTGGTGGATGAGTGTCTCATGGGTCTTGGGAGACCTATAGAGAATCTTGGACCAAAATACCAAGGCTAGCTTGGTCCTTTCCCTCCTTTAGTGCTTGGATCTCAATTTTGGCCTTTTTGAGTTCTTGCCTTGCAAATTTTTCTCTTTGAGCATAATGCTTTACCATCTTTCTTTGTAGATACAAGTCTTTATTGGCCTTCTCCAACTTGGCCTCAAGGTGTGTGTTAGCCCTCTCAAGACATGATTCCCTATCATGTTCAATTTCCAGTGCAAGGAGTTCTTGGAGAGAAAGTTGTTCTGCTTGGGCTGATTCTTCTTCTCTCTGCTTTGCCAATGCTTTCCTAAGACCCATAGTTCTAGGTCTCTTTATAGTTTGACCCTCCTCATCACTACTCTCCTCATAAGCGCCCATGAACTCCTCCAATTTTACCTGTGACCTTTGAGCCTCTTTCCGGTACTTGATTTCTCTTGCTTCATAGATGGCTTGTTGGGCACTCATATGTTTGTTTTGCATTTGATAGAAGTGAATGACATCCTTAGACATTTCTAATTCAGTTTCTAAATCCATTATTTGTGAATGAGTTCAAACTCTCTTTATTTTTCATGATCTTCCTCTTCTTCTTTCACTTTTTGCTTACCTTTGTCCAATGGTTGAGCTGAAGTAGATGGCAAGGTCCCTTGCCTCTTAGAGGCAGCAAACACTTGCCTTGATCCTCTTTGGTAAGTGAGAGTATAAGTTTTAATATGTTTCACTTGAATACCTTGATCATGGGTAACCTTAGGAATGCTTTTGTCCTCATTGATGATATTTTGCTATGTGTCTTCTTCACTTTTCTCTTGATTGCCTTCTTGAGAGGCATTTTCATTTCCTCCCATGCTAGTATCACTATCAAGATTTTCCTCATTTTTATCTTCTTCCAAGTCTCCTACACTGTCATCTTCCGTACTCACATTATCATCATCTTCGTTGTCAATTTCTGTGTTGTCATGATTAGAGGTGTCCTCATCATGGCTTGATGCATTTTCATCTTCATGAATGTCCTTCTCTTCATTATTTGACCCATTGTGTTCAATTTCAAGCTCTGCCTTTGTATCATTGCTTGCATTTGTACCTTCTTCACTATTTGAATGTTCCTTACCGTCATGCTACTGTCTTCTTCTTCTAAATCTGCCTTTGTCTCTTGGCTGCTATCTCCATCTTTGTCACTGTCCATTTTATCACTGTCATTAGGCTCATTGTTTTCTCTTTCATCTTGATTGTTTTGTTCCTCAAAATCTTATTTTGTTTCTTGGTTGTCATCCATTTCTTCATCTTTACCTAGCTCACTACCTTGGCCTTCTTTGTCTTCTTCACTACTTTCAACTGCCCCTTCATCATCATAAACACTTTCTTCATGACTGCCATGTTCATCTTGGTCATTGTTTTCCTCCTCTCTATCATTATCATTACTTCTTTCATCTACTTCTTCATATCCATTTGGCTCACTATTTTGGTCTTCTTGTTCATCCTTTGGCTCACTGCTTTCTTCCTTGTTATTGCCCTTATCATTACTACTTTCATCTGCCTTCTCTTCACTGTCTTTTGTATCTTCTCCATCATTTTCACTTTCTTCACTTTCACTTTCCTCCTCTTCATCACTTGTTTCTTCTCCTTGACTATCATTTTCTTTTTGACTGTCATGTTCCTCCTTGTCACTGTTTTCTTCCTCTTCTGATTTTTTAGGAGAAGGTGAAAGAGGGATGTTTGTTTGGGGATAATATTCATATGAAGAGGATGAATCATGGTCAGTGGAGGGTGATGGAGGTGTGTGAGGAGGAAGTTGAGATGATGATGGTAAACTTTGCAGAGGGAGAGGTTGTGGGCTTGTGAAAACACCATGGGAGATGAAAACTTCCCATGGGATGCCTTGTTGCTCCAATTGGTGTAAGACAATCATTTTGATGAGGGAATGGTGGAAAATACTTGACATTTGTTGGGAGGGAGGCATGTTTTGCACAATGGATGACATTTTCTCAATATTTTTACAAAGGTAGTAGGGCAAATGGAGTAGTTTGGCTTTAGTAAAATGCAATGAGTAGTCTTATGTGATAGGAGTAGACTCTAGAAAACCTACCCTCACAGGTGAAGTATTTCATAATGATCTTCATCAAAGGAGCATATCTGTCCAACAAATGAGAAAAGGGGAAAATGGTTTTGCAATTAGCTTGGCAACTTGGTTTTAAGAAGGGATGATAATGGCTGAGGTCCAGGTACACTTGTTTGAACAATTTCTCCCCCATGCAGGGTATTCCAGTGGCCATAGAGATTGCACTGGTGGTGAGCTCAAAATTTACTCCAGCTAAATGTACTTTGTGGTCATGGAGTTTAAGGACAAAAAGCTTGGTCAACTGCGGGTGACTTTGGACCTTCTGCACTTTATCACAGAACTCATAGCAGCCTACTTCTTGGAAATATGAAACTATAGTGAGAGAGGCTATCAATTCTTTAGTATTTATAGGCTCAAACCTATTTTCTTTCCCACCCTTCCTCTTCTGTTCTTTAGGCCTTTGGTTCCTCTTGCCATTGTCAGTATTGCCCTCTCTAGGCATTCTGTCCTTCACCACTGCCTTAAGACCTTTTTAAAAAGAATTGACACTGCTTGTGGAATGATGTGAAGATGGTGAGTGAGATGGTGAGGTTACAATGATGTCAAGGCTCAGAAGTGTGGAAACCAAGTATTTCCTTTAGGATTTTACTTCCTTTTCTAGATTCACCCTTCAATTTTCTTTATAATCCTACCTTTAGAAAAATAGGAAAAGGTGGAAAAATCTTAAATACCTCTCAAAATATACTCACAGTTGAAGCAACAGGCTAAAAAACATCATGGGCAAGTCGGGCTCCTTCTTCACAAAGTAGTTGGGCAGCCTCTACACATAGGGTAGGGCAGGCCCTGAAAGCATAGGATCACAGCACGAGCACCTCCTGCACATCTATAGAGCGCCTCTGAATGAGTGCTAAACACTCAAGATCGCAGCACAGGCACCTCCTACATGCTGATTCGGGTCTCCTAGCAGCTGCTGAATGGGTTGGCGCGTAGCGCGGCACCTCCTGCACGCTGTCGTGTGCCCTTGGCCAAGTGCTGAACGGGTATTCGGGTGGGTGAACTCTGCACGAAGCTTTGGTAGGAGCATAGCGTAGGCGCTATCTGCATGCAATGTCATGCCCTCCTGCATGAGTTGAACGCACAGGAGCGTAGCACGGCACCTCCTGCACGGTACCTCGGATCTTCCGGCAACCCTGAACGGGTCAGGTGGTTGCTGCACGGTATTGTTTCTATAGGAGCGCAGCGCCATTGTATAGGAGCGCAGCGCTGCGTATAAAAAAAAACACTGAGAGAGGAGATAGGAGCATAGCGCAATTATACAAGAGTGCAGCACAACAATCCTTCCCCCAAAAACTCTCCCAGAAACCCTTTTTTCTGTGCTTGAAGTTTTTTCTCCTTTTCTTTGTATATGAAAATGATTTTTAAATAATAACCCTGTCATTTATACCCTTGGAAACTTTAAAATAAAATAATAATAATAAAAAACCCACTTTACCAAGGTTTGTTTTTGGTTTTCCCTCCTTTCTTTACCTTCACTGATATTTCCTTTTTCTTGTGCAAGAGGTGTCTTTTAAACAAAAGTGACCTTTGTGGATGCCTCCAAACACACCTTTTTCTTTGGCCACTTCTGTTTATTGTAGGTGCCCTAATATAGTGTCTTGTTTTCTTTGTCAACCCTCTTTTTTTTGGGATTCTTGGCAGTTTTAGTCATTTACTCAGTAAACCAATGGTCTGCTTGGTTTCTCCAGTTTTACATATTGAACATATGCATCTATGTTCCTTTTCATCATCTGCATGGATGTTGGCTGTGAATGTATCCCTTTGGTGTAGTGGAACAATGTCGTCTTAACAACTCTATAATTTGTTCCCTGTCATCATCTTTAAACTCTGCCTGCAGTCACCAAGGAGGCCTTTCACTCTGACTTCTTGTTTATTGAACCCTTGATTTGTGCACAATTTTGCTTATGTACCATTGTCTTTATGATCATTTTTATGGGCTCTTCACTGGGAAACACCTTATAACCAATTTGTCATGAAACCACTGATACTCTATCTAAACTCAGGGATATTTCTTTTCTTCTGCTGTGTAATTTCATTTATGAGTCTAGGCTTCTCACCTTGGAATCTTCAGTCCTGCATCTTTTATGCCTTGGATTTGATTGGTGGATGAAATTGAAGAGAGTATTTTTTACTTTCTTTCAACTGACATTCTGTCATGTTTTGACTTTGAAGCAGTGGAAACCTCTTGGTGTGAAAACGCTAGCAGTTGGTATCAATAGCTCCTTTAGTCTTCATATGTGCTATTATCATGAGATACATCAGGTTTTTTTGAGCTTATCAACCTTCCTGTAGGTAGCCATCTTTGACAGTGCTGCAGAAGTGTCACTCATGGATAACTATCTTTTGCAGAATATACTTTTGATAAGGAAACCCTTGCTGGATGTTTCTCTGCTTTGTTTTTAGACCAATTACATGTTTTTTGCCTTTGACATGATTCCTTCTTTCTCTGTACCTAAAAACAATGTCTCTTGAACACAAAGACCGAACCTAGCATCTATAGACTCTAGAGACCTAGTGGAGGGAGTTTTTTGACTCTTATATGGACTAAAGTTTGGACTTTGAGATTTTTAAGAAAGTTGGAGGGAACTGAGTTCTTTTTGAAAAGATAGATCATTTGAAGATTGAAAAACCACTGAAATTGATCTGCCTAAGTAGTTTTCAGAGGTAATTTTGGGTTTTTGAAGACTATGAGGCATTGGGTCAGCATGATGAAAAGTAGACAGAGGAAAAATGGAGTTTCCAAACCATAGGTGTAAAAAATGGGATGGGGATGAGTGACTTAGGATTTATGAGGAATTCTTTAGGAGTGGTAGGCTAGCCAAGGCATGGTAGAGTAGTGGAAGAGTGAAAAATTTATCCTAAGGATAATGAAGACAGTGAGATTTCTAGAACTCACAAGATCCATGAATTTTGTTTCTAGAAATCTAGGACAAGTTTTTAGTCATCTAAACAGGCAAAAAATTACTCATGACTAACAAGTCTTACTTATCCAAGGTTACGTAGGAGAAGAATCATTTTTTTGCACTTGAATATATGGAGGAAGATATTCCAACATGGGGAGGATATCTAAATGGAAATACCCATAGAGGAATCAACCAATGGACAAAATGGGAACAAACAAAAAATAGAGGAAGAGGATTCACCCCAGAAAAACTTTGATCTCTAAACATTCCCAGGTTTTGAGGAAGTGACCCCCTTACTAAATCAGAAGGATGCAAATCCCTTAGAAGAAGAAAAATATATAGTATACATGGTAAATGATTGGGCTCACAATGACCTCACAGACCTGAGGATGGAGCACAAAGAGGCATCTGAAAATTTATACCTTCGATGGAAGAAAAAAAAAAGACAGGATTTACTCAATGAGCAGATAGCTCAAGCTTTTCAAACTTTTAAGGAAAAAGGAAAATAAATTTTAATCAAGGAATCAAAGAAGAAATACAACAAGTTGAATAATCAATCCATGCAATAGAACAGACCCACCCAGGTGATTTCATATCATCCTCTTGTTACGATGGATAATCCACCTTCTTTACTTAATCTTCTAGCATGAAAATTATCTCATGGAACATTAGAGGGATCAATAGAAAAGGAAAATAAATAAACCTGAGGGAACGCATTCAAGCAGAATTCCGAGCCATTCCTATATTACAAGAAACTAAATTAATAGGGGAAATAATGTCTAAAATTTTAGGCTCTTGTTGGACAGGTTGTGAAACAATGTTTATAGATGCAAGAAGTAATTATGAGGGTCTTTCCTTAGGGTGGAACTCTAAGGAAATTTTTTTCTCAAAATGGTGGGAAACTGAACGCACCCTTACAAGGTGCTTCAAATACATTAGAACTTCATATATTGTTTATTTAAAGGTGGTTTATGGTCCTGAAATTACCAAAGTTTAAAAAAAATTCTTACAACAACTTTAGAATATTAAATACCTTATAGGGAATTCTTTATGGGTAATAGGAGGTGATTCTAACATAATCCAAGTGCTTATGGAAAAAAAGGAGGTACATGGCGTCTATAACCAATCTCAGATTTTTTTAATGATACCATTGAAACTTTACATCGAGTGGGTGTTGATGCAATCAATGACACCTATACATGGAATAATTGTAAAGGATGGAAGAGTGAGGTTGTTTTTTGGCTCGACAAATTTTTAATTGATGAAGAGTTTCTCCAATGTGACATTTCTATTGAAGCTTCATTTCTACCTTGCATTGGGTTAGATCATTGGCCCATATGATTGGAAATCTATTTGAAAGAAGCACCTTCTAAATCATCCATTTCACTTTTAGAGTTTATGGTTTCACCATGACTCTTTTTTGGACCTCCTTAAGGATTCGTGGCTTGAAATAGAACTCAAAGGTGTAAATAAAATGCATACATTTCAACTCAAGCTAAAAATTTTGAAACAAAAAATCAAATACTCAATAAATTTATATTTGGAAATATTTTCAAGGAAAAAAATAACTAGAAGAATGAATGAGAGATATCTAGCAACAAATAATATTAGAGGGTATATCTAAATAAATAGAAACTATTGAAGCTGATACTCTCCAAAATTTAGAGGAACAAAAACAGCAAGAGGAGATCATGTGGAAGAAAAAAATCCAGGATTCAATGGCTTAAGTAGGGAGAAAGAAACTTTGAATTCTTCCATAACCGATGATACAACGATGACATCATAACATAGTTTTTTCCATCCAGGGCCAGGATGGGGAAAGGAAGCTATAACACTCAGAAATAGAAAAATAATTGGTTAATTATTATAATAATATTCTCATGGAAATGAACATGGACAGACAACCAGTTATTGCTATTTTAAGTATGAGGGGTTTCCACAGTGCATTATATATGATATCATTTTTGGGATTCAACTGCGTTAAGAAAGTCTTTCATCTATGACCATTTCCATGAGAGGTAGTCATAACTGACTAATTTCTCATGATTTTTGAATAGTCCACTTAGCACTCATTGCATCGGGAGATGCTCACAGGGGTGAAGAAGTGGGATTGAAACTAGTGAAATGAATCACATCGCGCCAATCATCACTTCCAGGGCTTGCACCCAGTAACCAGGACTTCCTAGGAGGTCACCCATCCCAAAACTCCTCTTGCTCAAGCACGCTTAACTGTGGAGTTTTCCCCACAATCAAGCCCACTTAGCTTGCTACCCCATTTACAAAACCTTAGCAAGTGTTGTGCCTCATGAACTATTCAAGTAGAGATCCCTTTACTCTTTTTATTTTAAGTATGAGGGGTTTCTGAAGTGAATTATATTAGACATCACTTTTGGGATTCAACTGCATTAAGAAATTCATTCATCTATGACCATTTCCATGAGAGGTAGTCGTAACTGACTAATTTCTCATGATTTTTGAATAGTCCACTTAGCACTCATTTCATTGGGTGATGCTCACAAGGGTGAAGAATTGGGATTGAAACTAGTGAAATGAATCACATAGCACCAATCATCACTTCTGGGGCTTGCACCCGGTAACCAGGACTTCCCAGGAGGTTACCCATCCCAAAAATCCTATGGCTCAAGCGTGCTTAACTATAGAGTTTTCCCCACAATCAAGCCCACTTAGCTTGCTACCCCATTTGCAAAACCTTAGCAAGTGTTGTGCCACATGAACCATTCAAGTAGAGATCCCTTTACTCTTTGCATTTTAAGTATGAGGGGTTTCTGCAGAGCATTATATTAGATATCATTTTTTGGATTCAACTGTGTTAAGAAAGTCATTCATCTATGACCATTTCCATGAGAGGTAGTCGTAGCTGACTAATTTCTCATGATTTTTGAATAGTCCACTGAGCACTCATTGCATTGGGTGATGCTCACAGGGATGAAGAAGTGGGATCGAAACTAGTGAAATGAATCACATAGCGCCAATCATCACTTCCGGGGCTTGCACTTGGTAACCAGGACTTCCTGGGAGGTCACCCATCCCAGAACTCCTCTGACTCATAGATGAATGACTTTCTTAATGCAGTTGAATCCCAAAAATGATATCTAATATAATGCACTGCGGAAACCCCTCATACTTAAAATACAAAGAATAAAGGGATCTCTACTTGAATGGTTCATGAGGCACAACACTTTCTAAGGTTTTGCAAATGGGTTAGCAAGCTAAGTGGGCTTAATTGTGGGGAAAACCCCACAGTTAAGCGCGCTTGATCCAAAGGAGTTCTGGGATGGGTGACCTCCCGAGAAGTCCTGGTTACCGGATACAAGCCCTGAAAGTGATGATTGGCGCTGTTAGGGTCCCGTGATTTGGCCGATTGGCTAGCCAAATGACGATGTAACATCAAACCAAGCTTTGGAGCCCAAGGACCTAGCCTTCCTGGACTCAGAGAGGGCTCTCTCTATAAGTGTAAAAGATGTCGGTGTGTTTACTTGCGATGTTCTGATATTAGGCTAGTTATGAAGTATGTTTTTGGTTTTTTGGTTTTTTTTAAGTTTGTGAGGGATGAAACTGATCAAATACATAAACTGGATGACAAGATGTAGATAAATTGGGCTATGGGGTCAAACAGTAACCAGGACTTCCTAGGAGGTCACCCATCCCAGATTGCCTTTGGCTCAAGTGCACTTAACTGTGGATTTTTCCCCAAAACAAGCCCAATCAACTTGCCACCCCATTTGGAAAACCTTAGAAAGTATTTTACATCATGAACTATTCAAGTAGAAATCCCTTCACTCTGCGTATTTAAGCATTAATGGGTTTTCACGGTGCATTATATTAGATATCATTTTTTGGGATTCAACTATGTTAAGTAAGTAATTCATATATGACCATTTCTATGAGAGGTATTCATAACTGACTACTTTCAAATGATTTTTGAATAGTCCACTTAGCACTCATTTCATCGGGTGATGCTGACAAGAGTGAAGAAGTGGGATTGAAACTAGTGAAATGAACCACATATCATCAGTAATCACTTCCGAGGCTTGATCCCGGTAACTAGGACTTCCCAGGAGGTCACCCATCCAAGATCACCTTTGGCTCAACCATGCTTAACTGTCATGTTTACCCCACAATAAATTCCTCTTAGATTTCTACCCAATTCATAAAACCTTAATAGGTATTGAGGCTCACGAACCATTCAAGTAGAGATACCTTCACTCTTTGTATTTCAGTATTGAGGGGATTTTGTAGTGAATTATATTATATATCATTTTTAGGATTAACCTATGTTAAGTAAGTCATTCATCTATGACCATTTCCATTAATGTTAGTCGTAACTTACTATATTATCATGATTATTGAATAGTCCACTTAGCACTCATTTCATCAAGTGATGCTGAAAGGGGTGACAAAGTGGGATTCAAACTAGTGGAATGAATCACATAGCATCAATCATCACTTCTGGGGCTTTCATCTGGTAACCAGGACTTCCTGGGAGGTCCCCCATCCTAGATCCTCTCTGGGTGAAGCGCGCTTAACTCTGGAATTTTCCCCATAATAAATCCCACTTAGCTTGCTACCCCATTTGAAAAACCGTAGCAAGTACCGTGCCTCATTAACCATTCAATTATAGTTCCCTTCAATTTTTTTATTTAGTTATTAAGAGGTTTTTGTAGTTCATTATATCATATATCATTTTTTTGGATTCAACTACATTAGTTAAGTCATTCATATAAGACCATTTCCATGAGATGTAGTCATAATTGACTAATTTCTCATGATTTTCCAATATTAAACTTAGCACTCATTGCATGGGGTGATGCTCAAAGGGGTGAATAATTGGGATTGAAACTAGTGAAATTAATCACATAATGTCAATCATCACTTCCGAGGCTTGCACATGGTAACCGGGACATCTTAGGAGGTCACCCATCTCGGATTGCCTCTGGCTCAATCATGCTTAACTTTGGAGTTTTCCCCACAATCAAGCCCATTTAACTTGCTACCTCATTTGAAAAACCTTAGCAAGTTTTGTGCCTCATGAACCATTCAAGTAGAGTTCCCTTCACTACTTTTATTTAAGTATTGAAGGTTTTGGGTTTTCACAACGCATTATACTAGATATCATTTTTTGGGATTCAATTACATTAGGTAAGTCATTCACCTATGACCATTTCCATGAGAGGTAATCATTACTAACTAATTTCTCATGATTTTTGAATAGTCCACTTAGCACTCATTGCATCAAGTGATGATCACAGGGGTTAAAAGTTGGTATTAATACTAGTGAAACGAATGACATAGTGTCAATCACCACTTCCACAGCTTGTACCCGGTAACCAAGACTTTCTGGTAGGTAACCCATCCCAGATCAGCTCTAGATCAATTGTACTTAACTTTGGAATTTTCCGCACAATCAAGCCCATTGAGCTTGCTACCCCATTTGCACAACCTTAGCAAGTATTGTGCCTCATGAACCATTCAAGTAGAGCTTAACTCTTTTTATTTAAGTATTGAGGGATTTTCATAGTGCATTATATTAGATATCATTTTTTGTGATTCAACTATGTCAAGTAAGTCATTCATCCATGACCATTTCGATGAGAGGTAGTGAATTATATTAAATATCATTTTTCGGGATTCAACTACATTAAGTAATTCATTCATCCATGACCATTTCCATGAGAGGCAGTCATAACTGAAAATTTTCGCATGAATTTTGAATAGTTTACTTAGCACTCATTTTATTGGGTGATGCTAAAAGGGTTGAAGAAGTGGGATTGAAACTAGCAAAATGAATCACATAGCATCAATCATCTCTTCTTGGGCCTAAACCTGGTAATGAGAACTCACCGGGACATCACCTGTCCCTGATCGCCTATGGCTCAAGCACGCTTAACAATGAAGTTTTCTCCACAATCAAGCTCACTTAGATTGCTACTCCATTTGCAAAACCTTATAAAGTATTATGCCTCATGAACCATTGAAGTAGAGCTCCCTTCGCACATTGTATTTATGTATTAAGGGGTTTTCAGAATACATTATATTAGATATCATTTTTTGGAATTAAACTCTGTTAGGTAATTCATTCATCTATGACCACTTCCATGAGAGGTAGTCATAGATCACTAATTTCTCATGGTTTTGAATAGTCCACTTAGCACTAATTGCATCAGATCATTCATCTATGACCATTTCCATGAGAGGTAGTCATAACTGACTAATTTCTCATGATTTTTGAATAATCCACTTAGTACTAATTGCATCGGGTGATGCTTATAGGGGTGAAGAAGTGGGATTGAAACTAGTGAAATGAATTGCATAGCGTCAATCATCACTTCCAAGACTTGTACCCAATAGCCAATACTTCCCTAGAGGTCACCCATCTCAGATCGCCTCTAGCTCAATTAGGCTTAACAATGGATTTTTCTCCACAATCAAGTCCACTTAAATTTCTACTGCATTTTCAAAACTTTAGCAAGTACTTTACCTCATGAAACATTCAAGTAGAGCTCCTTTTAGTATTTTTATTTAAGTAATGAGGGTTTTCGCAGTGTATTATATTAGATGTCATTTTTGGGATTCATCTATGTTACGTAATTCATTCATCTATGACCATTTCCATGAAAGGTATTCATAACTGACTAACTTCTCATGCTCTTTGAATGGTACTTTTAGCACTCATCGCATCGGGAGATGCTCACACGGGTGAAGAGCTTGGATGTAAACTAGAAAAATTAATCACATAGTGTCAATCATAACTTCTGTGGCTTGCACCCAATAACCAAGACTTCCTAGGTTGTCACCCAACACATATCGTCTCTCACTCAAGCAGGTTTAACTGTGGTGTTTTCCCTACAAGCAAGCCCACTTATCTTGTTACCCAATTTGCAAAACCTTAGCAAGTATTGTGTCCCATTAACCATTCAAGTAGAGCTCACTTCACTTTTTGTATTTAAGTATTGAGAGATGTTCACAGTGCATTATATTAGATATCATTTTTTTGGATTGAACTACGTTAAGCAAGTCATTCAACTATGACCATTTCCTTGAGAGGTAGTCCTAACTGACTAATTTCTCATGATTTTTTAATAGTACACTTAGCACTCATTGCATTGGGTGATGCTCATAGGGGTGAAGAAGTGGGATTCATACTAGTCAAATGAATCACATAACATCAATCATCACTTTTGGGGTTTTCACCTAGTAACCAAGACATTCCTGGAGGTCACGCATCCTAGATCGCCTCTAGCTCAAGTGCACTTAACTCTGGATTTCTCCCCACAATCAATCCCACTTAGCTTCCTACCCCATTTGAAAAAACTTAGAAAGTATTGTGTCTCATGAACCATTGAAGTAAATCCCCCTTCAATATTTGTAGTTAATGAGTGTTTTTTAAGAGAATTATATTAAATATCATTTCTGGGATTCAACTACGTTAAGTAATTCATTCGTCTATGACCATTTCCATGAGAGGTAGTCATAACTGACTAATTTCTCATGATTTTTGAGTAGTCCACTTAGCACTCCTTGCAACAGGTGGTGCTCACAAGGGTGAAGAAGTGGGATTGAAACTAATGAAATGAATCACATATTTTCCATAATCACTTCCACGTCTTGCATTGTTATGAAACCAGCTCCAAAAATATAAGAAAATAGAGATCTACACCTTAGAAATAAGCCACTTTGAGGGGACAACCTCCTTTACATTACAGAAATTAAAAATTATTGGATGATATAAATAAAAAAACCTCCTTCTATATATAGGAGTCCATGGGGGTGCAGATGCAGAGACTGGAGAGTTGAAACACTAACTGTGAGGATGGGTTCAGTCTTGGTTCATAGGTGCCAAGGGGATGTTGCGGTCTGCAAACAACTCCCGACAAGGGGGGTCTTTGGAGGATTGCAGATGGCATCACATATGGGAGACGGGTGGTGAGGGAGGGACATTTTGTTTTGTGTGTCGTCCATGTTACGAATGCGGGGGAATAATCACCACAAGGTTAAGTATGCGTTTAGGGTTTACAACCCATTTTTTCCACTTTCTCGTTTGTTTTTTTTTTATCCATATATTTTTATAGGCACTATGGTGGGGGTAGCAAGGCGCCCATGGGGGAAGGTTGTGATCAGGACATGTCACTATTTTTTTACCATTTTACTGGTTTAAGCTACGATGGTTAACGGATTGGAGTGAGTAGATGTAGATCCCAAACCGGAGGACCTGCTCACGATGTGGGGTGTGGAGATCACAGAGTTGAACATGAAGGGTGCCATTGGGGCTGAGGTAAGCAAGGGTGTAAAGCTTAGAGGATTGGGCATGGGAAATATGCTAGAAAACGTTACTAGGCGATGCGAGAGACCATAACGGCCATGGAGTTAGTCTCTAACCGCATGTAGGTGGCTACCCTATGGAAGAACGAGGCTTTTGAGTCTATTGATGCAGATCAGTGTTTTCAATAGACTAAGGGGAGTTTTAATGTGGGTTTCAAGCCATTCTTTCAATATGGAGGCCTCGAGGACATCATGGAAAGACGTGAGCTGGTTAAAAAAGAAGGGTCAAAACTGGAGCTTAAGAGAGTGGGGAACTTTTTCAAGCTTGGAGGAGGAGAGCCGTCAGGCTTTCTAGGGATTTTGGGGTCACAGGAAGGAGAGCCAAGAACTCAACCATTTTTTTCCGCATAAGAGGATTTGGAGAGATTAGTGGATTATATTGCAGTGATGGGAAGGAAGCGGCAAGAGGGTCTAAAGAAGGAAGTCAACCCTCTTTCGGGAGGTTCTCTAAGTGAATCTTCAGCGTTGCAAGGTGGGAGCTATATCAGGAAGGGGATAGGTGGTCCTAGGTCATTTTGGCGAGGAAAGGAGGAAATTCAAAATGTTATGGTGTTAAGCAGGACTAAGGAGAAAAGAGCAGCGTGAGAGTTAAAAGGAGGCACAACGGAATTGGAAAAAGGTATAACGGATAGTCTTACTGACAGTGAGCCAAAACTCCCAGATATTCTTTGGAGGAAAGCTCGAGTGGTGAAGAGGAAATATCAGGTCCCCAATTTGGTCTTGGGTATTGATCTGTCCATTAACAAGGCAATGAATATGGTGGAGTTAACTTTGGTTGGGAAAGCTAAGGGGAAAAAAATTTCAGCTCCCTTCTTGAAGGAGTGGGCAGAGGAAACATGGAAGGAAGGGCCATATCATGTTCGAGGTATTCATATTAGCAAATGGCCAGTTTATGATTCAATTAAAGAGAAATGAGATGGCCTCTTGGGTCCTGGAAAATATTTGGGGCTTCGGACGGGCTCCAATCCTATTCAAGAGATGGCATCCTCTTTTCAATGCACAAAGGGAGAAATTAGCAGATCCCCTAATTTGTGTCAAGATTCTAGGGCTCCCTCAACCACTTTGGAATTTAAAAAAATTTAGGTACGTTGGGAATGTCATGGTTTAGTTTCTGGAGGCAGATATGTCTTTTTTTCAACCTTGCAAACAGGGGACTACTATAATTTTAGTTTGCCGTAATCCCTAGGAGGGATTAGTGGAGGCTATTCAGCTGCATTATCGAATTGGTCTTTCATACAGACAGTGGTCTATGAGCAAGTGTTTTTCATGTGCCATAGATGCCAACATTATGGGCATCTGGAAAAAGAGTGTCCCCTAGGCATTCGTTGAAAGAAAAAGCCATCCAAAGGGAAATCTCAGCGAACTGTCGCAGGAAAGGCTGGGGAAGGAAATCAGAGTCCTATTCGACATGTGAAGCAAGGGATTGAACCTCCTCAACATGAATTGGAAGGATAGGGGGTCGAGATAGTCACCAATGTAGTAATGGAGGATGCGGGAGTTGTGGGATTTAAGGACGCAGTTGCCTCCCTGGTCGTGGAGCCCTCGCCCTTCCTTTTATTTTTCCTATTTGCATTTTTCTGATGCATGCTTTGGGCATGGTCCCTCGAGGCTTGTTTAATTACATATGACATCTACTATTCCTCCTCATGTTGAATCTACTCTAGACATCATTATCACTTCAATCCCAACCCTCTCATATCCTCTTTGTCCTACCCTCCCCTTTGATTATACTACTACCCCTTTCGTTAAGGAAGTACATTGGCCCTATAACCTAAGGCCTCGGGGGAGGGGGGGATAAAAATATTGAAAATTTCTAGATATAGTAGGCAATTTAGGGAATATTTCTGTGTCAAATCCTGGACCCAAGTTGAGAGGGCACAAATCCAATTTGTCTAAAGCTCAGCTGAAAGAAAAACTTGACATAGATTATGGGAAGATAATATCCATTACAAGGGAAGTTATAGTAGAGAATGCCCTGGGACAGGTGATCAAATGATAGTATTATCTTTCAACTGTAGGGGTTTAGCTAGTAAGCCCAAAAAACTAGCTATCCAGGCCCTATTCTCTGGTTATGGCCTCGACATTATACTCTTTCAGGAAACTTTGGGATTAGGGGAAGAGGTTTCAGTGATGCTCTATGGCTTGTGTCTGGGGTGGTCCTTCACGGGGTTGGATGCGTGTGGAAGATCTGGTGGATTGACATTGGGTTTTAAATCCAATTATATCAAATTTTTGAACTCCTAGGAAAGGGACCATGTACTAGCCGTTGAGGCCTACTCCCCAGAGTTATGCTCATATTTTCTGATTTTGAACATATATGGTCCCTGTTTGGAGAGGGAAAGGTTATGGAATAATCTTTGGTTGGGGCATTTTATGCACAATCCCAACCTCATAATTGGATAGGATTTGAATTTTTCCAATGGCCAAGCTGAATCTTGGGGACCTTCAGCTAGGGAAGATCCTCTGTCTGATTTTTTCTCATCCAAGTTATTGGAGGGGCATCTCGTTGACATTAATATTGTCAAACTTTGACCTACCTAGAGGAATAGGAGAATTGGAGAGGACAGGGTGGCCAAGTGCTTAGATAGATTTATGATAAAGGAATTCTTGGTGGAAAGGTTTCAAGCCTTTCGGAAGTGGGTATGGGAGGGAGGGGATTTTGACCATCACCCTATCCTTCTTGAAATCAGAGGCATTTTGGACAAACCGGGGGTGCCTTTCAAATTTAATCTAGGTTGGCTTAAAGAGGATTCGTTTAATGCACTCCTCAAGAGAAATTAGAGGTGTTGGGGGGCATCTGATCCATCAAACAAACCGGCTCACTTCTGGTAAAATCTTAAAAACATGAATAAGGTGACCATCGAATGGGAAAAAAATAGAAGAGAACTGCAGGAGGAAATTCTAAGGTGGCTGGGAGCGAGATTGGAAAGATTGGAACGCCTCGAATATGATGGCTATGAATCAGGGCAGAAGAGAGATTAACTTCATTATTTGGAATGGGAAAGTAGAAAGATCCTATTGGAAAGGGAGGAGAAGTGGAGGTTAAAAATTCTAGCCTTATGGCTTGCAACAGGGGATGAAAACAAAAAAAAATTCCACAATTTTGCGAAAGGAAGGAGAAATTCTAATACCATATGGGGGATGAGGACAGAGGACAATGGGGTGGATGAGTCCTTCCTAGAACTTGCCAACATGGGTAAGGAACACTTTAGAAGGATTTTCAAGGCCCCTCTAGAGGTGACCATAGCTAGGGTGGTTAGGGTGGCTCAACACTTCCTAGGCTATGTGGATGAAGAAGACAATCAGCTGCTGACCAGACAAGTGACTAGGGAGGAAGTGGAAGTTATACTCAAGGAAATGAAGACAGACAAAATCTCAAGGCCGGATGGGTGGACGGTTGAGTTCTACTAACATTTCTTTGAAGATCTGGGGGTGGAGCTCACTACTATGGTGGAGGAATCTAGGTTGAAAGGGGCTATCTTTAAACCTCTTAATTCCACCATTACTGTTGTTATTCAGAAACAGGATGAGGCGGGTTTGTTTGATGATTTTAGGCCAATTTCTCTCTGCAATAGAATTTATAAGGTTATATAAAAATTGATTGCAGTCAAGTTAAATCCAGTCCTCTCTAATAATTTTTTGAAGGAACAGTTTGGTTTCTTAGAAGGTAGGCAGATTCAAGAGGCCATTGGGGTAGCTCAGGAGACTCTTCATAACATCAAAAGAGACAGAAGGAATGGGTTGATTATAAATATTAACCTATCCAAAGCCTAGGACAAGATCAACTGGATGTACCTCAAACTATTCTTAACTAATTTGGTGTTTGACATCTGCTTCATAAGTTGGGTGATGAGTTGTATAACCAATATCATCTTTGTTGTCCTCATAAACGGGGTGACTTCGCCTTTTTTCAAAATCCAGGGAGGTTTGAGAGAATGATGACCTTTTTCACCTCTTCCCTTTCTCTTGGCGGTTGAAGGCCTTAGTCAGCTGATTTTCGTAGCTAAAGGGAGGGGGGATATATGAGGAGTAGAGGTTTCCATAAATATTAAAATTACACACCTTCTTTTCCTTGATGACATACTCTTTTTTAGCAATGGAATCAAAAGCGATATTGGGGTACTAAAATAGATTATTGAACTCTTCCTTTTGGCAACAGGGATGAGTATCAAAATTGGAAAATACGTCATCATAAAGGAAGGCCTCTCGGGAAAATATATTAGAAGAACTATGGAGGATCTCCCATTTGAGGTGAAAGGTTTGGAAGAAAACTTGAAATATCTTGGTTTTACTCTCAAGCCTAACTCATATAAAATGGTGGATTGGCTCTAGCTAGTATCCAAAATTGAGAAGAGAATAAACCATTGGATCTTTCGTTATATGTCAAGAGTAAGGAGATTGGTTCTGATTAATTAGTTTTATTGGCAATCCCAGTGTACTAGGCCCTGCTTTCATGGGTCCCAGGAAAAATTCTCTTGAAGGTGAAGAAATCTATAGAAAATTCCTATGGCCAGGATTGAAGGAGGAGAAGTTTATGCCCTGGGTGGCATGGGATAGGATTGCAAGGTGAAAAGAGTGGGGACGATGGGGGATTAAATACCTCTCATCTTTTGTGTCATCCTTGGCTGCCAAAACTGGTTGGAGAATTTATTCAAGGACTCCTTATGGTCACAGGTTATGAAGCAAAAGTATATTGATCCCATGGAGATAACAGATTAGCTTAAAGCCCCAGGGAAAAAACCTTCAAATGCATTTGTAGTATGGAAAGCGATCCTGGGATCGATTGAAATTATAGAGGAATGCTTGGTATGGTAGGTTTGGAATGGGGAGCAAGTCAGGGTTGGCTTGGACTCATGGGTTGGGTGCAAGGAGGCCTTTTCTTTGCCAGTTGAGTTGAGGAATATTCTTAAGGCTAATGGGATCCAGGTTATAAATCAAATAGAAAATGAGGCATACTCCTCACACTGGGCTTAGGGATGGACGAGTGGGGAGGATCTACGACTAGACCCCGAATGGCATGAAGTTTGGCAAAAGTACACTGGTGAGATGGAATGTACTCATCTATGCATTAGGAATAGAGATGATGATTTAAGGTGGGCTCCTAGTCCTACTAGTAAGTATACTCCTAAGTTTGGTTATGCCTTTCTTATTGCCAAAAAAATGATGGGATGTTCTTCCCTAGTGGGTAAAACATCTTTGGAAGCTTAAATTTTTGGCAAAAAGTAGGATCTTCTTTTGGTTCATTCTCAACAATAAAATCCCAACATGGGATAATATGGTAAAAAGCAAGAAGATGAGGCCAGGTCAGTGCCCCCTTTACAAAAAAGAGTCAAAATCGGTCTTGCAATTATTTACTGATTATCATTTTAGAAAATCTGTTTGGGGAAAAGTGCTGACTTCTGTAGGGAAGATCCAAAGATGGGAAGGAAGCTTGGTTGGGTAAGCTTGGAGTTCTTGGTTGAAGGAGAGCTCAGAGGAAAATTGGAGGGCCCTACCTTTCATAATCTCGTGGTGGATTTGGCTTTCCAGGAACAGGGCAATTTTGAAGGAGGAAGAGCCTCAGATTTAGGGTATTGTCATGGAAAGTATGGCCATCTATGCACAAATGTCAGAATCAAAATAATCTCATAATACGAGGGTGATTTTCCAAGAAGAGATTAGAGGGGACATTTCATGGGCTTTCTTTGATGGAGCATCAAGTTATAAGGACAAATGAGGGGCAGGACTAATGATTCACCTCAGTCAGGAGAATCGTAAGGAAGCCTTGATGGGTTTGGGGAATGGGACAAAAAATTTCATCGAACTTAAAGCATTGCACCTACTTTTGTGCAGGCTAAGGCAGCTGGGCATCCATCGAATTCAAATATTTGGGGATTCCTTGAATATTTTCAAGTGGTTCAATAAATATTGTAACTACCAAATTTATCTCTTATTTACAATCCTAGAAGAAATATGGTCTTTTAAAAATTTGTTTACTTACATTTATGTTTGTCACATTTACTGGGATTGGAATGAAGAAGCATACCTCCTTTCTAAAGAGGGCCTACAACAAGTTTTGGGTAGTTGGAAAATTAAAGAAATAGGTTTAGAGGGTCTATTCGAGCCAGACCATGCCCCTTATCTCTGATCACATAGTGCTATGGGTTTCTAGATAGGGCTACTGGAATTTAATTTTATGTTTTTTTTTTCACCTATATAGTATCTTTTTCATTAGGAGCGAGGCATTTGTTCACTGCTTTTTTCTTTTAAGACAATTTATACATATCAAATAAATGTTCATATACTACTGACCGACCATGGGTCATATTTGAGCTTGTTTCCTCGGGACCTGCTAGTAGGTGTTGTTTGTGGCTTAGCTCACACTACGATATGTTTTCCTTCCGAGGAGCCCTGGATAGGAGAGTTGGAGACAGTACGAGGGAAAAAATCCTCTCTCGAGCAACATACAGGCAGAGATCTAGTATTTATGCATTTTTTTGTGCTTTTGGCTGTGATAAATAATGGTTCTATGGATCTATTTTTTGTGTGCCCTTAGTGACACACTATCAGATAAAATGCATGATGCATGTACTATGTAAAGCTTTTATTAATTATAATGGAAATTTTCAAATTTTTCCTTGGAAAAAAAAAGATAGGAGTCCATGGGGTCACAATATAATCCTACCCGACCCAATAATAATAATGTAAGGGCATAATAATAACAATATTGGGGTTATGGGGGTACAAAAATAACAATAAGGGGGTTACACTAACAACAATAAGGGACTACAATAGTAACATAGGGACCTAATGTGCCCCTCTACTTTAAAAAAGTGTTGTCCTCAATGATTGAGCAGCTCTGGATGCTTCTGTGTAAAATTCTCACCCTCCCATGTGGAATCTTGAGTGGATATGTTATTCCACTTCATAAGATACTCTGAAATTGATAGATTTCATAGCTGTCGAGTTCTTGTCTCCATGACTGCTTCGGGTTCCAATAGGATTTTTCCTTCCTCACCAAGTTTTGGTAATATTGTTTGAACTAGAATTTTGTCACCTATAACCTTATTTAAGCATGAAACATGGCAAACTGGATGCACTCGAGAAGAAGCATGAATCTCCAATTGGTATGCCATAGTACAAATCTTTTGCGACACCTTGCAAGGACTATAGGAATTTGGCGATAATTTATTATCCTTCTTAGCTTGCGTGAGGGAAATTTTTTTGTGTGGTTGTAACTATAAAAATACCTAGTCTCCTACATCAAAACCTCTCTCACTGCGATGTTCATCTTCGTGTTTCTTCATTAGATTTTGTACCAAATTTAGGTTATCCTTTAAGAGTTGGAGAACTTCTTGTTGATTCTCAATGTGATCTTCCACTGCTTGAACCTTAGAATTTTCTCTTAAATATGATGTGATGGATGGTGGATGATATCCATAAAGTTCCATAAATGGGGTCATTTTTTCTGCAGTACAGAAGGAAGTGTTATACCACCATTGAACGAGAGGCAACCACTTGACCCATTGTGTTTTCTTATCAGATACAAAACAATGAAGATATCCTTCTAAACAATTATTCACTATCTCAATTTGACCATTGGATTGAGGATGATAAGATGAGCTATGAACTAATTGAGTAACCAAACAATAAAATAATTTCTCCCAAAAATTTCCAGTAAAAATGGGATCTCTGACACTTACAATAATCTTTGGGTTTCCATGTATTTTTTGAATTGTTTCCATAAATGTAGTAGCAACTATACTTGCTTTAAATGGATGATATAATGCACAAAAGTGTGCATACTTGGTAAGTCTATCAACTACCACCATGATGGCAATCTTTCCTTCAGACTTAGGTAAGCCTGTGATAAAATACATTTAAATCTCTCCCTAATGTTGACTTGGAATGGATAAAGGTTGTAGAAGACCCGAGGTATTAATTGTCTCAAATTTATTTTGCTAGCAAACCAAACATTCCGCCACGAACTTTTGAATATAAAATTTAAGACCATCCCAAAAAAAATCTTTCTTCACCTTGTCGTAAGTTTTTAAAAATAATGGGTGTCATCCTAAAGGAGAAGTGTGCAATTTCAAAACAATCTTTTGTTTTAGTTGGGAATTATTACAAATATATAATTGATCTTTTTACCATAAGGAATCATTTTTCAAACTAAATGTATCAGATGTACTAGGATCTTGCTGCAACTTTTGAATGAGTTTCCTCACTTCTTTGTCCCTATTCTATTCATCCCTCGCTTTGATTATCCAATCTGGTTGGATAATAGAAATGGAATAAAGCAATGCTTTCACCTCTTCTTCCTTTCTTAAGAGTGCATTTGTAACAGCATTTAGCTTCCCTTTTTTGTAGATTATTTAAAAGTCATAACCCAACATATTTGTGACCCATTTTTGCTACTCTTCTGAAGATATTTTTTGTTCCAAAAAGTGTTTAAGACTATCATGATCAGTTTTTATCTTGAAGTGCCTTCCCATTAGGTAAGGTTGCCATTTCTTTACTGCATGTAGTATTGCCAACATTTCCTTCTCATAAATAGCATTCTGTAAATAATTTCCTTTGATTAGATGAATTTAAAAAAGTAATGGGCTTTCCTTCTTGCATTGAAAAAAAACCAATTCCATTTCCCAAGGCATCACATTACACAAGAAAGGTTTTTTTGAAGTCTCGCGTAGCTGAGACCATTGTTAGGCACATTTCCTCTTTAATATGTTCAAAGGCCTTTGTTGCTTTAGGAGACCATGAAAATGAATATTTCTTCAATAATGTTGTTAGAGGTGATGTGATTCTCCCATAATTCTTAAAAAACTTGCAATAATACCCTTTTAGCCTGAGAAATCCCCACAAGTGCTTTATGGTTGTGGGGAATCTACATTCCTTTATGGCTTTAATTTTGTTAGGTTCTACCTTATCACCCTCGTGAGATACAATTACCTAGATATTCCACCTCTTGAACTCCAAAGAAACATTTGGATGTTTTTGTGTTTAATTTTTCCGCCTCCAATAGTTTGAGCACCCTGTCAACATGTTGAACATGATCCTTCCAACACCTGTTGTAGATTAGTATATCATCAAAATATACTAGCACAAATTTTCTAAGGAATGGTTTGAAAATGGAATTCATCAACCCTTGAAATGTAGAAGGTGCATTGGTAAGGCCAAAAGGCAAGACCAAAAATTCATAATGACCCTCACGAGTTTGAACTATTTTTTTCAAAATATCTTCATTCTTCATTATAATTCGATGATATCCTAAATGAATATCCAACTTGGTAAAATAAATTTCTCCATGTAATTCATCCAATAATTCATTAATCACAGGAATAGTAAATTTGTCTTTAATAGTGAGCTTATTTAGCTCCGTATAATCCATACATATGCACCATGATCCATCCTTCTTGTGCACCAATACTACTAAAGTAGAGAAAAAACTTTGACTAGGTTGAACTATACCAGCCCCTAACATTTCTACAATCATGCGATCAATTTCATTCTTTTTGGAAATAAGGATATCTGTAAGGCTTGATGTTTGGAAGAACAATTCCTGGAATCAAATAAATAACATGATCATGATGACAAATAGGTGGGAGTCATTTTGGATTTTCAAACACCTGGGAATGATTCCCCAATAATTTTTGGAGTTCTGGAGAAATACATGATTTTGATGTTGCAACTTCTAGTGAGCATAATTGTGCAATTGAGCCTTCTTGTTTTTTCTTGAAAATATTTTTCATGACATCAGAGCTTATTATCTTTATTGGCTTCCCTAAAATAGCCCGTAATTCGACTTCCTTTCCTTCTGAAAAAAAATTCAAGAAAAGTTCTTGAAAATTACAAGTTATCGTCCCCAAATATTGTAACCATTGTACTCCTAGTACAACATCAACACATCCCATTAGAATGGAAAGAATTGGACTATGCAATACATATTCCCCCATGGGTAGCTTGATATTATGGCATTTTCTAGAGCAATTTATGGTTCCTCCATTTGCAACCATCACTTGACATTCTGGTGTTGGGTATAGGAAACAATTCAATTCCTTGGCTACCTTACAATGAATAAAATTATGGGTACTACAAGAAACAATAAAAACAATTTTACATTTTTCTTTTTGACATGTCCTTCTATCTTCAAAGTTTGAGGAGTGGTAATTACTGCCAATGCATTACACGATATGGTCAGACTCATTTATTCTTCTTCCAGTGTTGGTTCCTGGTGTATAACCTCTTATTTTGAAGTTTCTTGTTCATTTTCTTCCTCCACTTCATAATCTATGTAAAATAATTTCTGCTCAGCACAGTTATGACCTTTAATGTATTTTCTATCATAACTTTAGAAAATCCATTTTTTTCTTTTTTTCTTCCAATTTTTGTGGTGCCAACCTTGTAGGTTGTGGAAGTCTAGGAGTAGCAACACTTCCATCTTTATAGATGTGAGTGGTAGGCTTCCTTGTTGCCATAAATTTAAATTCATTTTTTCTTGCCAACCTGAATGTCTTCTACAATTAGTCAGGTTCCCAAAGGTGAACCTCATGTTGGATGTTATCCTTTAAAGTCCCTATGAAGAAATTAATGTTGTGTTCCATTGGAATATCAGTTAGCCTTATATTCAATTTTTGGAAATCCTTAATGTGCTCCACCACTGAACCCTTTTGTTTGAGATTTATCAATTGGCTAAAGAAGGTGTTTCTATTTGTATCCTCATAACGTGCTATCATTTGCTCTGTAAAAATTGACCAAGTGACATTTTTTTTACGAGAGCAAAGGCATCGATACCATACAAATGTATTTTGTCCTAAATGAAAAGTTTAAATGCATACCTTTTGTGTGTTTTACACATTATTTATATCAAAATATTGCTCCATCTGTAGTATCCATGTTACGGGATTATTTCCATCAAACTTCCTCGTATCCATCTTTGGAATATGGTGGTCCTTCCATCGAACATTAGAGTTTATGAAATCACGATTAACATTTATTTTGTTCTCATCATGAGTTTCTTCTACTATCTTTTCACCATGAGGAAACATTTCTTGTATGAATTTTGTGAAACCTTCCGCGTCTGCTTTTAGGTCATTCTTCATGCTTTCCATGTTATCTTTCAGTTTTCATCGATCTTAGCTTCCATGTCATCCATCTTAGCTTCCATGCCATCCATATTATATTCCATGTCTTTCTTGAAACCATCCATCTTAGCTTCCACACCTTTCTTCAAAACTTCAATTTCATTTTTTGTTGCTCTTTGCGAGAGCAAAATTTGGTGCACTTGCTCTTGTAATTTTGATATGTCATGTTGCACTTATTCATCTTCATGAGCCATAGTAGAGCCTTCTGAAGGCTTAATCAGTGTTGAATTCTTTTTTAGGGGGAATTTAGAACCCAAAACTGATATCTATTCTACAATATTCCCTTGGAATCAATTCAAATTGATTTTTCAAACAAGACTTATGCAATTCGAAAACAAAATACACAACTTTTTCTTGCTTTTGAGGAGCTTGATATTGAAACTGAATTATCTTTGTGATTTAGGATCCTCAATATGTAAAATTTGGTCATGTAGTAGCGCTATGAGTCATCATTCGAATGCCACAGGTCTAACCTGATTTGGATTCTTCAAGGAAAATTTATGTCCAATCTCCCATAATGACCTAATTATGGACTGGTTTAGTAGATCAAAATTGTATGGCATGCCACATGTCATTGTTTCCTCTTTTAGCTCTGAAATAGATACACAGGAAACTACAGTCTTTATACTTGTGGAAATTTTTTTACATTATTTCAATATGACGCTTAGAGAGAGAGTTATGAAAATTTTCCCATGTTTGCCTCTTTGAGATGAAATTCGAGAGCATGAAAAAACCCAAACTTACACAGATCATATTTCTGAAAATATTGTGTACCAATATCTGAATTTTTTACACGAAGTTCCTCAGGATTTCAGCTTCACATGACAAACATTTCAGCTTTTGAACCTTTGTAGAAAAAGCATTTTAGCAAAAATTCCATGATGACCTATTTGGAGGAGCAAAACCCTAGAATCCAAAACTCTAATACCAAATGTTATGAAACCAACTCCAAAAATAGAATAAAAGAGAGATCAACACCTTATAAATAATACACTTCGAGGGGGAAACCTCCTTTACATTACATAAATGAACAATTCTTGGATGATACAAATGGAAAAACCTCCTTCTATATATAGGATTCCATGGGGTCACAATATAATCCTAGCCGACCTAAGAATAATAATGTAAGGGCACAATAATAAAAATATTGGGGCTACATGGGTACAACAATAACAATAAGAGGGTTACACTAACAACAATAAGGGACTAAAATAGTAATATAGGGACCTAACATGCACCCGGTAACTAGGACTTCCTTGGAGGTCACCCACCCCTAATCGCCTTTGGCTCAAGCACACTTGTCTGTGGAGTTTTCCCCACAATCAAGCCCACTTCACTTTCTACTCAATTAAAAAACCCTTAGCAACTATTGTGCTTCATAAACCATTCAAGTAGATATCCCTTCAATATTTTTATTTAATGAGGGGATTTTGTAGTGCATTATATTACATACAATTTTTTGGGATTGAAATGTGTTAAGTCATTCATCTATGACCATTTCCATGAGAGGTAGTCATAACTGAAAATTTCTCATGATTTTTGAACATTCCACTTAGTATTCATTGCATCAGGTAATGCTCACAGGGGTGAAGGAGTGGTATTGGAACTGGTGAAATGAATCAGATAGCATCAATCATCACCTTTGGGGCTTGCACTCGGTAACCAGGACTTCCTAGGAGGTCACCCATCCTAGATCTCCTATGGATCAAGCGCACTTAACTATGGAGTTTTCTCCCCAATCAAGCCCAATTAGCTTGCTACACCATTTTCAAAACCTTACAATGTATTCTGCCCCATGAACCATTTATGTATAACTCCCTTCACTCTTTGTATTGAAGTGTTGATGGGTTTTTGCAGGGCATTATATTATATATCATATTTTTGGGATTTAAATTCGTTACGTAAGTCTTAAATTGATGACCATTTCGATGAGAGTTACTCACAACTTAATAATTTCTCATGATTTTTTAATAGTCCACTTGGCACTCATTGCATTGGGTTATGCTCACAAGGGTGAAGAAGTGGGATTTAAACTAGTGAAATGAATCACATAGTGTCAATCATCACTTCTGGGGCTTGCACCCAGTAACCAGGACTTCCCAGGAGGTCACCCATCCCATATTGCCTCTCGCTCAAACATGCTTATCTATGGAGCTTTCCCCACAATCAATCCCACTTAGCTTTATACACAATTTGCAAAACCTTAGAAATTATTATGCTTAATGAACCATTGAAGTAGAGATCCCTTCAATATTTTTATTTAATGAGGGATTTTCGCATTGCATTATATTACATATAATTTTTTTGGATTCAATAGCGTTAAGTAAGTCATTCATATATGACCATTTCCATGAGAGTTAGTCATAACTAACTAATTTCTCATGATTTCTGAATAGTCCACTTAGCACTCAATACATCGGGTGATTCTTATAGGGGTGAATAAGTGGGATTGAATCTAGCAAAATGAATCACATAGCATCAATCATCACTTTTGGATCTTCGACTTGAAATCCAGGACTTCCCCAGTGGTCACCCATCCAAGATCGCCTCTAATTCAAGCAAACTTAACTGTGGATTTTTTACCACAATGAATCCCACATAGTTTGCACAACCATTTGTAAATCCTTAGCAAGTATTGCTCCTCATGAATCATTCAAGTAGAGCTCCCTTCACTCTTTGTATTCAATGAGGGGTTTTAGCAATATCAGATATCATTTTTTGGTATTCAACTATGTTAGGTAAGTCATTCATCTATGACCATTACATGAGAGGTAGTCATAACTGACTAATTTTTCATGAATTTTGTATAGTCCACTTAGCACTCCTTTCATCGGGCGATGCTCACTTGGGGCTTTCACTCGGTAACCAATACTTCCTCGAAGGTCACCCATCCCAGATCACCTCTGGCTCAAGTGCTTACCTTTGGACTTTTCCCCACAATCAAGCCCACTTATCTTGCTATCAAATTTGCAAAACCTTAGCAAGTATTGTGCCTCATGAACCATTCAAGTATATCTCCCTTCACTCCTTGTATTTATTGAGTGGTTTTCACAGTGCATTGTATTACATATCATTTTTTTGGATTCAAATTCGTTAAGTAGGTCATTCATATATCATAATTTCCATGAGAGTTAGTCATAAGTGACTAATTTCTCATGATTCTGGAATAGTACACTTAACACTCATTGCATCAGGTGATTTTTAAATGGTTGAAGAAGTGGGATTTACACAAGTCAAATTAATCACATAGGGTAAATCATCAATTCTAAGGTTTTCACCCACTAACTAGGACTTTACTAGAGGTCACCCATCCCAGATCGCCTCTGGATCAGGCGCGCTTAACTATGGATTTATCCCCACAATCAATCCCACTTATCTTGCTAACCTATTTGCAAAATCTTAGCAATTATTGTGCCTCATGAACCATTCCACTAGATCTTCCTTCACTCTGTGTATTTAACGAGTGGTTTTTGAAGTGCATTATATTTGATATCATTTTTTAGGATTCAACTGCGTTAAGTAATTCATTCATCTATGACCATTTCCATAAGACGTAGTCATAGCTGACTAATTTCTTGTGAGTTTTGAAGAGTCCACTTAGCATACATTGCATTGAGGGATGCTTACACAGGTGACGAAATGGGATTGAAACTATTGAAATTAATCACATAGCGTCAATATTCACTTTCAGGGCTTGCACCCGGTAACCAGGACTTCTCGAGAGGTCACCCATTGCAGATCACCTCCAGCTTCCACCCAGTTACCACTTGTATGCCCCTCTGAGCCCACTACTTTACCACTTAATCCTCATTGAGATAACTCAACGCCCAGCGTCCAATGTGAATAATAGTGCACTGTGCTTTGTCTCCCTAACTATTAAGTTAAATAAGTAGCATGGAAAGAACTGGAATAATCTTAAATAGTGAAGGATGCTCCTATCAAGTGACGACTTTCGACTAGGCATTTATTCCATAGGTTGACTACAAGACATGTGGAAATGCATGCAGATAGACCGCTCCTAAATAAAATGGATGTTGAGGACGAGCTTATTGTTTTTTAATAAGGATCTCATTTCCCTAGCCTAACTTGTATATCCATGAAGAACTGACCTATTTGATTTACGCATAGTAGTCTAATAGATGAAAGGCGTGAAGTATTTAAAGCCCGTTGGAAGCTCAAATGTTGAAGGCCTCAATATATCCAAGCACTGTTGTTGCGTACCACACAAGAGATGCTCGCTAACTCATTTGTGGTCAATGAGATGTCTGACGAGGAAGCTATGCGAATAGGAAAATTTTTGCCTCAGTAAAATACTTGGATTCTTATCATATATAAAAATCATCTATGAATTACTGAGACAAAATTTCTTGTTATTGGAGATTGGCTAGCGTGCAACCACTACAGAGTCTGATTCTATAAAGATTTATGGTCCTTCCCTTTTATGTTCCCTTCCCTTTTTACCGTATTCTCTTTGATCTCTTACAGGTAGGTGCTAGCTCTATTTGAGACCAGAGAGGGTAGAGCCACTCACCCCATAAGGTGTGCTATGGCTATAAGGAAACACGATCGTCGAGACCTAAACTACAGTTATAGCCCTCCCGAGACCCTTCAACAACTCGTAAGTACCTATCCCTCCGGGACTTCCATTGTTGAGATGGTAATCCATATGATATATAATACGAAGCTATAAGCCCTATCTATTCAGATTGTGGAGGTTGGAACAAGGGCTATAATCCCTATCTATTCGGATCGTACCGGGATAGCGTGTGTATATCTCTTTTATGAAAGTGATATATACCTAGTGTGTATATATTCTTGGGAGGATTTGTCCATTGCCATCATGATGAAATTAACGCAATCCTAGAATTAGGGCAAGCTCGCAAACGTCGCACACCTGACGTGACTTGATGCCATGAAACTGATAGTAATCACATCCAACCTCTCCTTTTTGCAACTACCTGGGGAGAATATATAAAAATCCCAAATGTTATTCCTGGTCCAATGGTGAAGCTCTATATCTTTCCGTTCCTATATCTTTCACCTACTGCAATTTACCTACATGGTTTCCATACCCTACATATAAGTACGTCGAGTATGCCTAAAGAAATAAAATGCAGTCTTCCCAGCGCTTAGCAGATATCGCTATAAACCAAATATCGTTATAAACCGTTCTCTTATCCCAACATCAACATGTATTAGGATGGGTGAGAAGGTTCATACTAACTCACTCATACCTTCAACTTTATTAAGACTTACCATACAATATATCTACCACATATCCAGTTCAATCTCTAGGGCCATAACATGTTTGAGTAAAAAAAAGGACAAAAAAAAAAATCATATCAATATCCAGCAAAAGAGGAATTTCCGTCAGTTGAAGCTATCTGTATTTTCTTTTTGTGGGATGGACTAGACTATACTGAACCAAATCACGAAAGCACAAGCATAAATTGAAATATATCTGAAGAATATAAGCCTATCTATTCGATTGTGCAGGTAGGAAGGAGGGCTATAAGCCCTATCTTTTCGGATTGTGCAGGCAGGGTTTGTACAACAAAATATGATAAGAGAAAGCCTTCATATGCAAGAATAAATAACCAATTTTTTGTCATGCTAAGTACTCTAATTATTGAAAAAAAAAGTAATTAGGTAAGAAACTTCAAATTTTCATAGGTTTTTTTTGCAGATTGTGGGTTAAGATTGTGGTTTTTTTCTTCTTAACGCATATGATTTGAGCCCAAAAAGAGACCTTCCCTTTCAGAATCATTGGATGGATTTCAGATTCACTCGATGAGACTCTCCCCTTCCAGAATCACTGGATGGATTTCAGATTGGCTAGATGAGACCTTCCCCTTTCAAAATCGTTGGATGGATTCCAGATTAGTTAGATAAAACCTTCCCCTTCAGAATCGCTGGATTAATTTTAGAATATTTTCTCCTATACCACAGAGGGAGAAACTACCTTACCACCTGCCACATTGTTGCTTAATTTTCCTTGCCAAATTTTTCTCATAATAATTTGAGATATATTATAAAATAAACATATATATATAATTTTCCTTAATATTATAATCAAATAACAAAATTAATAAAATACAAAAAAAATAAGAATTAAAACTCTGCAAGAATTTTAGACATGTTTTATATATATATATATATATATAATTTTAATTAATATTCAAATTAAATAAAGAAATTAACAAAATACCAATCGAAGAATTTTAAATCTGGTGATCTCATCTTATTGTGATGATGAATCACACTGACTAATTTAAAAAGCAAACAAATGTTTTTAAATATAATTTTCACAAAAAATTTGTACAAACATGTGAAAATTCCATCATTAAATAAATCATAGATATACTCAAAAAGTTCTGCACAATATCCAAGAACAATCTTAATGTAATCAAGATATTCAAAAGGTTCTGCACAAATATCCAAATATCCATCTCATTAAATGCCCAATATAAAAGTTCCGATACAAGATATTCTAAAGCTTTTGCGCAAATATAAAAACATGAAAAACTATTCCGATCAATGTAAAAATATACAAATACAACCATTGAATTTCTCCCAGCGTGGAGCGTAGTACACAGGAAATTGCGCTGATGAAATGAAAATAAAACAAAGTAGGCATGAGGAATATACATATGATGTTTAACGCGCATATGTAAATATAATATGAAGTTTCATGCATGGAGCGTAGTATACAGGAAATTGCGCTGATGAAATGAAAATAAATCAAAGTAGGCATGAGGAATCTACATATGATGTTTAAAGCGCATATGTAAATATAATATAAAGTTTCGTGGGCCTACTAATCATGGCTTTCTTCTGTCGCCCACAGAAAGGAAGCATACATCCCCACAACATTAACTACTTCGTTTTCTCCAGTTTGCTCCATAATCGGCTGAATACCCTTCAGCTCAATGCCATTTTCTGCAAGGCCATCTCTTCCGAATTTCCATCGAAGGACAGCGTAATCTTCAGGCACCTGGCACTTAGAATCCTCCTCATCAAATACTGACTTGCAGGCACGGTGGGTATATTCTACTAATACTCCTGCTCTTGTTAGGAACTTTCGAAACAATCTCATCACAGGGAGCTGATCATCAGGGGATCGATACACTTCCTTACTTTCCCGTGAAACAACGCTCCTCTTCCCAGTGGATCCTGATCTCTGTGGTGAATTCATCACCATTATTGGTTCCAGGTGAGATAACGGATGACGGTCGGTACTCCCCTTAATCATGTTCCATGACTTTAATTTCAAATTCCCAATAGAAAACCTAATGGACTCGAATGGAAAGTGATATCCTAAAAAAATCTTCCCAACCATCGCTGAGTGATATCTTCACTAGGGCTATTGAACGGTTGAGATATATCGAATTTCTCGAGGAAAAGATTAGATTTAAGAGGATAGGATTTGATTGGAGTGTGAATATATTGGGCTATAGTGAATTACTTTACTAACAATTTCAAATTGGACCCATCTGTAATTGTGCCCTCGCAGTCCTTTCTCCGATTCTTTTTCTTGGACTATGCTGCTATGGTTTGTATATGACAGGAATTCGAATGGCAGTGCTCTATTGCCTCTGATTGATTGATTGTAGACAGGAGGAAATAAATCTAAATCTGTAGATTGAATTGATTGTACATTGAATCTGAATCTGAAATCTGACGATATTTCCAAATATATGAATATGCCAAGAATGAATGAATATGACATTAATGGACACCAGAGTTCTGTTTTCTGCAGCTTCACATGCAGGTAGGGCAGGCCTTACTTATGTGGCATTTCAGTCATCATATAATTCGGAGGGTTTACTGGTCATCAACATTTACAAAGCTAACTTCAACTGTTTTATGTTTGTGGAGTTTTTTTTTAATAATTTGGGGAATTTTATTTGAATTTAACTAATATATTTAATATTTTTCAAAATTATATATGTGTTAGATTTCAGATTTTTTGTGATACATATTGCAAATGAAAATGTATTAGGAAATAATAGCGATATTAAGATTGGGTAGACATTTTGAATCAACAAATATTGTTCATTCTAGATGAAAAACCAATCAATTCTATAGATTAAATGGTCCAAAGATCCTTCCAAACAACTCTTGACCTGATACATCCTTGGTATTTATTCTATAGAATTTATTGGTGTTTTAATATTTGTCTTAAGAATAAACCAATGTAGTTATTCTGAAAAACATTTTTATTATAAATTTAATTCATATAATTTACAAAATTCAAATCTTACACAATTTTTTTTATGTAATTATGATAATGCATTTTAAATAGCGAAACATCACAAATTTATTCATTCACAATTGCTCAATTCCAACCCCCAAAAACTTAAACTAGAATAGTTAAACAAAAGCCGATTTACATAAAAGTCAATCGGAGAAATGAGGGAGAGGGCGAGATGAGTATGCTGACGACCTATGTACCGTGTGAACGCCGGAGATCGTCAATAATCCTTGCAGACAATAATGGCGTCTCACATACAGTCCTACTTGGACACTGCTCCTGCATGTCAACAGTGGGGCCCGACGATCATCACCCACTTAATATAGTGGTTGCGCTTAAAAATTACTGCTCAACAGCAATATGAATGTTAAGAAAAAAGGAGGGTTCTATTTTTCGGAAACGACCTGCACTACATCACTGATCGGTAAGAATCTTGACAAACAACTTTAAAGGAATTGTTATGTCGGCATAGATATCATTAAGGTTAACCTTTTGTATCAATATTCAAAAAAAATTATTTTAGAAATATAATAAAAAAATAATAACATTTTTCAAAATTTATAAATAATAATTAATAAAATAAAAATTACTAAAAATAATCACAATATACATTGCGTTGTCTCTCTATAAATATAAAAACATAAATCTTATCATCATTAAACAAGTCATAATTTTAATATTCTCTAAATACATTATCTATAATTTTATATACAAAGAGAAATGCCAATTATGCAGAATTGTTTTAAAATAATTTTAAAAATGAAAATGAAAATTTAATTATTATTTTTATTTTTCTATATATACAAAATTATAATATTTAACAAAATTTCACATAATGTCTATTTAAATACAAATAATAGTAAAAAAGTTACCCTGAATTATATCTATGTGGACATAACAATTTCTTTAAAGTTGTTTGTTAAGATAGTTTTCTTTCAAGCAGCCAGTAAGATTTGATCCTGGGTCTTGTTCAAGAAAATTCTCACCAGTTACCGATTATCCTAGATAAAAAAAAAAAAAAAAAAATTGTTTTCTTTGAATTTTAAAATCGCTATTGAGAAGTAATTTTTAAGTGCAACCAATATATTAAGTCGAAATAGGTCTGTGTGCAACCATTGTTGAGGATTTCCGGCACATTAAAAGTCGTCAGCATCTTAATCTGGTCATCTCCCTCATTTCTCCAATTCACTGATATGTAAATCGGTGTTTGTTTAACTATTCTAGTTTTTAGGTTTTTTTGGTTGCAATTCAACATTGCAATTTTGAATGAATAAAATTGTGATATTTGGTTGTTCAAAATGCATTGTCATAAAACTGTGTAAGAACTGAATTTTGCAAATTATATCAATCACATTTATAATTTTGAAAAATATTTGTTGAATTCAAGTAAAATTCTCAAAAAATATATAAAACAATTTAACTTAACTTTGTAAATGTAGATGAAGAGTGAAACCTCCGAATGATATGCTGAATGAAATGTCACATACGTAATGCCTCCCCTACCTGCACGTGAAGAAGCAGGAAACAGAACTCTGGTGTCCGCTAATGTCATTTTCGTTCATTCACGTCCATC